>VWZI01003028.1:278326-349048 GCA_013396835.1 Psilopogon haemacephalus | reverse complement strand
CTCCTGGACTTCGGCCTGGGCTTTGGGCACCGAGACCTCGGCCTTTCGCAGGCTGACCTGCACGTGGGGAGCTTTGACTTTGGGCAGCGTGACGCTGGGTTTCTTATCAGTTGGTGGCTCCTCTTCTGAGGTTTTTCCAATATCTTTTTGAGTTACCTTTTTTTGTTTTGGTGCTACTTCAATTCCAATTTTATTTTTCATTTCTTCTACTGATATGTCAAGTTTGATGTGTTGTGCTGTTTGTGGCACATTTCCTTCCCTGTCAGTTACCTGACTCCCTATTTGCTCTGTCCCATCCTTTGTATTTGCCCATGTAAACGTGGGTAGTTTAAACTTTGGTAGTCTGAATTTGGTTTCTTTCCCCTCTATATCTTTTTCCCCTGAACTCTCTGTAATAGAATTTTTGTCACTTGTGGTCATACCATCTGGTATGTGTTCCTGATTTACCATATCTGTTGATTCCACTGTTTTTTCAGTTTGTGTTTTTGTGTCCTCTTTTTGTGTTTTGGGTATTTTGAATGATGGCATTTGTATTTTCCAAGTAGATACTTCTGACTGTGCATCAGGCATTTGAGATTTCATATCTAAAGTTTTTCCATCCTCTGGACTTGTATCAACTGTTTTTTCTTGTCCTGAATGGGGAACATCACTTCCCAGCTTGATGTTTTCCAGCTCTTGCTCTTTTGTCTTGGGCATTGATATTCCAATTCTTGTTTTTTTACCTGTTAGTATTTGTGTTTTGTCTTCTGCTTGATTTTCTCCCGTTTCCAGTGTGTCAGGTGTTGTGTGTAATTCTGCTTTAGCAGTGCCTATTTCTAGACCTTTTACTTTTATAGATTCTTGTGATGTTTGACCCATCATGTGTATGTTAATTCCACTTTCTCCTTTTTTATCTGCTGTCCCTTTTTGCTTCTTCTTTCTGGATTTTGATGAACCTGGCAATGTTTCTTTAGTTGGACTTTCTTTCAGATCAGCTGTTTCTAAACTGGGCTTCGGCATCTGTGTTGTTACAGCTGGCACTTCGGATACAGTAAACTTTGATGTTGATTCCTTGTCTGTTTTAATGCTTATTTCAACTTCAGGGCATTTTTTTGTTTGGGATAGAATGCCATTTTTCATATCTTTAAAGTCTTTTGTTAAGTTTCCATGTACCTCTCCTGTTGTAATTTCATAAGCAGGAGATGTCGTGTATTCAACAGTTAGGATTTCAGGATTTTCCAGGCTGTTATCTTTATCTATTTTTTCTTTTTCAGATAACAGTGTACTGCTTATTTCTTTCTTTTGCTTGTCTTGTGGTTCTGTTTTGGATCTGTGCATTTTGAATCCAATGCTAGGGAACTTCAGTTTCTTTTGGCTTCCTTTTTTTCCTTTGATATGGACCTCTTGCTGAAATTGAGACTCTGTGTCTGTGCTTGTAGGGGAAATATCCTGTATAGCAGATTCATATGCATCAGATGTACTATGAGATCTTCTATGACCCAGGATCTTTTTATTTTTAATTGACTGGAATTTTGGCCATGATAATCTGTCTTTTTTAGGTCTCTTGCTTCTTCCTGACCTTTGGCTTACAATTAATGTTTCCCTGTCCTCTTCTGAAATGGCTTTTCCTGCAACATGAAGTGTTTCCTCAGGAATACTTTCACTGAGTTCTCTCTCCTGAAACAAGGAAGAGTAGTCAGAAGATTGAAAGTAAACTAAATATGGATGCCACACAAAATAAAACACATAACATAAAAAACAAAGAAAAATGTGCTTTTTATTCACAGTATCCGGTTGGTATATAAAAATTCCTGAAAATGGTGTATGTAATTTGGATGGAAATTACATAAATCTGCTGAATTAATATGACTGCAACGTGTGGTTTTCTGAAGGCTTACCTTCTTTGCAAAGCATTGCAGTAAACAGATATTTTTATATATATATATATATATGTGTCTGTACACATACATAATATTTATGAACAGACAAATAATTTTGAATGTGATGCATACCTATGAGCAGGTCAAGTCTACAGAAATATTGATGATTACAATACTTCAAGATATAATTTAATTTATGAGCTTCTCAGAAAAATATTTACTGGTATTTTACATTTTGGAAAATGTTAAATATAAATATTACAGAACTTACCTGAGTCTGTTCTATCAGTGGACATTTAAACCAAAAACGATGCTGAATCACTAGGTAATTATTTTCTACCCTAACACAGCATTGTGGCTTTATCCAAAATCTATAGCCTTTCCAAAGAGATTTTTAAAACTGCAGATATTGTATATGATTTCTTTCTTCTCATGGACATTCTAGCTAGTAAGTTTAAACACAAGTCTAAGTGTTAAGAAGACACAAGAACATATTTTCTGGTCTGTTTCTACACTGCACATTTCTACAGCATTATCCAAACTTTGTAAATGAATCAAATATCTACCTGGCTTATTCTTTCCTTTTTGTACTGGGCTGCAGATTGAGTGTGTTCTGGCTCTTCTTTCCCAGAAATTTTTCTTTTGAGGCTGAATTGGACTCTATATGGCTCGGAATATTGGAGAATTTTGAGTGCATCTTCATATTTGATATTATCAAAAAATATTGTAGCACTTAGAAGCTGATCACCTGCAAATGGAATCAGATACATTTTTAATTGGTTTGGAGCTTCTTGCAGTTCCAAAAGTTACATTGAATTAGTGCCCACAACAACCACGACATCCTGTTTATTTAAAATATGAAATTATGTTAACGTAATAGAATCACAGAATAATTAACACTAGAAAGGACTTCTGGAGATCATCTGGCCCACCTGCTATGCTAAGAAAAGGGGCAGCTAGAGCCACTTGTTCAGGCTTATGTGCAGCCAGGTTTTCAACACTTCTAAGGATGATGACTCCACAACCTCTCTGAAAATGCTGTTCCAGTGTACCACCATCCTAACAGTGCAAAAATTGGTTGGTTGTTTTTTTGGTTTTGGTGGTTTTTTTTTTTCCTGTATTTGGACTTTAGACTTCTGCTTAAATCATTAATGGTTAATTCTGTGATTCTGATTCTGTCCTTATTTATTGCATTTTCATGGCATATTATTTTGGTAGAGAATCAAAGGCATGTTCTTCATTAATGTTATGAGCTGATTTATTTATCTTTCTGGTTGCGTATATATAACTTTCTAAGCACTGTTTCACTGGAAATCTGTCAAATTTTAAAGTATTTTTTTTAAACCCACATTTTCTTGTTGTTTATAAAACTCTTTGAAGTTATTAATATGTAAAGATGAAGTTCACACATAATATTAGTTGGTTTGGGATCTACTATTTCTATTACCCAAAGAGATAAAAGACCTGCTATATGAACACAGAGCTCCAATATCGGAAGGGGGCCTACAGGAGGGCTGGGGAGAGACTGTTCACAAGGTTTTTTATGACAGGACAAAGGGTAATGGGTTTAAACTGGCAGAGAGGAAATTTAAACGGGATGTTAGAAGGAAGTTCTTCACAGTGAGGGTGGTGAGACACTGGCACAGGTTGCCCAGGGAGGTTGTGGCTGCTCCCTCCCTGGAGGTGTTCAAGGCCAGGCTGGATGAAGCCTTGAGCGACCTGTTCTAGTGGGAGGTGTCCCTGCCTATGGCAGGGGGTTGGAACTGGATGATCTTTGAGTTCACTTCCAACCTAAACCATTCGATGATTCTATTACTCTAATATTTCATTTTAAAAACCCCAAACAAACCAGGAAATCAGTCTGTACCTTCTCTCAGACTAAATATTTTTGAAGCAGGAGACTCCTTAAGTACTTTTTTAATAAATATGCCTTCATTTCCTCCACCCATCACACTAAAACCACTAGCACCAGCTTCCACTTCTGTTTTCAGGGTCACTTCCATTGTCTCCTAAATAGAGAAAAATATGTGAATTTAGAGTACTTATTTATTTGTATCAAACTGTTCTACATTATTCTACAATAATAAATTTGTACCTTTGCAGGTATATTTTCAGCAGTTCAAGAAAGATTATCTATAATAGACAATATACTTGCTTCCTGCAAGTTTGATTCTGTTCTACACTAGAATTAAGCATGTATGATAGGTTTATGCTAGATCAGGGCCACGTAGAAAAGAGGTTATAACTTTACAATATGAAACATATGGAATCTATTAGGGCTGAAAGTTTGTGTTTTCTATGATGTTAAGCACATGAATCAGAGTCAATCAGCTAGAAAAGTCAGATTGAGGGCTAATGCCATATCGTACTCAAATCAGAGAAGGCTGAAGAATGCTAAAAAGAATTGCAGAAAGGACCCCAAACAGGACAAGTAAGCATTCGTGTCTGTGCCACAGCTAGGCAGTTTGTGATGCTCCTGGTCAAAATAAGTCTAAAGTGATTCTTTGCCCACTTGTCCTTCCTTCTGCACATCCATCCTCACCAGTGTGTTGCAATAGACTTCTCTATTGTGCAAGCTACATGCTTAAAATTATGGCGTGCTTCTAGACTGACCTGTGGATGACTCTGTTTTGATTTGCCTGTAGAATACTTTTTGTTTTCGTCTTGAAGCTGAAAAATAATTTGCTATTATTTAGTGTTCAGAAGTCATGCTGTTGTAAATTACAAAAGTCCTACACTAGCTAAAATCTCTGGTTTAGATTAAGAACTGAGGTTGACTTTAACTGCAACAGTGCAAAATTGAGATCTCCGAATGTACAACGTGACTGATTTAACTACATTGTTCCCAGCAGCAAATTGAATGCCAAGACTTGCCTACAGTTACCAGAATGTGTATGAAATAAGTGCCAGAGACAAATTGTTTTAAGACATAGGGAGTATTTATGAGCATTACTTGTGTAGGACATTTCTTATGCTTCCATCTTTGTGACCACACATTTTAATTTACTGGATTTCAGTATGAGTTTCAAACTGTTGCCTATCTTATATCCTAATTTAAGCTCTAACTTTAGATAACCAAGAAGTACAGGTAATTTGGAAATATGTATTACTGTGGTTCAAGACAGTTAGAATATTTAATAGGAAAAGGATTGTGATTTCTTGACACCGCCACATGTCCTTTAAGGAGTGAATTCAAATGCATTGTTGCCAAGAAAAAAGAACATGGCCAACAACAAGTCCAGTAGAATACAAAACCATTTATAAATGTGGCCCTGCCACATATGTGTACACATATGTAGGGACAAGGAAGACAATATGAGTGTAATGACATCCGGTAACATGACACATAACCAGCTGTAGAAGTCATAGCCTCTTGAATCAACTTGGTAAAGCCATGCCTGCATGAAAGCTCAGTGTCTTGCCTTTAAATATTCTTCTTCTATGGAATATTCATAAACTGGAGAGGATCCTTGTGGCCTTGGACGGATGTCTTCTACTGCTACTTCATTAACCTGTGGAAAAGGAATGAGTAGTAGGAAAGGAACATCCACCATTAAACAGTGATTGATTTTTTAAGGACAGTTTTCCTACTTAGGCATAGTCTCCTTCTGTGTACATTAGTAATGATGGATGTAGAATTATCAATAACTCTTTCCTTAGGTCAGGAGCAAATACAATTCTCATTATAAGGATGTTACACAAGAACACAAGGGACAGACTTCTGTAAGATGAATCAAACAGTATCCTGATGTTGGTTTTAATTGTATATTGTATTCATCTACACCTGAACAGACTGAAAAGATGAACAGATTAATTAGTAATAATTGAAAAGGGAAGTAATAATTCTCTCCCTTGCTTTATTTGCATGCTTAACTTTTACATCCTGCAACTTTGAACTTTATTGCCTTCTATAACCAAGCAAACCATAGAAGAGTCCCAGCAGGAATTTCTGCTGACAATCATCTGGCATGCTTCCTTGTGGAGTCAAATGATGTGGAACCTAAACCAACTAAATCTTTAAAGAAAAGTTACTGTAGTCACAACAGCCACATAACAGTTTGCTAAGTCTTCTTATTAAACTTATGTTGGCAAACTATGGCAAGGAGCAGATCACTTTACATTGAAGTATCTTTCTGGTGGGAGAATCCCAAGCAGAAATGCAACACTTTTAACAGGGAGAAAAAATCACCAGCAAGACCTAGCTATAAACAAAATATTTAAGATCCCTTTTTAACAATGTGTCAAATTCCCATCCCAGAAAACAAAACGTTTCTAACAAAACTCACAGAATCTTCATCCTCTGCATCCACATCAGCATCAGCATCTCCTGGAGGCTCGGCTGGTCTCAGCTGTTGTCCAGAACCTGAAAGCAGTGTACAGGTTGTTGGTGTCTGCAGGAGTCACCCAGAGCAGTCAGCTTGCAAACTGAAGCCCTCCGAAATAGCATGGCCTGCAGAAATGTACTGGCTGGCTGTAGAAAGACCTGCTTTCATTTAGATTCACTATCTCAGATCACATCAGGCTGATCTTTCCAAAGATACCAGAAATACTTGAATCCAGAAACAGAAAGACCTTTGTGATGGAAAAAAATTTCCCAAATTACAGAAAATATAGAAGTCAGCCAGACTTGGTTTTTGATTACCAAGGGTGGGTTGAGGTGTGTACTGTACAGAATTGTTAGGGGTTTGGCAGCATGTGGCTGTAGGGTGGTCTCTGTGGTAGGAGATCATGGACTATACTGTGCCACAAGAAACTGCTTGCAGACTGCTCTACCTGTAATGCTGAACCAGTTGGAGGAGTTTCTGGCACTTCTGTGAATACATATTAAGACAGAATGGTAAATGCTGAGAAAGAGAAACAATGCCACTAGGGACAGAGAGGAACATACCAGGGCAGGAGACAAGAGGGATAGCAAAACAAAAAGAAATCCTGTGGTAAAATAGGATCCCAAGCAGGAGTCAGAGAGTAAAAGCTACTTGAGCAAGGACAGAGAGGAGACTTAACTCTGGTGGGTAGGCAACTGGTGAGGGAATCCACCTAGAGGCAATAGAGCATGAAGCAAGGAGAAGAATAACAAAAGCAGTCACTATCTGCTGCCTCTTGTCTCCTGCAGCAGCCTTTACCTCCTTGAAGGGACTAAGCGTAGGCCACAGTGAGATGAGTGGAGACCAGAACGAGAGAAGTGTAATGAAGCGAACTGAGGTCTTTTTACCTTTTTTTTTTCTTTNTATCTAAATCAGTAACTGTAAGTACACTAATTGTCAATAAACTGATTGAAATTTCGCATCTTGAAACTTTTTCTTGCTTCTGAGAGAGGTCAAGAACAGAGCAAGAGAGTAAACATCATGAAGCTCTGATAGTCATAAAGACTTTGCCTTTTTGATTTATAAAATTATTGCGAGAGATTAACTGCCTTAAAATGGGCACATAAGAATGAAAACAGCATGAACAGCATGAAGACATCCTTCAGGCTTAGCCAGTAGAGGACAGTGTGGTTGAAGTACACCTTTCCTGATACACAGACTGTTCTAACACCTGCACAAGTCCTTGTCCTGATCACTATGTCTGTTTCCTGTCTCCATGCTCCATTTTTCTTTCAGCTCCTCAGGCTGTCTAGCAACATCACACCTAGTTCTGCAACTGCCATTACTATTCATCATTTTGCCTCTCCTAAAGAGATCCTCTGGCTTAAATATGCACAAAGTCATAGAATCATAGAATGGTTTAGGTTGGAAGAGACCTCAAAGATCATCCAGTTCCAACCCCCTGCCATAGGCAGGGACACCTCCCACTAGAACAGGTTGCTCATGGTCTCATCCAGCCTGGCCTTGAACACCTCCAGGGAGGGAACAGCCACATCCTCCCTGGGCAACCTGTTCCAGTGTCTCACCACCTTCACTGTGAAGAACTTCCTCCTAACCTCTTGTTTAAATCTCCCCTCCAACAGTTTAAACCCGCTACCCCTCGTCCTGTCATTACAAAACCTTGTGAATAGTCTCTCCCCAGCCCTCTTGTAGGCCCCAGGTCTCTTCTCTGGTCTAGAGAAGACAATTACAAGCAGAACTGTGCAATTCATTCATTGTCTACATTAAATGAAGAGTCCTTAGGCTGGAACACAACAATTAGGGATGTGGATATTTGATGCCGTGCATGCAGACAAACAGGCACAACTTGTGCATGGGCAAAGCCACTCAAACTTGCCAGGCTCTTGTTAAAGTGGCTGTGGTTTTGCTAGCCTTTCTTCTGAGATTTCTGATCTCCTACACTTATTTTCTCCTTGATTATTATATTTTTTAAGATGAAATTATTTAGTACAGGCAGGGACTAGAAAGAATTATGCCATGTGTCCAGTGACGGACCATTTTGTTAAGATGAATGGAAATAGCGTGCCTACAGTGGGAATATCTCTTGTCAGGCTGTGGGCCAAGCTTTCAAACTTGACAGAATGGAAGGCATCCTCATTAGCCATATGTAGATCAGTTTAATAATCTCTCCTGTGGCATTTTAGCTCCAGAGAACTAGGATCAGCTGAGAATACACCAGAGCTGCCAGGCCATCTTGCTGTCTATGATGGCCAATTCTAGAAAATTGTCTTAAATCAGACTGTAACTCAGATGAAAAGCTTGCATAAATTGACTTTTTTTCCCCAAAAAGCTTTAGTATTTGCAGTTTTCAGAAGTTCCAAAAAAAATGGAAACTGATCATAACCTTGTTAAAAAATATTAGATGTGGATTTATTAACCTAATTTTAAGCATTTCAGCTTGAAAAAATCTGAAATTAATTCATTAAGGTTTTCAGCACACAAGCATCAAATGAGAAGAGCAGCTGCACGACTGAGGCTTGATTGTTTAATTTGTTTAGTGCTTCTAAAGATTCAGGTGCCAACAGTGAATTTTATGGCTATTACTAAACTTCCAAGAAATAATAAGGACTTAATCTTGTGTCATTGCTGTATTTTTCAGCTGGGAGAATCCCACCCACACACCTTGTGGCCCAGTAGAATGATTTAACAGAACATTGCTTAGATTGCCAGAGCTTAGGTCTTTGGTGCAGCAGTTTAAGTCTAATTACAGCATTGATGCCTGATGGATGCTAATAGGTTTGCTACTGGAAGAGGAAAGAATCATCTATGAGAATTCTTGGGCTGTGTCACTGCTGCTTCTCCTGTTTTACTGTGCTTCATTGACATCGTAGTTGTCTAGAACTGGAGAAGCACAAGGTTGGTGTGCTCCATTCTCAGGACTTGAAAAGTCCTGTCTAGTTTGTACTATTGGTTTTCCACCATCCAGTGAAGCGTTATCCTTTGAGTCTAGGTTACTGCAGCTATCCTGCAGCTTCTAACAGAGATAAAACTTTTAAATCCAGATGTTCTAAACAAAGGATTGTTACAATGGTTAGGTGACCAACATCTTCAAAATATTCCTGTTGCTAAACTGGGCTACTTGTAAATTCCGAGAGAATTAGATCACTTCCTGCAGCGAGACCTGAACACTTCTTTCCCATTAGGATGCCATTTGAAGGCAACATGTGACATTACCAATTCTTGTGCAGCATGGATGTAGAGAGATGGGCCTGGCCTAGATGATATCTCATCTAAGCCTGGACTGAGAGAAGCTTCGTATTTTTCACCAGCTGTTAATCAAAGCAGTGGTGTATGAGGCACAAGGGAGGTTTCAGATGCTTGGCCAAGTGTTAGCAGATGATTGTTCTTCTTGTCTTTGCTTGAGGAGCTCTGGATTAAGGTTTGCCAATATGTTGCCAGAAAAATCTCTGGTTAAGAGGAAAATCTGTCAGCATAAAAGACCTCCTGATGGGTAGGATGTGAGGGTCTGCCTGTGAAAGTCATTAGTAAACTGTCACCTCTCCTAAATAGTGACTATGATTCTTTTCTACAAAATGAAGCAACAATTTACTGTCTCCAGGACTAATCAAAATGTGGCTGAGATTGCGAGCTTCACATGGAGGCCTTTCCATTCACAGGATCACAGGATGTCAGGGGTTGGAAGGGACCCAAATAGGTCATCAAGTCCAAACCCCCTGCCAGAACAGGACCATAATCTAGCTCAGGTCACAGAGGAATGCATCCAGACAGCCCTTCAAAGTCTGCAGAGAAGGAGACTCCACAACCTCTCTGGGGAGCTTGTTGCAGTGCTCTGTGACCCTTACAGTAAAGAAGTTCCACCTGTGTTGACGGGGAACCTCCTGTGCTGCAGCTTACATGCAGCTCCTTGTCCTATCCCAGGGAGCAAGTGAGAAGAGCCTGGTCCCTCCCTCCTGACACCCAGCCCTCAGATACTTATAAACATTTATTAAATCCCCTCTTAGTCTTCACTTCCCCAGACTAAAAAAGCCCCAGGTCCCTCGGTCTCTCCTCATCAGGCAGTGCTCCAGTCCTTTAATCATCCTTGCAGCTCTCTGCTGGACACTCTGCAGCAGATCTCTGTCCCTCCTAAATTGGGGAGCCCAAAACTGAACAGTACTCAAGATGGGGTCTCACCAGGGCAGAGAGGAAAGAGAAGCTCCCTTGATCTGCTAGGATCCCATTGGCCTTCTTGGCCACAAGGGCACATTGCTGTGCCATGGATAACTTGTTACCCACCAAGGCTCCCAGGTCCCTCTCCACAGGGCTGCTCTCCAGCAGATCACCTCCCAGCCTGTACTGGTGCAGTTTGCTATTCCTCCCCAGGTGCAGGACACTGCATTTGTCCTTGTTGAACCTCATTTGGTTTCTCTGTGCCCAGCTCTCCAGTCTGTCCAAGTCTCGCTGGATGTCTGCACAGCCTTCAGCTGTATCAGCCAAGCCTTGATTCTCTGAACTGTCTGCTCTGCACCTCTACCATAGCTAAACCGTGTCATAAGTGACTTCTTGTGCCTCAGATTCCCACTGTAGACTAAGATTTGCTTCAGATGTTTTCCCCTATTCAGAATGCTTACCAACAGTAACAACAAAAATCAATAAAAGGGGGGAATTACAGTACACAGATTAATTCCTTTTTCAGCAAAGCCTTCTGTGTGTAAAAGACTGTGCCAGTAAACCATGATTTGTATGCATGTTGTTCTCATGCCCCAAATGCTAGTGATGCCAACATTTTATAGGTTTTAACTTTTTTTTTATAAACCTTGGACAATCAATGCTTTGTTCAAAATGCTTTCATAAACAAGATGGAATTTACATCAGTGACTACTTCTAATAGCCACTGAGCTGACTTCAGAACAAGGGAATTTATTGCAAGTAGACAATAGGAGTTATATAGGCTGGAACACTTTCATATCATATGAACGAAAAGTGTATTTGCTTTTTAAAAAATCAATTTAAACAAAACCAAATTTATCTTTAACCTAGCAACCCAGCTGGATTGTTTGGGGTAAAACCACAAAAACATAAACCCAGCTTTTTAAAAATTATTTTGGTAATTCATATTTGGTGGGTAACAGCCTCCTAAAACACATTTGGGACATTATCACCAACTTAATTTATGACAGTGTCACTGAATTCAAGTCAATCGTTCTTTAATGTGTTCTATAAACTGAAGAGAAATCTGGCTTCAGCCAGGACATTGGCATATAAAATTACCATAATCTGTATAGTTTAAAAATCAAATAAAACAGCAAAGAAGAATACCAGGGAAACAACAATAAAAAAACAAACCAACAAAATAAACCCAAAAAACCAATGAAACAAAAAAACCCACAAACAAAACCCAAACCAACCAACCAACCAACCAAAAAAAAAAAAAAGCCCTTTGCTGTTCATTCTAGATTTTTACTTACAAATTATATCCCTTTCACTGCTATTCTTAGATGTGGGCTTTCTGCTTTTTAAGATTTTTGTTTGCATGTGAATGTAGTGAATATAAGTAATCTGCTCTTACATTTAAGAATACAACTTCTCCTTGCATGAGCTTCTAGGGCATTATCTTTCCTGCTGTAAGTTCCTTTGCTCTGTTCTATTTTGTTTAATTTTGGTCTGTGGTTTTGTGTTTGGTTGGTTGCTTGCTATTGGGATTTGGGCTTTTGTTTGGGGGTTTTTGTTATTGTTTCGGTGGGGGAGGAGTTGTGTGTATTTTTGTTTCCTTTTGTGGGTTTGGGGTTTATTTGTTGATTTGGGATTTCTGGGGCTTGGTTGGTTTGACTGTGAACTGGTGTTTGTCTGTTTTGGGTTTTGTTTTTTTTTTTTGTCAGAGAGAACTAAAATGCTGTTGTGTTGCTTTCCCTGGGATTTTAATGTAGATCAGTTAAAACTAACTAGCGGCAATGAACTTACTTCTTGCAAAGATGCAAGGTTAAAACTGATCATCCTCAAGTCACGTCATCACCAGGAGAAATGCCTTCTTTCCATGTACTGACTGGCATAGAATCATAGAATGGTTTAGTTTGGAAGAGACCTCAAAGATCATCCAGTTCCAACCCCCTGCCATAGGCAGGGACACCTCCCACTAGAACAGGTCGCTCAAGGCCTCATCCAGCCTGGCCTTTAACACCTCCAGGGAGGGAACAGCCACATCCTCCCTGGGCAACCTGTTCCAGTGTCTCACCACCTTCACTGTGAAGAACTTCCTCCTAACATTTTGCCTAAATCTCCTCTCTGCCAGTTTAAACCCGCTACCCCTCGTCCTGTCATTACAAGACCATGAATTATCTAACTTCAACAAACACTCTCCCTCAACAGACAGAAACCTGATCTATGGCAAACACCTCTTTGTGACTGAAAACTTATGTGATTTGCTTGGTAATTTATAATTTGTATTATCAGTAAGGAGAAGGAGCAGGAGTGAATAATAGCCAGACAAACAACAACAACAGTAAGTTGATCCCATTGTCATTGTTGGCACTGTTTGACCCAGCAAAGAATTCATATATGTATGAATATCAGTTTTTGCTCCCTTATGTGAATAAGTAGGGCTGTGCATCGCTGCTGTCATGGACAGCTTCAGCAGGCTCCTGTCAGCTCTCTTCCTGTCTATCCCCATACCTGCCGACCTGTCCACCTCTATGCCTTCAGGCACCATGTCATGGGTCTGTTATTTCTCAGGCACACATAGGTAGCTACTGCTAATACATTACTTCAGAATTCTTCCTATTTTAAAAATTGAAATATTTCCTTGAAATGACTGATTGACTCATACACACACACATCCAGCTTGACCTCCCTCTCTTGCAGGTATTGTCATTACTGGCATTCCTTTTCTTCCCTCAGAGCTCTCACAGTTGCCTGAGCAGTGCTGATGCAAAGCTCCACAGCCCCTTCTGATTAATTCTTATATTTTAAATAGAGAATATTTAGAATAGTTAGAATATTTAAAATCATAGGTTCCAGTTCAGGAAAGCACTTGATAACAGGAACGCTATGCACAGGCTTGGTATTCTACTTGGTCTCTCAAGAGCACTTTTTTCAGATAGGTTAAGTTCACCTGACTTTAGTTTACTAAGAGAAGTTTTTCACTCCAGGGCTATGGGCAAAAAGGTAGCCATTCAAATAGCTTCCTTTCCATTTGGCAGCCTCAGTGCCTCTGCTTCTTTTTTATACTCATTCCTCTGCTTCTATTATTTTGCTGACCTAATAAATTACTGCACCTTGCAGTGACTTCTTTGGTTTTCCCAGGATATTCCAGAAGACCAGAGACTAATGAATAAATGTAGATCAGCCAGCTAATTGAAATGTCACTCCAGCTAGGCAGTGTCATCAAACAGCTATTGCATTCTTGGCTTGGTTTTATGCAGGCTCCTATGACTGAGAATTTTTTTTTTTTTAAATTTTTTTTAACCTTTCACAAAGTGACAGTGACAGCAAAAGGACCACCTTTTTCATCTCGGCTACCACTTTCTTGATACAAATATGAATTACAAATATTATTTTCACCACTTTCCAAAATTAGCTGGGCTAAAGATCTCTGAATCCACGAGAAGATCTTTGTGTTCTGCTAACTGCTTCAGTTGGCTTGACAAGACAAAACAGAATTTGCCAGTCCCTGTGCTAAAAATGTTGTACAAATGGTATGTACAAGCACAAAAATAGTTACCCAGTATCAGCAACAGCCTGAAATGTTTCCCGACTTCTCTTTGTTTCCCCTCAGAGTTTTTTTTCCCTCAGGCTCGAGTTACAAATGGAAGTGGTGACCTAATGCTACATTAAAAATGACCAAAAGCGATACTTTAATGCTTCAAGGTCTATTGTTAAAAAGAAAGAAACCATTGCAGTTTTATTTTGTCCAGAACTCCTGTCTGGAGGCTACATGTCAAAGAGCATCTGGTCTAATACTACACCCTGCATTTCACTGTGAATTTCTTTAAATATAAACGCCAAGTTTAAGGACCGTGAGCAAGAACAACCAGGAATATGTGAGTGCAGCAGGGCTGTTCAATGAGATGGGCTTGCCTATGGCAGTTCAGGGCAATCATCCCTGCTATCCAAACCCTCCCTCAGCAGTTTGATGGAGTCGTGTCCTTTCAAGCAAGCAATGCTGGAGGAAAACGATCCTGCTTGGCAGAGACAAGCATCTGAAAGTATCTACAAATTAACTCTTTCATGCATACACTTTTCTTTACGGAAGCCACCACAAGGTTTAAAGCACCACTCACGGTACAAGCTCTTGCACAATCTGTGTAGGCTTGACCATAAGCTCCATCAGGCCCATGGCATTGTCAGTAAGGAGTTCCAACTAAATTAGGGAAAACCATCAGAAACAACAACAACAAAAAAACAACAAACCAAAACTCAAGAGGTTCATATGCTACAGCACATTCCAGAGACCTGGATTCATTCCATTGTCCTGCAAGATCCCACAGACTGAGTTACAACAACTGGTGGGCAGGGCATGGCAGGAATGCAGCGGCTGTCACTCTACCCAGGCAGGACACATGGCAGTGGGGAGATGCGGGCACAATGTCACGGAGGAAGCTGCCTCTCCCAGCCCTCCATCTCAGGAATGCAACGTTACTTCACTTGAACCATTGCCAGAGAGACAGCAGGGGCAGCCGGCCGCTCCACCTAGACGAACCAGCTCGTCAGCTCTGAAGGGAAGAGAGGAAAAAAAAGCAGCCGTTCCGTTTTGTAAAACGTGCTGCAGCGCGGAGCAGCGCGGAGCAGCGCCTCCCCTTGCCTGGTTCGCCTCTGCCCTGTGCTGAGAGAGGGACCCTCCCCACCAAGCCCTGAAATTCTTGTCTCCCTAACTGTTTCTGTGGGATGAAGACAAAGGACCAGTGTGTGGAATGAAGATAATGATTTTGCTGCTAAAGGGGTTTAACAGGCCTTATTATCCGCAGGACGCTATCAGAACCAGCCCTGCCTGTGTTTAAGCACTACTCCCGCCTTTGTTTCGCATTTGGTTGGGTAATGCCCCCTGGCTGCACTCTGTCACTGGGCTGCATTCTTGCACTGTGATGAATGTAGCTCAGACTTCGGAGCCAAAATCAGGGGCTTCTAGCACAGCAGAGCTCAAGGAGCAGCTACTCCCGAATAACCAACGTGTGAATAGTTTCCTTCCATTCAAGGCATGAAAAAGATGTTTTGATTCAATACTTTGGTATGTTAAGCTGCTCTTGTCGGTGGTTAGAGTACTTCACTAAAGGACTTCAAATCATCTCATCTCAAAACCTTCTGAAAACAGAAAATATACGTAAGTTACAGTCGTCAGTCTCCCTGCCCAGCCGGAGACCTGTTAGTGACATTAACTCCTACTTTTGTCAAAAGCAAGGACACTCTGCAAAGTACATCGAAGGAGAGAAGTGTGTAAGGAATTAAGGCTTTTTACAGACCATGGTGAGCTCTGCAGATTTTATAGAGCATTTTCTACAGGTCGACTAATTTCAGGGAAGATGTGGAAGAGCACTGGCAACTAAGAAGAGATATAAACACTACCATAAAAAGAGAAACTAACAGCTCCCAGATGAAAAGGAGGGTGAATGGCTTTTCCAAGAGTGTGTGTTTATTGATAAGCTCTGCCTACAGATTTAAAACTATTAAAGGCATGCCTGCTTACACTTCACAACAGAAACAAAACCTTCAGTGAGCTCTTTAGTCTTACAGTGGCCCATCATTCCTCTAATGGTAAAGATAAACTTAAGAGAATCCATACGACATTTCAAAGCATGAGAATAAATTACTCTGGTAGGGCACAGATCTGCATAGACTTTCTCAGCCTGGGTCATATTTAAACATGAAAAGCACAGGGGACTTTTTTTTTTTTTTTTTTTTTTTTTTCCCCAGTTGTCAGATTGACATTTCCCAGATCCTAGGTTAATGAGTTTCATCCAGCTATCATTATTTTTCAGTTACTTGGCTATATAGAAATATAATTTGGCCAGATCCACATAAATCTTCTGGTACAAGAATAAAGTATTTATGAAAGTATTTCATTAGTCTGATATTTCACCTGTTGCTAAAAAAGAGTAATGTTCCATAGCAGTAATACAGTGTTCAAAAAGAAGTTCTTAACCACACTTGCGAGAACACAATTAGGCAGGCAGCAGTGCTTGATGGTACCTGAATTTGTTTCTCTTGGTCCATCCGTCCTCTTATTAACTGAAATAGAGCTGCAAGTGACAGGGTGAAAAAGACATATGGAGGAACGCTTAGGGCAGACTGAGTTCAGTGCTGTTTCCCCTACCCAGTGGTTCTGTCTCAGAAGTACAAGTTGTGTATTATCTCCATAGTTTTAATCTATCAATTGCCTGGAGTGTAGGTGTATTGTCCTGCCCTGTGCCTGTGTGTTTGCTTGTCTTAGGCAGGAATTTTCCTCTCAGGTTTTACGTGACAGAATGGGTTTCCACTGTGTGGTTTACTTCCTGCATGAATTCCCACGGTGTTCTGGTGTATAATTATTGTGATAATGGTGTGACATTAGGACCCTCTTTGATAATTATCAATCATGGTTTGCCCAGGACAGCTGGGCCTCTATTCTCACAAAGTCAGTAAGAGTAATAGAAAGAAAACGTCTTAGCAGTCTGACTGGACTGATCCAGAATTGCTTACTATCCTTTCAGATGGGGCAGAAATGAATTAGTGCTGGGTAGCCAAACAAAACAATAAAGACTGTTTTTGATTGACACTAAGATCCTCAACAGTTTTACGTTCTGGGACTCTCAACAATTGTATCTCTTGGCATATATTGCTTTTACTTGTGACTGAGTCTCTAACAGTACAGCTGCACGGATACCCAGCAAAAAATCTCCCAGTGTGTCATTGTCTGTCTACTTGGATGGTCTGGATTTTAAGATGGGCCTCAGGGGCATGTTGCAAGTGAAGTGCTCTTGCTTACCAGATTCAGAAACCCTAGCAGGAACTACTGTGTAGTCATTTGGGTATACAATATATTGATTAGGTACTCTGAAGCTTTTTTGCCTCTGCAAGAAAAGCCTTTGCCTATATTACAAATTAGACTTGGAAAGCGAATGGAAAGCTGCTTTTCAGAGCGAGGGGCAACTGATTCCCACTGTCCTCCCTGTTAGATAGCTGTGAACTCAGCTCTTATCATGACTTGTCTAGAAGCAGAGGCAGGTGGGTGCCTACTGCAGATAAGGCCCATAAAGCTCATGCAAATTAACTTTCTTATTTCTTCTCCTAGCTGATTCACCCCACCAAGAATGCAGGCTTCTCCCAGAGTAGATTGCCTGTTCCACTGCCAAAGCACATCCCTGTTCAGATTTAGAAATTAATCAGATGAACACATTTATTAAAAATTATCATTCTGCCAGTGTAGTTTTGATTGGAGACTCAGTTCCTCTGGCTACAGAGTCAGTATCATTTGAGAAACCATGGCCATAATCCCAAAATGTCTCTTAAGGTAGCCCAGTACTGACTCAGAGAGGTGTCATAGGAAATTGATGACTCTTTCTCCTCTCTCTGACACATTAAAGGAAGATGTTAATTCTTGGTGGTTTTGCTAGAGAGGACATTTCCCCCTAACATCTACTAACATTATGTGAAAAGCCCAAAGCAACTGATACAGGCTTTGTATAAATGGCACTTACCACTCCAAATTGGAAACAGACTTTTCAGCTTTAAACTGCTTTTCAAAACCAACGCTTAAAAAATATCCTCCTCAGCGGCAAGGCACAGTAGGAGTTTTTGTATTTATATATACATATAAACATACATGCATATAGAGAACATTCACATTAAAAAAACCTTGTGGTTTAGGAAGACTTTTTACTCTGCTGATAAAATTCAGTGAAAAATTAAGTGTCCAGATGCAGGAATATTAATGGAGTGACACTACTCGGGCTGTCTCTCTGGTATGCCAGGCATAGCCCCTCTCAAAACAGGAATGTAGCAATAGCCCTGCAGTTTTTCCACAACCTTTTATGGGGGCTTCCATACAAATATCTGCCCTTGGAAACAGGTTTTTCAGCTTGAGAGAAAATTCCCTGGGCAACTTGTTTGAATGCAAGTCACCACAGAAGAAAATGTCTTTTAAGCGTCTAAATTCCTTAATGTATGTGTAATAAAAGAGATATGGGACAAAGGTGACAGAAAATTATTATGGGAAAATATTTTTCAAAGACAAAGTTAGCAGCTCCCTCATTTTGTTAAAACAAAAATATTTTCTCTTGTTGAACAATGATGATGGCAAAACAATATTTGGCACAGCTTACTTTCTCTTGGTGCTGTGTGGTGTAGAACAGTCCCTTTAAAATTAGAGAGAATTTCTGCACGCAGATTGTAGGTTGACAAAAGTATAAAAACTCATTTACCAATAGCCCATGGAGTCAGATTAAGTAAATCAATTAGCATAGTTCTGTTCATATCAATGTAATTCAGATCTGAATAAATTGACTGTAATCTCAGGGTTTAGCCTAAAAAATAATCCAACAAATAAAATTATTTTTAGATGTATTGTCTCCTTATTTCAATTAATTGATTTTTCACCTCTCTTTCAAACATCTTTCCCTAGCAAATGAATGCCTTGACCCAGCATTTTCTGAAGCTGCCATTTCAGAACTCTTCTTTTACAAATTAAGTCTGTGAAATGAATCTTTATTGTTTGAAATTATAAATAATTAGACATCTGAGACTGAAAAACATGTAACATTCCAGAAGGCAAAACTGAGTATGAGAAACTTTTGTTGCACTGTATTTAAAAAAGAAAACAAAACAAAACCAACAACCCACCCAAACAACAGTAATACCCCAAACCATTTGAATATTTTTGATTTTTAAATAATTCGGTGTTCCTTTTCCCTCTCTGTGCCAGTACTGATACACCCAAAAAGAAACCGGCATGCTAGCCTAATAGATGAGAGGAAAACACAGCTCAGTTAAGGAAATAAGTTTCAGTTTTATGTTTCACAGGGGCTAATGTAAACGATAGGGAGAAACCATTTTTTAAAAGACTCATTACTGTAGTTCCAGATTTCTTTTTGAGGAAAGTAACTACGCTGAAGTTTGTCCTTGTGGTTACTGGTAAACTAATTGATATGAGCAGAGTTGTTTGAAAGCACTAGGAGGACTATTACTTGGATTTGATTACCAACCCTAAAGCTGATTCATAACATTTCCAAACATTCAAAGCCTCTCTGTAATAAGAAAATAATGACATTTTATGGAAATTAGCAACTCTATCTTTATCATAATGGTCTATTCACAGGCAGGTTAAATATTTTTTAACTCAGTTAAAACAGGATGCATTCTTTTTTTGAAGGCACGTGGTAGCATTTTTCTCAATGAATGGCTGTACTAGATTCAGATTAATTTTTAGGGGTGAGTAAATTACGTATTGTCCTTCAGTCAGATCAAGAGCTCCACTGAAATCAAAAGCCTTGTACCAATGCAACGCATGTAGAAGGAAAAGGAAGAACCCTGGGCTGCAGTTACAGTATCTACTGCAAGCAGGTGGATCTGATTCTTCTCTCAGGTGGATTCTTCAGTCATTTAAATCTGTGCAACAGGGCAATTGAGTGGCTTGTCTCCACTTTGCAGAATGGCAATGACCACCTTGATTTGCAGAGCTGTGCAGAGTTTGAGTGCAAGGAGATTGAATGGGAGGCACCTGGAGATGCACTGTAGTAAATTTGTAGGGTTTTCTGCACAACTTCACAAAGAGTATTTAAAAAGCAATGGCCTTTCATTACTTATGCTCTCTTGCACCCTTCCTCATCCACCAGAACTAATGAGGACTCAGTAAGTCAGCTGCTGTTCATCATGTGCAGCAGAGAGACTGTTGCTCTCTCCTAAGGAAGGAACATTTGCACTCCTTGCCCCAATACCATACACAGCTTACAGCCAATAAGCCTCAAGGAACAATTGCTACTGTGAAATTACCCTGTCTACTCTTTACAAGGTGGAATAATTTTCAATTTATTATCAACAAAAAAGAAAGCTCCAACACCTTCCTCCTCAGACATTTCAAAATACTGCAGTCCCTAATCCTCCATGAACTGTCAATCACACTTTAGCAATCACTCATATATGTCTTTGAATAGTGCTTTTTGGGTCAGTTTTAACAGCACCTTACAATTACACTGAGAGTAGACTCTGTTTTTTTATTTCATTGCAAATACTATGAATTCTACCTAATCACACTTTGAACACTCTTACAGGGGAGGTATGAACATCATTCAATGTAAAACCTGGTGCAACTGGACACAGATGGAAAAAGAACCAAGACAACCAATGTGTAGCCCAGAGTAAGTCCTACTTCTGGAGCTGCTAATTGAAAAATAGGTCTTTTTACACTTCTACACTGGGTAAACCTACCATGATAAGGTTATCTCAAAAGGCTTTGAAAAGACACCAGGGTGAGGGTCTCAAGGGCATGCAACCCAGAACTAACATTAAGCAAGGCAGAGTGAACATGGCCACAGCTAAAATGTAGCATCTCCAGGAACATGTTCTGGTCATGGGTTCAGTTAGGAAAAAATAATTCTTTGGTTTAGGAACACAGCTTAGCCAGTGCTTGGCGCCAGATTTTGTTCTTGATCCTTGGATCTGGAAGGCACATTCACAGAGGGCAGGTACGAACAACCTCCTGCTGTGGATTATCCTCTGCAGCTAGAACTACTGGCCCAGTTAAAAACTTCTGGACTGGTAGGTACACTAAGACTTTGAGGGTTTTGCTGCTCTTACTGATTAGACATGTGAATATTACTTGTACATTGCTCTGTTCATCTCTGTAGCATGGAGGGTCACGAGCACTTCACAGCTACATGCCTGAAGAAAAGGGTCTGAAAGCGTACCTGAACAGTTTCTAGGGAACTTTAAGCTCTCCCTATTGGACAGTTGCAGCTAAGGGACACTGAAAACCACATTTTCCTATTCACGTGTTTTTTATTAAGTGCAGCTGTCAAAAACGAAGAGGGTTCATGTTCCTGAAAAGGTGCAGGAATGAGAAGGAAAATGGTTGGAATAGAGTATTAACAGTATTGTGCCTACTCTGCCTGGACAAAAATTATCATTTCTGTAGAACCTTCAAGGCAACCATTAAACTCAAGGACTAGTCACTGTCTAGCTATGGGATTTTAGCAAATGCTGTAGGAACCCAAACAATTCCCCAGGGAAGTCTGTACTTGCTGCAGAAGTCACTCCTTCCTGTCTCCAGACGAGTGGGATAGACACTGGCTCAGCATGGACTGTACCTTCTCAGTGCTGCATAGACACAACTGGAGGGAAACTATCTTTAACCAAGCCTTGCTGCCATGCTGCAGGTAATACTTTCCAAGTGCGCTGGCAGTGAACTTAAACCATCTACCACAATCTGATAATGCTCACCTCTAATCATTTTGCTGCAGTAAAATTAAGGGGCTGAAAACAGCAAAAGCAAAGTGAGTGTTTATTTTCTTGACGATAATTTTCCCCTCGCTTAATAGATACAGATTAAGACTTTGTCCTCTGATCTAAATGCGTATTCTGAAGGAGTTCAGCTGGATTTATACCAGTGCAAAAGCAGAGTTTGGCTTGTGATCTTCAGATGACAAGATCAGTTAACAGACTCACTCATTTCTCTGTAATATATTCTTTGGGGTTTCTATGGAGTTCCTATTCAAGAAGTATTATAGTCTAACTATGATATAGTTGTGTGGCAACAGTGTACCACATAAATTAAGCTAACTCTGGGTAATATCACAAAAAAAAAAAAAAAGTGTTTATAGCTTCATGCCAGTTTCTGACTAATGCTTTTGTTTGTTGCTATAGCAAACCACACATGAATCTGATAGCCAAAAGCATGTTTATGACTAACCTTAGGTCTCTTGGGATTGAAAATATGGAGTAAAAAAAAATCCTAAACCACAACACACAATGTGAAGAGAATATGATAGGAAACACCTTTTTTTGGCACAAGTTACTATGAACATTAAAAGAGAAGAACATCATGAGTGGAAAACATTAGGAAATGGTAACTGTGGGAATAATTGGCTTTAACCCATGATGATTCAAATACAGCTTTTACTTTGCATCACAACACTGTCTGTGCAGAACTTAAGTACATTGCAGGAAGTCCTGGCTGCATGTTAAGGGATGGATTTAAACCTCTGAAGTCTGGACAAACTTTGGATCACACTTTAAAACATTTAGATAGCTTTATCTGAGATTAATTTTACACTCTGCCTGGACAGGCACTGTATGACACTGGTATTCACTTGATTAATTTCTATTACAATTTATACTTTGGTAATTTCCAAGAGTCCGTCCCAAGAGTGGCACCTCATTACATGGTACAAATAGGCAATGGAGAACAATGCCAGCCCAGAAGATCTTTCTTTCAAACAGGGAGATCCAAAGAGAGAGGAGGCTGGACAGAGAGAGAGTGAGAGGCGGAGACAGAAAGGTGATGGGACTGCATCACCCACCAGAGGAGAGGTTGAACTCAGTTGTCTTGCCCCCCCCCCCCCCCCAGTTCAGTTGACTGATTCAAGTTGCCAAATACATTACTGTGGGAAGAAGACTACATTGCACACCCTGCAGAGGAGGGAAAAGTCAATACAGCTAAAGTGATTCCTAAACTAGAATAGCTTATAAAGCTACATTATGTCAGACAAAATATATACCAGTGTTATTCTTAATATCATCTTTCTTTCATGAATTAAAAAAAATATATTAATATTGCTGTATAGTGTATAGATACACATTAATTTGTATCAATATTTTCTATTGATATGAATTACACTGGCTCTCGGCTACATAGTGCATCTTTTTTTTTTTTCCCCACAGACTTTTACTGTGCATAAAGGCATATGATTATCTCAATTCATGGCAAGTTCTTCCATTGTCTATGTCAACACTCAGCAGAGAGTCTTGAGATCAAAGCTTTAGTGTTCCAAGTATTGCCAAGGGCGTGTTCACGAATGACATCTTGACCCATCAGCAGGATAAACAAGATAGCACCATAAAAAGCAGCTTACAAAAATCCGTAGCACTTGGATGATACCTGCTGGTCATTTAGTACTGCAGGATCAAATCATGGAGATTTCCTTTAGTGCCTGCTCATGCAGGCATGATGTACATTAGCCTCAAGGAAACTGATATATGGCATGTTACCTTGCATTCATCTTGTAATTCAGATTGTGATAATGTGCTGAGGTCAGCTTTGATTCCCTCTTGTAAAAACCAGCAGAGCGTACAGCACCACATGCAGTAATCAGGCCCCTGCATCCTTGTATGAGTAAACACTTTTGGAAAAAAAAAAATAAATCTAAGCATCTATAGATCACTCATGAATTCAACTACTGTATGCAGCAAGTAACACCAGATATCGGTGTTGCAGAAAGAGAAAAACAAAAGGTAAGCAAGATACAGGCAGAAGCTTTCCAGCTATAGCCTGAATACTATTCCTGGACTACAGAGAAATTGGTGACATGCAGAAGGCCATATATGACTCTTTTTTGCTTTCACATGCTTGTTCACTTCCTCACATTTGGCAGAAAATGAATATTAAAGGGAAAAAAACAATACCAGCACCATACAGAGACCATTTCAAAACAGCTACCTCATTCCCTGTGACTCACCCAAAAAAGACCTCTTCTTCTCTGGAAGTGGTGTAGGAAATAGAAACCATAAGTATAGTTGCCAACTCAACTCTTGCTCTGAATGACCTTCTGATCTGTTGTAGCAGAAGGCACCAGTTACTAGCACTTAGTGATACATATTTGTCCAAACAGAGTGGTATGCCATAAGCAACTTTCTCTTTGGATTCTCAAAGGGCATATTTACCTTTTGCACCCTTTGGGGAGTATAAATCACCCATACACTGTTGCTTGACACATATGAATATGCCAGCTTGGCAAGAAGAACATCAAGATATTTCCTGCCCCTCCCAGAGGTGAAAGCATGAGAGCTCTCTCTGCCTCACAGAGACTAAGGTAGCAAAGAAAAAAAGCCCCAAAATATACTTGCTCAAAGTCACAATACAAGTTGGCAGCAGAGCCAACAATAAATGCAACCCAGATGTCCTGGATTCCACCTCCTCCCTGCACTGTGCTGCCTCTCTTAGCTCAGTGCTGGAATGAAATATTTTACATTTACTCATCCCTCTTTCTCCTTTGTCAATAGAAATTAAATCAGGCATCTGACTGCCCAAGCCTTGAATACTCTGAAGGTTTCCAAGGCTTGCAGTGAAGTCAGCCAACATTTCTATTGAATCCAGCTCTAATGGACAACTAAATGTGATTTCTTTGACAACTAGCCTATCAGTGCAAAACTCATCTAAGCACATATTACATTTATATAGATAGGCATTATATATATACATATATATATATTTATATTTCATGACTGCAAAGAACTACTAACTACAAAAAACATTGTTCCTGCAACTCAGACAAGCAGTGAACAAACTCATCTACTACCATTAAAAAAAAAAAAAAAAAAAAGAAAAATACCACATCATTATTATTTTTGTGTAACTATAAGTTTAAAACAAGCCTCCATACCTTTTTAATTTGTTGTAAGGTAGGAAGGTCTGTCTGGATGATTCTTGCATTGAACCCGCTCAGGTCTGCTCGAAGGCTAATTAGCCCTAATTCTCCATTATTTTGTGGACAGAATGCCCAAATGTGTACAATTTGCTCATTAATCTATCTATAGTATTTGTGTGGAAGGCTACTTCTATGTGTTTTCCAAAAGTACTGTAAATTTCATTTTTATGGGAATAAGTCATGTGCTGTCAGCAAAATCATTACTGGTGTCAGCCCAAGATGAATCCATGTCTCTGAACAGTGGAACACACTCTTACTTGCCTTTTTTCCCACCCTTGGGGCAAATGCCACTCCATTTCTCCTGCCTGTTGTCATAAAAATCCATCTGGGAATTGTAGGTGCTGTGAGGCTGTTGCTATGACCCCACTGCCAATGTGCTGCTCTGGCTACTGATGGTTGCCCCAGGGAAGCTGGACAGAAGTGAGAAAGAAATTAAACACTGCACAGTGTATCCCCTTTAATCTGAGCACCTGAAGGGCATGACAGTAGGAACAGAAGCTTCAGTAGGTGTAGATCACCTAAAATACTTCACTCCACTTGTGACTCTCATTGTTTTGTTGTTGCTGTTGTTTTTTCCTTTTTAACCAGAAAATAAATGTAAACAGAATTTTGCATTCTGACCGCCAAGCAGAGGTCTCTGCCCCTCCATAGGAACAGCAGCAGGAGATCCCATATACAGCAAGATCACAGTGCTCATACTCAGCTGTACTATGTGCCTCCACCACTTTGCACAAACCCACATGTTGGTAACTGCATCCACAGCTTTGTTCCAGCCAACAGGGTTTTTTATGACTGAGAATTTCTGAGTTCTTCTAGACAATGGGACAATCCAGAACACAGCCCAGAAAAGCTCTACTTCTTTCTCTGTAAAATTGTTTCCACTATTTCCTCATTACTGCCACCTCTGCTTTGATCAACTTTCTTGACACAAAGCTTGTAAGTTCTCTGGAGCACATCCAGGTAAGAGGCTATGGATCACTTAACATGGTGGGGACCTTTGCCTGCCATAAGGATGCAGCAATAATAAATGACAAGCGTAAGCCTTGACAAATATGGATGTATTGGGGCATTTCTGTGCAATAATAGCAAGTTTGACCGATCTGAGCCAGTCTTAATGCCAGGGAGATTGCCTTCTGAAAAATCTCTGCAAAGCAGGAGACACTCACTCCTCAAAGCTGTTGCAGCCAGGTCAAGGACATTGCTCTTTGCTGCAATATGGCAGTGCCAACTTAGCAAGTCCCAGCTCCTTTCCTCTGAGCATGAAGACTCTGTCTGGCCTCGCATGCAGTTCCAAGTCTGTCCAAGAGCCAAAACATTATCGCAGTCCATCTCTGTCTCCTCACAAGAACGTAGCTAGTGGAGGAGTTAGCATGGTCTGTTTGTGCTGGTGTGACAGCCAGCTCCTGTTTTGGATTAGAGGATCTAGAGGATCATCATCTTCCCTCCCTCTCTATTCCTTATCAGTTATTTAAATTAGATGTTTTTGTAAGAAGGAGAAAATGTTCAGGGCTTTTTATACTGATTTTGCTGTTCCTTTGCTCTGGTGCAAATTAAAGCCCCAGCCCAGGTTAATGGGCTTTATCTGTGTGTGCTGCCCAGAGGCCTGACTTTGGTCAGCGGGGCCATGGAATAACAGTGTGAGAGTAGAGAGGTCCGTGCAGCATCTGAACCTACCTATAGTTCCCCACACGGAGGACTTCTGGCAGAAGACCAGCTTTCAGTGCATGTCACAACTTGGGAGAGCATTGCAAAAGCAATTCTTCCCTATCACAGGGCAGGGTGGAGATCTGCTGACTTCAGTCCTCATTTTTCAAAGCAGGGTAGAGGCTGAACGTGAACCGCCAGTAAGCCCAAAAAACAAAGGAATGCAAATAAATTCATAAAACACAGCTGAGAATGATGAGGGCAGCAGTCAGCAGAAACACCCCAAACACCCTGACTGCTCTGAGAACTGCTGTTTATCTCACTGCTTATGTGCCTATACAGCTCTATGGCACCTGGGTCTGATGCAACATCTACAAGGTGTTTCCCCTGGGCTGGAAAGGCTGTGGGTGCCCACAGGGGCAGGGAGGGGTTTTGCTTCATGGGGTTTTCTCACCCACAGTGGTTTATAGTCTTTTGTGGGTGGATGTGGCTGTTCTCTTGATGTCCTTGAGATAAAATCCAAACCCATTGGTTTTCCTTCTTTGCCATTTGTTTCTGTCCCTCCTTCGGGGTCTTCTTTGACTCCATCTGTGCACCATAAGGGTTTGCAGATACCACTAAGCAGTCATGCAGAGGCACTGGCAGTGGGGTGTGCTGTGGGCTGCCCTGCTCCCAAGCCTGTCTTTTTCAGCAGGGTATCTTCTCTCCAACACTGTTGGGCAGACTGACCCCAGAGAAACCAGCCTGCAATGGACTTCAAGGCAGGCTTGTCACAAGCTTCTTTCACAGATGCTGTATGAATTTAAACTTTTCTTCAGAAAAAAAAAAAAACAAACAAAAAAACCCAAACCAACCCAAAACCAACCAACCAACCAAACCTCTAGGAACTGAAAATAGGATATATGATTTTCTTCCACAGGTTCCTCTAACCAAGCCTTGCAATCTGCTGTGGTCCACATCCAACAAGTTAATCCAACTCAGCTACTTCAACCCTCCCCCGTTTCAGATCACCTTGCATCCCTCCAGTAATGAGTTCCCTGAGTGCCCCTGCCAGCACTGTGCTGCCAGACTAAGCACCATTTAACTGTATGCAAATGCCCCACCTGCTGAACCATCAACCCATCTCCTCTGCCATCTGCCCACCACAGCCCTTTGTGCTGCTGCACTGTGCAGCTGTCTCCTGGACACGACATGGTCCTATGCTAAAAGACAAGGATTGCACCATTTAATAAATCCAAGGAGAGAGAGATTTCTGCATTTGTATGTCGATGTGCTCCAGAGCCTGTAAGTTGACTGGGATGTCATCTTGTCAGACACTTACTGGACACAGAGTAAACATTGCTGACACAAGAAGCTATGTGTGCCTCAAAATGACAAAACACTACTGTCCTCCAAATGACATTCATGCTACCAGATTCCCTCTACCTACAGCTGCTGAGATCCTGCCACTGTGGGACATGGTATCTTCCAATACTAAGCAGCCTGGCCTCTGAATGGGCATACACCATACCTCCATGCATCCACCCATGCTCCCAGCCTTGCTTTGCTCAGCAGCAGAAGTGCAATGATCACCAGGTCTCCAAGAGAAGCCTCATGGACTAGGGCTGTCCACATGGTTGGGATGTGAGGGGTTCTGCAGGACCTGGACTGGTTATCCATGGTGGAAAAGCAGAAAGAGGGAGCAAAGGAAATAAGGAATAGCTCCTAGTAAAATCGCTATGGACAGTTTCCTTGGGTTCCTCAAAGACTCCTGACAGCTGCTCTGATCTTCTCACCATGAGACCCAGGCATAATTTGTTGTCACATGCACCAAGCATCCTGTTTAAGAAATAAGTTAGTATGTTTAGGAGAGATTATATTAATTCTCGATCTTATTTGCAAGTGCTAGGCTTATTCTCTGGGCTTTAAGGTTTATTTAGAATAAATAAGGTTTATATATTTGTTTGGTGAAGCACACAATATATATAATGCCCTAATCTCTTTGATGAACTTTCCTGCCTTTATCTGGTAATCTAACCCAAAAGCCTATTTTTTTATTTTATTTTTTTTTTAATCTCCAAGGAAGATAATTTTAAAAATAAATAGATTATTTCTCCTGCTATCTCTATCCAAATCATTCGATTCACAGATTCCCCTTTAGACTGAAGTAGTTGTTAAATCGACTGTGGACATGTAATTCAGCTGCAGATGTAAGATCACAGTGCTATTACCAAGTGTATTCCTTTAATAACAGTTCTGTGACGGTTCTGCTTCCATCCAGTTCAGCAAATTACTGAAGTGTCCCTTCAAAAATGCCTGCGTGTAACTTCCAGAAGTCTATTTTACACCACCAAAAGTCTGTTTTCTAGCCCAAGACATACTCCAAAAGAAGAGAGTGACAGCAGAGCCTATTACCCTTCATGACCACTCTGCGAGCACTTTCTGTAGGAAACCTTAGTTAGTATCACAGCTGTGTGCATTGTTGCCTTTCATGAGTAGAAATGCTGTTTGTAGTCACTGTCATGTGAAAATGTCCCGGTTTGCCTCCAAAACGGTCCCTGACTATCTGGTTATTTTCATTAGGCACTGAGTTGTTCAAGCTATTCATTGCACAAATAATTTTTTTCCTCATAATCAGCCCATTATGTGAAAAAGTGAGGGAGTGCAAGGACATGCTTCATACAAAAATCAATGCAACCTTTCACTAAAGCATAAATCATATCATCTCTGACACACATGGAAATATTTGGGGAATGCTTAATGACATTCCTATGTTCTTTTAACTTACTTGCTTTCAGCTGATTTTAGGAACAGGAATAGCTCAGCTCACACCAGAAAACATCAGCAACTGAAATGACTGTCTTTCTCCTGAGAGTTTTACAGACCTTTGACTTGTATACCTCACAACAAACACAAACATATTTCAATTAAAAAAAAAAAATCAACCCAACCACTTGGACACTTATCTGATCTGAGGGAGAGCTGCTAATGCCTTTGAGGTTCATCAAAAGCTGACTTTGAAATATTTTTCAAAATAAAAGGATGCCTAATCACACAGAATCACACAGTAACATTCAGGTTAGAGAAAGACCCTCAGGATCACAAAGTCCAACAGATAATACTACTCTATAAGGTTCACCATAAACCATAGCCCAAGCACCATATCCAAACAACTTTTAAACACATCCAGGGTTGGGGAGTCGACCATCTCCCTGGGCAGCCCATTCCAATGTCTGACCACTCCTTCTGTGAAAAATGTTTTCCTAATGTCCAGTCTAAACCTACCCAGTCACAGCTTGAGGCCATTCCCTCTTGTTCTATCACTAATTACCTCCCAGAAGAGACCAGCACCAACCTCTCCACAAAGTTCCTTTCAGGTAGCTGTAGACAGTGATGAGGACTCCCCTCAGCTTCCTCTTTTTCAAACTAAACAGCCCCAGATCCTTCAATTGCTTTTCATAAGATCTATCACACTTAGATATTTTTCCCCTTCAGAGTATAATGCCAACATTGAATAAAGCAGCTCTTGCTGTGTAGAAAAGTTATTATCCTGTTTTCTAACAAACTAGTTTTCTCTCTGCAAGTGTGTCCTTTGAATTTCTCCTTCGTGCCAAAATTTCCATTTTCAATTCACTCCAAACAACTCTGCCAAGGTTGGATCTCTGGATTAAAATGAGAATGACACGAGGCAAGGAAAAGTAAATTTCCTGCATGTACTTATTTTGAGGGCTGACAATCAAAGGGCTGGGTGCTGGGGCAAACCATGCAGCTAGTAAAGTAAGAGGTGCCCTGTGGAGAGCTGAATGACATTAGCTTTCTAGGGCTGGCATGGGGCATGGGATACTTAAGGAAAATGAGGATGACAGGATTTGTAACATACAGGAACTTCTAGGGCTCACTGCAAAAGCAGATTTTATATCTATAGTTTATTAGACTATTTACCTAGGATTTGTAGAAAAGGGATGAAATACACACAGCTTGAGATATTTGCTTTTCAGTGCTGGCTGACTGAGGCTGCAAACGTACCACTCTTCAAGGGGAGAGAACTGGAGAGGTCAGTGAGCAGGTAGAAAAGTATTTAAAATCAGATGGCTGCATGGATAACAGCTGCTCCCCTGCTCCTGTGAATGTCAGGCACAGGCCATTAGTATCAAAATCAAGTAGTGTTTGTTCTCTTAACTACAGAGAAGAAATAACATTTGCTCAGCAGTGAAGAATAGTTACTAAGTCTTTGGAGTCTTGAACATTTATCAGCAGGCTTGGAAAATATATAAGCCTTATCTCCTTGTTTGTGTTTTTGAAAAACAGATAACTTTGCCCTCTGAAGGCACTGCTATCTTTATTGGGCAGATGAAGTGGGCTTGGTGGCTGCTCTTCTTCAGGCACTTGCATTCCTTGCTCCATGGAATTTCATTGGGATTTGGGCTGTTACTGTGGCCTGGGACTCACTCCCTGCAGAGCTGCCATCTCTGTGCCATGAGAGCAGATGGGTCCCCTATCAGTTACCTTAGCTTATTTATTACTTGCACACCGTAATAATCTTAATATATTTTGACTTGTTCGAGACACTCTGGAGTACAGATTTGATGAGATTTGAATGCCGAGCCCATGGGTTCCCCTTCTCTGACAGAAAATTGCAGACCTATTCTCCGCAGATTTTCCAGATAATTGGCTACCTGTAGCTTCCTTCCAGGAAGCAAGCGTGTTGGCAGGAAGCATTTGGAACATGCAAAGTCATCTCGTATCCTGAAGTTTTGTTTTCCAATATGAAATAACAAATCCCAGCCTTGATTTTAAAGTATGGAGTTAAAGGGCAAATATGTGGATTTAGAAAGTTTCCCTAGGTGCAACCGTATTCCTCCCACACCAGGGCTAGGCACTGCTGCAGGGCATTCAAAGGAGCTCTTCTGCCACAAAAGCATTGTCTCGATTTCGTTGCATGTGGAAATATGGCAACCTAGTTTTGGTAGGGTTTAATCTTAGCTCTGTCAGGAGCTGAATCCCCTTATATTGCTCAATGCTGTTCTACAACTTGACTTTGGAGAGAGAAGCCTGCCCAGAAGATTGGAAGTTACAGCAAAGGGAAGCAGGAAAGGCAATGGCTGTCAGATGATGTCAGGAAAACAGTTTTTAAGTGCAGGAAGACTCAAGGATGTAGCAAACTGCCTGAAAGCAAAGGCCCACCCTTGCTCCATCTGCCTGGGCCAGTGCAGAGGGCAGGTTCCTTCCTCACTCAGAGTGGGGCTAATGTTGAGGTCCTTTGAAATCCTACTGGTTTAGACTGAATATGCAACATGGAGGCCAAAAGCAAAGCAAGATGTTTTTTCAGAGGTACAAACTGATTTTTCCAGTGCATGCTCCCTGATGTGAGGGACATTATGGAACATAAAAACAGCTAGGAAAAAAAAAAATCTATTTACTCAGAATAAAAGCCAGTAACTTTAACACTTTTCAAACATGCTGCCTTATATTCTGAGGAATTCTAGAGAAAAACACCCAAACAAACCAACAAAATAACATAGGGTGAACTGACTTCTTTGCCTTAGTAGAAAACTTGAGGGGAAAAACACCAAAAAAACACAAAACATAAACAACAACTTTAGAGGTCCAAATCAAGGGAATATACATTCCTGTGGCTTTATATAAGGCGTAATGCATGCTGCATGTCCTCCTCGCTCCACTCACTCTGACAACGTTAAGTACAGTGCCTGTGAAATTCCTGGTGTGGTTTCTCAGAGAAAGGTGCCTCCAAGCACAGGGCACTGAACTCACAGAAGGTTAGCTCAGATCACAGCTATTCCCCTGACCATCTATTACAGACTTCTGGATTTTGTTTCAGTGATGAGCTTCAAGTACAGCCAAAAGTGAATAGAGGCACGTCGACCTCATAGCTGTGAATACAGACTGAGCATCCAAGACAATTAAAAGCAGAAAATACGTGCACTCTCCAAACCCCTGCTGAACCAGCGCTAGAAGTTACTGCTGCTGCCCTGTCTGATTGAAAAGCCGTTAACACCCGCTGCAGAGGAGCTTGGAAGGCAGCCACCCGCGATGGATTGCTTACGAGCCCTGACTAGACTCAAACTGACTTCAGTCGCAGATTTACACAAGCCTCGTAATCTAATAGGAGAGTTTACTTTATGAGAGTGCCACACCAAAGATAGTAAAATGCAATTTTAGCTAACAAATCTACATGCTTCCACAGCAAAGCTACAGCCATCACGGAGCATGTCAGCACTGCGGAGCGCCTGGCACGGACTTAGAGTTTTCAGTTTATTGCTGAAGAGTTATTGTTAACTCCATTGTTACAGAGTTGCTGCAATTAAAAAGTCCCAGTCACACTTGTAATTTTTAAACATCGCTAATATACCCAATGAATTGAGACGTTGTACATTTTCCTGTGCTGTTAAATGCCTAAAACACTTTCATGCTGGATTTTTGACTTATGTTAGATTTTGAAAGTAAACTGGTTGCCGTTTTCTTGGATCTACAAATTTCCTTGTAGTTTTCTTTACTATAGTAAGAGATACAGCAAGGCAATACTCAGAAGTTTTAGGTCGTGCATGCAACAGGTGATTATAACCTAAGTAGTGTATATCTTAGGAGACAACTGTCAATTTTCTGCATTTCCTGTTTTGCCAGTGATAAAGAAGGCAGGTTATTTTTGTTGTAGAAGGATAAACTGTGGGTGTTTTCTCTCATGTGAGTAATGTTTTTTCTCTTTTCTGTCAAAGCTTTACTTTTCATTCTCTTTACAAATGGCTACAGATACAAATCCTACTTCTGATCATCTATATTCATGTGTTCAGAAACATATTAAGGTACCTGGATGGGTCAAAGAACTGAGACAGGTAGGCAGAATAATTTTATCCAGCTTATTTCCCAGCACTTTGTGAACTAGCCTCTGCAGCCACACAGAGAACATGCAGGATCCCATGTCTACCAATGAGGTTATAGATCTGTTTTTAAAATGCTTTGGGGTGTCAAAGCCACTAATTTGCAGAAATCTTAGTGCCAAGTCAGTATGTTATGAGATATATATATATACATATACACACACATATATATATCTCAAATGGTATCTATTGAGAAATAATATCCACACAAACAGAATTCCTCCTGTAGAAGCACAGATACTATAAAAATCCAAATATGTCTATGGGAAAAACAAATAAAAGCAAACTCATATTCATTAGAAACCAACTTTGCTGTAAGTAAATTGCAGTTTGCACCTTGCAGCTCGTTGCAATAACTGGGACTGGCTCTTTGTACTACAAAAGCAAGTTTCACTATCTTTGAGATCGTATGTCAGGTTAAGTATACAGAGACAGGAAGTAAGAAAAAACAACGTGCATGATCTGGAATAGAGATTACTGAATGGAGGGGTGTGTATAGGACCAAGAACCAACATCCTTCTGAAAGATTCAGAAGGCTTAACTTGAAACCCCTGCATTAAAAATGTGGATCAGAAAGTTTTTAAGCAGGCTGAAGACATTCGTTTAGCCCTGATCTCACTTCTTCCCATACACAAGAAAGACATAAAGCTTTATGCCAGGTGGGATGCACCTTAGCTGAAGTTCTCCTCATGCTTTTCCCCAGCGGTATCACTTAACACACAGCATCTTCGGGTTTCTCTTATCAAGTACAGCAGCTGGGAACATCACGTCTTTATAATCAGGATGTCCACTTTCTGTATCAAAGGACACAAAATACACACGCCCACATCTCTTTGCCATTAAAAAAAAAAAAAAAATCTACTGCAAACTTATGTGATCTGCATCAGAGATTAAAAAGAAAGAAAGAGAGAAAGAGAAAGGGTTGTCGGTTGTTTTACTTTTTTCTTTAAAAAAAAAAAAACAACACAACAAAAAAACTTACCAAAAATAACTGAAGTTCTCTAAAGTTGCCCTGAAGTTGAAATAGCCCACAGCACCAGTGCAGAGCCTGCCTTAAACTCCCTCTCTCACTCCCCCTCTCTCTCCAGCAATTGGAAAGAGAGCTGCGCAGAAATTCAGCAAACAATTTTCCTTCTGTGTCGACTGGGGCGTTCCTCTACGGGCAGAAAGGGGATGGCTAAGCCTGGGTGAGGCTTGTTGCTATCCCCAAGCCAAAGAGCGCTGTCGCAGATTACACAGCCTGTGAAATCCAATCCCTTTCTCTGCTAGGGCAACAGCTGTACGGCTTCAGCTGAGGCAGGAGCAGCCACTAGACCCTGGGTTTGCTGCTGGTCAGGCTCTTCATGCTGGGGGACGTGGAGGAACGGGGGTCCGTGGGTCTCTGTGAGCTCCTGTGTCTTCTCTTTGCTAACTGCCTAGAGGCACAAGCGTAGGCAGGGTGGAGATAACGGGGCAATTTCCTCGGGACTGAAGGTATATGGGATGTGGGCGCCCGCGCAAAACAAACATTTCTTTTCCTGAAATTCATTCCCAGCCTTGCTTCAGGACATAAGCGGTAATTAACATTATACGTATTAGTAAATCCTCAGGCGAGCATGCACACACACAGGATGCAGGCAGTCACAACAGCGTGGTTCACATAGGTTTCAAGGCTGTTCTAGTGGCCTCTTTAAGTTCATTTTTAGTTAGCTGCTTAAATCTTTTCCAAACCCCCCCCTCGAACACTGAGCTGAGAGACCTTACACCGAGTGAAGCATTACCATGGCTCGGAGCATGGGAGTGCCTAGTGTGCCTAGTGCTGCCTCTGCAATGTGTCCTCATACTAAAAGAAAGCTACTTAGTGCCAGCAGAAATGTGTTTAGCAAAATTCCAAGCCCCTCCTCTCACCTGTTTCTGTTTTTCTACTCCCTGCAAAGAAAAGAAACTTGTAATACAGCATATTCTTCCTCCTCTGAGAAATTCCACTGATCCTCTGATTCCTCCTCTTTGAAGCTTTAAAAAAAAAAAAAAAAAAAAATCACAGCAACAAATTTCAGTCCATGCTTCCTTGTTTCAGAAAATATTTGGTTGCTCATTTGAATGTTGTCAAATAAATGTCATGTGAAAGAGGGCATAAAATACAAATGACACATAAGCAGCCCTGGGAGTGTTCTGCTTTGCCAACACATCAGAGCAGGATGTGAACAGGTGAAAAACACACTAGCCAAAAGAAAACCCCTGTGCTTATAGAACAGCCTCTTTCCATGTCAGGGCAGACCTTGTGCTGGGGAGTTTTATGCTGTTGGCTCTCAATACGTAGCAGTAGGTGAAATCCTGTAGATGTCGGAGGTTTCTGGACCCAAATTCAGAATGGGCACGCACAGATTCTACAGAGGGCACTTGGAAATCTGATAGTGAAAAATGTGTAGCTCTGCTCCCATCCTGTGAGAATACTTAACACAGGCATTTTAAGAAAGCTGCATCTTAACAGATCAGCTGTATTTATGTTAAAGCCATTTCTGTGATGGTTTTTATAAAATTAAGGTATACTATTATATCTAATTATACATTGGATATTCATTATGTAAGATCACCTGTAGATTAAATTACAAATAATAGATGCAATTTTATCTAATTAATATAAACAGTTTGCTTATGAACTGAATAGTGTCTCATAAAAAAGGTCTCTTATTATATTGCATTATATATAAAAAGTATACAATATATAATGTGTGATTATGTGCTATATATTTAATTATACATAATTAATATAAAAACTATGCAAAGCACTATGCACTCAATATGCAGCTTCTATCTTCTTGTGACTGTGGCATCCACATCAAGAATGAAAAACTGTATTGGCTACAGACAATACAGGGAGACATGGCACTGAAGGAAGGAGGTGAAGTGATTAGACTGCATCAGCACAGGGAGATGTGAGTCTCTTCAAGGTGGCATGTTTCACAGGACACCTGCTGCAGCTGCCTCGAGGATGGAAGTTACCAGAAGCAGTAAAGGCCTCCTGAGATGTAGTAAGCATCTGGAAAATAAATTGTGATGGCTGGATAAGGGAGCAAGACCTCTCTAATAGCTAGGCTTTGGTTTGCTGTGCTGCCATCCCTATTTCTGTGCTCAAATGCAGGGACTATAGAGGTCCAGCCTTTCTGAACTGTATTTCAAATCGTCCTGACAAACAACATATATTTTTAGACACAGACAGGCAAAACAAGAAGTCCAACCTGGCACTGTGGTTTGATGCAGAGACAGCTCATTTGGATGCAGAAATCTGGCTCCTACCTCCATATCCAGTGGTGCAAGCCACAGCTCTTCAGCAGGGCAGAGACCTGCTGTAATAGCAGCAGAATGCTTGATCCACACTCAGTCCTTCATTTAATTTCATGCCTTTGCTGAATATGCTGATGGGTGTTGCCTTGATCTTTTATGAATTTTTAAAGCCCACATGAGACAAAAATTGGCTATGGTGAAAGAAACCAACTGTTTCTACATAAACCTGGAAGAAATTACTATATTCTTTTTCAAGGTATTGGGAAATCTAGGTTCATTGCTGTTGGCTTTTTTTCAGTTTTATCTCGGAACTGAACTAAGCCCTAACATCTGAGCACTATCCTGTTGCTCAAACTCCAGTGAATGCAACTCCTCTGTTGGAGATTTATCCCCACATAACTTCAAGACTAAAATCTTCCCGCTCGTCAGCCTATATGGCAAAGTTCTTTATCAACTTATTTCATCATTTTTTGACTGACATGAATGCATAATGCTCACTTAGTTTATTTTTAAATATTTATTGATTGAACTGCTTATCTACTGAGCTATTCAAAATATTGGCAACAAGCTGATAATTGCTTTTTCTCCAAATGATTCCAACACAAAAGAGATGACTTATTCAGTACGCATATTGCAAATAGCCCTTGTGTTTATTCTTTTTGATGTTTAACTATTAAGAGAAACTCTTTGAATTGCACTGAAGCAATATTGAAAGTTCCTCTCTGCTCTGTTGCCTTGCTAGGGAGCAGCACTCTATCTTAACATTTCTCTATCCCACCTCTAACCCCATTTCCCAACTCCCTATATTACAGCCTTGTTTTCTTTACTTGGTTCACAGGTAATGCTAAGAACACCCAGTGGAATGACACAAGCTTTCTTTTATTAGTGTTATTCACACCCTGACCTGTGAATGGCCTGATGTTAGGTTTGCACAGAAAGGTGTGTTGCTTTCCTAGCAATTGAGAAATTAGATGGTAAACAATGGGAATTTCCTTGTGTTTCCTTTGGTCCAAATTGAGAGACAAAAAATGTTTACTGAGATTATAGCTAAGCATGCTCTGAAACAGAAATTCTTGTGGTTTATTGTGAGGATGCAAGGGTGATTGTTTCTATACTTTTTCATTTTTAGCAGTTGGGAATCTTTAGACGTGTGGAGGAAAAATAAGAGGCCACAAACTTCCACACATAGAGAAGACTGGGTAGCAGATGATACCAGCTACTTGTCAGCAAAGGTAAAAATTGAGGACCTCTAGCTTAAAAAGAAATGGGCTGTCAATAGAATTAATAATAAGAAGTAAAAAAGAAGATAAATTCAAGATCAGTGTCAACAGAGGATGCTGAGCGGATGGAAATGAGTGTCAAACTAGCAACAAGAGGGATGAATAGGAGGCTGTAGAGAGATCTGGATGCCAAACCTTAAATCAATCCCAGAGGAAGATAAATATGACATAAAGCATAGGAAATATCTGTAAATGGATTATTAGCTTTCCATTACTCCATATTCTCTTAAGACACAAAAATGTATATATTTATATATTTTACAATCCCTTAGTTTCAACTAAAAATGTATGTGAGCCAGCCACACAAACTTCGACAGTTTCTTCCCCCCTGTTGCAATACATAAGCCATTAATGTGATTGATTTGCTTAAACTTTTTTTTTTTTTTTTTTTTTTCATAAAACTTTTCAAGCTGCAAGGGGACATAAAACCTCATAAACAGGGAGAGAGTCAGGTATGGGAATGAGGTTTGATCACTGCCTCTTTTAAGAGGACTCAAAGAACCTCATTCTGAAGTTAGCCAATGCAGATGAATCTTCATTTCCCCTCTCCTCCCCCCCTCCAAAAAAAAAAGTGAATGACTGTCATTCACGTATTCTGTAACTGGAATCTGTCCTCTAAATAGATTGGTCTTATGTTCTTTATAAACTTTTCATAAAAGCATTTACTCAAAAGGGGCTTCAGTGTTTACCTGCTCTTGATAGGTTCTACCAACACTACCTTCATACTGCATTGACAGCAAGCTGCATCTGCTAGTAGGTTTCTCCTTTGTGAAGATAAACTAATGTCAGCTCCACAGTATCCAGGGATGGAGTAGGTGAAGAGCAAACTCAAGGGAAAATAGCCCAAGTAAACACAGAGAAGAGCTGTGTGTTTTCAGAGAGTCAAATAGTCTCTTCCAGGATTCCTAAATACATATTTTTCACTTTAGTGGTTAATATTCTTGCCGATGGGGAGAAAAGAAGGGGAAAAAACCCAAAACAACAAAAACCAAACAAAACCCAACAACCCACCAAAAAACAAAACCACACACAAAAAGAAAGCTAAAAATGCAGATCTGCAACCAGCATAAATAAAACCCCTCACCAACAACAAAGAAAGCATTATTTAGAAATGAAACAAAATGAGACATTTCCAAGACCAATCTCTTGACTAACAGAAGGAGAAGAAAGAGGAAACTAACCCACTCTGGACAGTTTCTTTGACTTTATCCTGGGGCATATGCTCCATCTCCCATTGTCCCCAAAATGCATTTCCACTGGTCCTGACAGTGCTGGCATTGACTTTCTGCAGCCAAAATAGCCTGGACAAAATGGACCAGACAAAAGGAGCCAGCCAGACCAAGGGGCATGTAGCCATGGCCACAAACCTGAGGGAAAATTATTGCTGCCTTCCTGTCCCATCAGCTGCATGTTAGCTCATTCAGAGCAGAGTGGAGCCAATGCCTGCAGAACTCCTTGCACAGCCTGGCCTGACAGGTCATCTAACCATCAGCATCTTTCTCCTCTGCTGGTTGAGATCCATCCCTGGACTGTGTGCTGTGGAGGGCTTTAATTAAAAGTTAATACCTATCTTGCCCCAGGAGAGGGCTGTTTGCTAGTAGTGGCTCTGGGCAGAGGGCACATTTTCTTACAATTACTTTTTTTCTGAGACTGTTTTAACCCAGGCCTTTCTATGCATCTTGAATGCTGCCTGCTACTGATATCATCCCCTGTTCTGTGGGCAGGGGCTTGAAGATGCTTGTGTCGAGCACAAGCAGGAAGCCCAGGTGAACAAGAAAAACAGGAAGAACAAACTGGGAACAAGCAAGCAGCGGCTCCTGTCTTGTGAATAAAATAAGCTGTCTACCTCCAGATCGTGAATGATCACTCTGTTTTGCCCCTCCATCACAGGGGCACGTAGGGAATCTGAGGATTAAATAAAACATTTCACACATGCAGGGGTTTGCTGTGTGCCCGTGGCTGGCACACACCTCCCATGGAAAAACAGGGTCAAGTGCTGCTGTTGTGCCCGTCGCTCAGGGAGCACCTTCAGGGTGTGGGTTGGGACAGAGAAAGGACTCAGCAGATGACAATGGGGCTCAGTGTTTGCCGATGAAGTTCGGCAACACAGCAGGGTTTATTTCTTCATTAAATGACTCACTTGCCCAGTGTCAAGTATCTGTTAAGTGATGGGCTGGATCCGAATGTTAGTGGACCTTGTTTTAAATATACCATTCCCTGCTCTGGACTGGTTTTTGCTGTGTAAACAACATCTGTGAGAGATGGAAATACAGTCAGTTAGTTCTGTTTGGAGCTGTTAGGTCTCCTGCTTCCTTACAGAGCTGGGACTGATTTTCCAACAGACACAAAATTCACCTCAAAGCCCTGCATCCCACTACATGTAACCCTTTCTGTGGAAAGCAAAAAGCCAGAAGCATAAGGTAAATAAAATCTGATAACCTATCCAGATATCTGACTTCTGAACTTTGGCTGCCTCAAACTGGCTCTCTGGTGCCCCAGAAAGGAAACCTGTGGGAAATGGCAGCCAAGGGGGAGTTAAAGAAAAAGAGTGCTCCCTCCACAGTGCGATTGTGGGGTAAAGCTGGCTTCGTCCTGTGCAGTTCTCAGCATCCTCAAAGTTGCAATAAAATCTGTGGACATTAGGAGTCTTGGCGCATGCACCTCAGCATCTCGGTGCTGTGTAGATTCAGGCCTTTTCGTCTGCTGTTTGCTGTCACTGAAATCATCTGGAGGTTTGACTTCAACCTTAATGGGACCTAAGGCTGCGCTTCTTGGTGCTTTCTTCCACTGATCATAAGAGTGAACAATAGGAACCAACCTCAGTGATGAGAAATGCGTTGCCTTTCAGCAGGCTGGTGCCAGAGAAGACTAAAACATTACTGATGCTTCCACGGAAGCTGCCCGACTTCTTGGTATGCATCCAGAAACTGAACCTACACTATGTTGATGCTGCTGACAGAGAAAGTCAGTGTGATCAGTATGACTAGAATTTTTTCAGGTTCTGATGAAGTTCTCAGCAGCAAGGTAGTATTTAGGTGTGAAGCTGAAAGAAGGAAGAAGCCCTCCTACCAGCGAGATACCGATAAAACCCCCCACTTTCCCCATGACTGCTCTGATGTCTTTGAGTTCTGCTGCCAACCACTTGGTTGAAGGAACAAATCTAGTGTGTAATAATTAATTCCTTCTAATTTAATAATGATGCTAGTGCTAAAAAAAGCTGCTACTCAGCCTTGCACAGCACATAGTGCTATGTTGGTTCTGGCTGCATTTGCCCATAGACTGCAATCAATGAAAAAAGAGCAAATAACTCACATTTTTTAAAGAGAAGACAATAACTAAATTGTGGAGTTTTCACAGTGTAAGTTCTCTGACTTTCTGATGCAAATAGTGTGAACACAGGGCAAAAAGGAAGATTGCAGAGCCTGAAACAGCCAATAAGTCAGCAGCACAGAAGAGCACTTCCTCTAGGAGCATAGCAAATTGTCATTCAGCAGAGAGTCCTATTCTTCCATCATCTGTTGTCTCACACAAATGTGTGTGTTTTCAGTCTTTCTTTGCTTGTAAAGAAAAATATTTTAGATTTAATTTTCCTAAAAAAGGGGGGTTGGGAAGTATTTGGGCAGTAGAGGAGCTGACTTCTAAAGATTTTCTCACAATGTTCAATAAAGGATGTGTAGAGGTATATTTAGAAGTACTCATAGTACATTTTATTACTTTTTTAAAATAAGAATTGATTTCAAATTATGTCCTTAATTAAAAGAATCTCAAGAAGTACTTAGATGGACTAGTGAAAAAATACAATACCAAGAAAGAAGGGAAATGGGATGTAGGTTTAGCAGTTTCTACCTCATACTTGCTCAGCTCAGTTATATGTTAAACATATATTTTTTTTCTAATAGAGAAAAGCATCCATAATTGTTTCTTATTTAATATGAGCATTTCTATGGATAAATGGGTAAGACAGAAATTACTTGGGAATTAAAAAAAAATAGCCACCGCTATCTTCTTGCATAAGGAATTAAACCACAGTGCTCCTTATGGCATCACTTAGGTGATCCTTCCCACTCACATGGTTCTGAGCTCCCTCCAAGCCCTGCCAGCAGTTGCAGGATTCTGCACAGACCAGGATCCTGCCTGGACACATTTGTATGCCTCATCCCATTTCTGAGTAATGTCAGTGACTCAGCCAGGAACCACATGGGACAACTCACATGCAGCCCTGTGAAGGCTTCCCATTTCACACTGAATAGGCACATGATTCATTGCCTCCTTCTGACTACTGTATCCTTCGTGTATAGAGTGATTCAGTTAAGCAGCACTGACCCTACACATTTCCAAACTTCAAATCCTGGTTTCAGCAAGCTATTCAAAAGGTGCAAGAAGTAAATAGAAGAGTAAAACTCATTTAGCAGCTGTCACATGCTTATGTTGGAAGGGATCTTAAAGACCATGTAGTTTCAACCCCACCTGCCATGGCAGGGACACCTCCTGCTGGACCAGGCTGCTCAGAGTTTTATACAGCCTGGTCTTAATACTGCCAGGGATGAGGCATCCACAACTTCTCTGGGCAACCTGTTCCAGTGTTTCACCACCCTCACAGTAAGGAACATTTTCCAAATGTCTAATCTAAACCTACCCTGCTGTAGTTTAAAATCAGTGCCCCTTGTCACCACACCCCCTTACAAAATGTTATATTCCAGCAGTATCCATAAAAAGATAAGGATGTGTTAGTCCCCAGCACAGTTCACACAGTAAGCATGGGCTCAGGTTTTTGCCTCTGCAAAACGACCCACCCCAGTCGTACAGCCATATGCAGCAGGAGCAGGGTCAGCCCCTGGTACAACAGAACAAAGCTCTACACAGTTTTATTTAGCTGAACATGAAGAAAGTTTACCCAGGCATTTATTTACACCAACAGAAGGTTCCAGCATGAATTTCAGAGGTCTTTTCCAACCTCAATAGTTCTATAATTCTATGTCTTATCCTGCCTAAAGCCCATTTTTCCATCTGCAGTTCTTAGCAGAGCTATTATCCTGAGTTAAAGGAATGACCCGTTATTCCAGGCTCCGCTTCATGACTCAGCTCCTGAGAGCTATTTCGAGTGGCAGAGAGGAGAAGCTGCCAGGCTGGCATCCCCCTTCTGTTTTCTTTGTGGAAATAGGATGTGGCTTTGCACGACAGGCATTCGTGCTCTGCAAACCATCCAAAGGGATTACACGGACCGAAGCCATAACCGTATGCTCTGATATTGTTGAGGTATTATAAATGGTTCATTATTCATCTGCACGAAGAAAGCCAGAGGAATGGAAAATTAAAATGTGAAACCAGCAAGTGATTCATGCCACGTGGAAAATGGGCCTCACTGGGTGTAGGTCTGTAGTCCTGTAGAATGAAGTACAACTACAGGGGCTAATAATTTAGCTCATTAACAACAATATTTATCTTTCTCTCAGTCCTGAAAAATGCTGGGGTAAACATGGTACGTGCACCCTGGGTGAGACTTCGTTCACCAGATCTGTTTCTCCACGTGCATATCAGCTCTTGCTGATGGCAGAGGGAGGTGCAATTATGTCCTACCCCTGCTAAGCATGGGGATAAGATGGCACAGCAGATTTTGCCTACCACATAGAAACAACAACATAGCAACAGCAATTAACAAGATTTGATCTGACTTTGTGTTCCCTCCTCCTCTCATCTTCAGTTGTGGCAGGTTCAGAAGGTTTCTCTTTCACTCTTTTCTGATTCTTTCTCATCGGAGAGGTTCGGCACCTTGCCTCTAGATGAGCTGCATGAGGGAGCTGGAGAAACTGAGTAACTTGCAGAAGGTGTTCAGTATTTCCAGCAAGACCACTTCAGAGGCTGTCTGCTCTGAGCTGTCTGCTCACCTTGCTTTCAGCATTTTCAGCTCTACTTCTGGAAACATATCTATAATGCTGTAATCCTAGGGCAGACTATTCTTTCTGCTTTAGACTATTTCTGTGGTCCATTGTCCAAGGAATCACGGCAGAAATGCTCTCCTTGCAAAAAAGATTCTCTCATCCCTCTGCTGAGCAGTGTTAATTTCAACAGAGAAAAGCAAATGAAACATTTTATATTCAAATATAAAATTCTTATTCAAAGAGAAACAGGTTTCCTCTCCTTGATTTTTAACTCTATTCCTCCCTTAAAGATCCTTCAGCGAGAAATGAAGAAGCTATTAACAATCTTCACTTCCAAACTGATCACGCATCACAGAAAACCAAAAGCCCTTGGAGGTAATGAGAAGTCCCTAGGCAACAACTTGAAACCTTAAAATTGGCAAAAGAACCATCCCAAACACCCAACTAGTCAGTTTTATTATCATATTGTGTGTGGTCTCTGTCAGACTCTGGCCACATCTCACAAACTCTCAGACCATCAAAAAGAAGTTGTATATGCACACCTCATAACAAAGTTATTAGAAACCCATGAGGAGGTTTCTAGTATGAGTCATGCTATCCAGGAAGAGATGAGACAGGGCAGTCAATTCACTTTTAAACAGCAGCATGAGCCTAGTGCAAAATCAGCAAATCCAGGTGACCATGGGTATTGCAGACAGGGTGAACAATGTTTATTTACAGCCTCACAAAGGCCTGCATCTTGACCAAGCTGCAAATCAAACTCCATGCACTGATTTAAAGGAAGGAGAAAGAGTGCAGATGCTGGCAACAGCTTCCAAAATTTATTTGCACTTTGTATTACCCACCTAACTTTTAAGTAAACTTGCAGAGAGAAGGACCAAAGGTTGCGAGGCAGAGAAGCAAGGACATGGATGAATTGCTCCTGGGTAACTGCATGGAAGAGAAGCCATAGTGAGACCTTAAAAGACAGCCTGGGAAAAAGATTAGTTTTAGGTACAGCATTAATATCTCATTTTCTTAGTTTACACTTTTTTCTTTCTTTTTTTTTTTTTTTTTTTAAATCTGAAGGAGCTTTTAAGAAGGGAACAAGTTATAACAGAGCAGGACTACAGAACAGCCCTTGGGGTGCCTACAAAACAGAACAGGTTTGGGAATCAGCAGCTCAAGGCCCACAGTCATCATCTAGTGATCTGCAAAGATGAACAAAAAAGTCACCCTGCTAGATGTTACCTAAAGCATTATCAGAAAGGCCACCCATGAAATTGAAGAAATAATCACTTTATGAAGATTAGACTGACCAGTCAATAGAGAGAGCAAGACAACAGCCCTTCATTCCCAACCACTGCAAGATTTTGCTTAACTACCTAAATTAGCCCAGTGGCTTTGCTTGCTCCCCGCCTCCTTAAAATTTCTCTGTTTCTGGACAGAGGGTGTCCCTTTTGGGAACACCCATCTCTTTGGGCAGGAAGCCAGCATACCAGCCACTGCTTGGCACCAGCCCTGCACATTGTAGAGCTGAAGGGAGGAGATACCAGACAACAGCTATGACAGGCACTACTGCAAATACCTGCTGGAGGGATTAGGCTTAGGTATAGGTTGGACCTAGTCAAGGCTTGGCCAAGGAGAGCAAATCTTCACCTGAACTGGACAAGAAGCATGGTTCAAACCTCCTGAGATTTTGGAAACAGATGCTAACAATGCAGAATAAGCTGGAAGGTATTGTGTGGAGCAAGGAGGAAGGCAGTCTTGGAGAGATGTGTCTGTTGGGAAACAGCCCTTTCAAGTGTGCAGCTAGAATTTGATTTTGTGCATTTTCCCCCTTATCACAGCTGCATTTTGCAAATCCCCTAGCACACAAGCTCGTAGGGAAGAACCTAGAGGAAGAGTCTGACTTTGCGTTAATAGTAAATGTAGAAATTGGACATTAAGATTTATCCAGCCAAAGTTCCTCCAAAGATGCCAAATACCACAATTCCCACTTTAGCCCTCAAATGCTCACAGCAAAGGTTGAGAAAGAGCAATATATGGAGTGCCCACAGCTAGAGATTTCAAAACTATTGTTACTTCTCTGGAAAGCCTGGAAATCTCTGGTTGCTCAGCAAATAATTTACAGTCATGAAAGATTTAAGCCGCACTTTTCCAGGGGAAAGGTGCTGCACATCAAAACGATTGTTTTTAATTTGGACTGCACCTGTTTACCCTGACCTGGTAACTAATAGAGCACATTGAGTGTTTCATAACACAGACACTGGGATGCCCGAAACAAGACAGACTCAGGGCTCCCCATAGCATGATATACTGAAAGTTCACTCTTTCTGGTATATCTATTGGCACCTACAAGGACAAAAAGCTGGTTTCAAAGCTGCTGCTCTTTCCTGGGGGTCCCACAGCTTTTATATCCTCTTGTCCTTAATGTCAATCAGTGCCATTCTCAACTCTGCAGATATCCCAGAGGCCTATTTATGAAAATGCACATCTCATCAGTGATCACAAGCAGTGAAGAATAGCTGGTAGCAATAAGGTTGTACAACAACTAACCTCTAGCCTGAGAGATCTGCATACGGAAGTGTGTCATGGTGGTAACCGAGAGCTGGCATGGGTAGATGCCTGGTTTAGGAGTTTTCCGTGATCCTTTGAAGTATCCATACAAAACAGAGCTGCAGTAATTACTAGAAAATTGACACCTTCAAGTAAAGACAGACTTCTGTTCAGAAAAAAAAAAACCCTATTTAAATCCAGTATGCTACTGTGTAATGCCTATGTCAGAGGGACAAAATACGGCATAAAATGAGATCTTAGCAAACTGAGATTCAGCTTACATATTTGGCCTCTTTAATTCAAGGATGAAAATAATTACACAAAGTCAGTCTCAGCAATCCCAGAAGGATCTGAACACATGAAGTATAGTAACTGCATGAAGTGGAAGGGAGAGCTACTCCAGTTTCAGTTCTCTTTAGTTTTTTTAGACTTGTGTGTGAATTTGGCCCAGAAAACTGTCTGGCATTGGGGATGGTGATCATTCATCCCTTCCATTTGCACAAGAATGTGGGAAGGGCTTAGAAAAAGCTCCCCTTCTCCCATCTGGGGGCCTGGGTAGGTGCCAGTTAAGTTCAACGATTCATAACCATTTCAAGAAGCTCCTTGCCACTTTCTGCTTTGCAGGAAAGAAAGCAAATGCCTATGTTGCAGCAGCACACAGGTTGCTGTGCCAGGGCAGGGGGTATCCCACTTTCTTCTGTTCATCATGACAGCAATATCAGAAGGGAAACAAAACCTGTTTATCACTTCAGCACACAACCAGCAAGATTTTCAAACCCCAGCATCTGGGGAAAAGGGAGAGGAGACCTAACACACGGGTAGAACCTCTTGATGTGGTGTGTGCTCAGCAAAGCAAGAAACTGCATTTTCTTGAGGGCACCAGTGCCTCTCCTCCTGCACATCTGCAAGACAGTGCAAGGCGAGGCAAAGAGCTGTGCTGCAAGAACCAAACTCCTACCTGGAAGCCGTGGGCAGGTCCCGTTCCTGCTCCCAATGTCCTGGTTGACAGCTGTCTCTGCCACAATAAATGAGGTGCTTTGGGTCATTCATGGGCTTAGGTCCCAGAGTGGGGTGGGTGGGGCAGCTTTAGCTCCAAACTCCGCCTCGTATCATGTGAGCGCCTCACGGCTAGGTCTTCCCAAGCCCTTCTCTGCGATTTGAGTGGCAAATTGCAGCTTGTCTGCCCTGCCTTTGAATGTTCTCCAAGACTTTGTTTGTTTTCTGTTCTATTTCAAATGTTCTTTGTGTCTTTCTGGCTCAGTTAATTAGCTACAATACTGAGCTTCTCCAGGTTCTAAATGCTGTCCAAATAATAGCTGAACAAACGTAGAGAAACTTTAAACCTGGGCTGTAGCAATGCTGAAAAATGAAGGTGCTACTCTGCCCGTGACAGATTCATCCAGTTGATTCATGTGACAACATCAGAGAAGACACAGTGCCTTGTGGTTCATGTCCATAGTAGGGGTCGTGCTTTGCTTTCTGCAGTGCCCTGCAGCCAGAGTGCACTTTTGCTCCTAGACCTAGCAGAGATGGCTGTTCTTGTAGTTAACAACTCCTGCAGTTGCAAGAGAGGTGACTGGGACATAAAGGGAGGAATCTCCAAGGTACCAAATAGGGTTAGAAGCTTGAGAAAGAAGCACCTGGGGAACGGGAGGAATTGCTCTGAGTGCCTAGGAGGAGAGGTGAAAGAGGAAGGCAGAAAGGCTGAACATAACCAAGAAGATGAGTGATAAAAGTGGCCTGGGATTTTTGGAGCAGTTCTATCGGGTGGACTCTCAAACTGTATTTTAAAGGTTTGTCTGAGCTGGACTATTCTTACAACCCCATGATTTTGCTTCTCTTATACCTATCACAGGGCAGTCTGTCCAGGGGTTAAAACTGCAGTTTTTCAGACATGTGGCAGTCTGTTGTAATCCATCTCTATTACATAACCCAGCAAATATTTTGCTAAAGTTCAGTTAAATTGCAGGACTGATGGTGCCTAGGAGCATTTTCTCCTTTATTAATTTTTTTCCCCTTTGGAAACCAGGAGAGTGACATGCAAATGGCAGCTTTTCCACAGCTTGCCTAATTGAGTGGCCAGACAAAGGCACTGTGCTCTCCCTCACACCAGTCGTGTTCTGCTTACCAAAGGGTAACATTTTTCCTTTCCCTACTCACACCTGCCATGGCACAGGATAGACATCAGAGTGTAAGAGATAAACATAGCAGAAATTAAGCAAAGAACTAGAAGCAAGGTTGGGAGGAGAAGGAAAGCTATCCTTAGACTGAATTAGGTGGAGCCCAACTATTCTTGTGCTGTTTTGCTAAGGTCGCTCTGGATTAAGAGAGGAGGCAAAGGGGAAGGGAGGGAGAGAATGAAAGTTTTGTTATTTAACTTCTCCCTGAGATTGTTTATAGGTTGCTTGACATAATTTAATGATCATTTGTGGCAAAACATTTTAGGCTGTTTTCTTCCTCCTCTCTTCAATGCTACTGCTGCCTTTCTGGTGAGATGTGGTCTGCATGGCTCTCCAAGTCTCATAATACTCCCCTGTTCCTCCTCACATGTGTAGGGTCTGGAGCCCAACTGTGCTCCTCTCTTCTCACCAGGTTGTTGGCCCTTTTCTGTAATATAGAGAACAGCTGTTGAAGGCTCAGAAACTCTGACTACTGGGCCAGATCACCAGTTGCTCAATACTTCACAGCAGTTTGAGATCCAGCTGCTTCGTACTTTGCTGCTGAAACTCACCTTATTAATCTTTCTTCTTTTTTCATCGTTTTTGTTTTCCTAATTGTTGCTTTAACCTCCATTTACTAAAGCCTTCTGTGGTCCAACTACTTCTCCCAGTTATGCTAGTGTGAATCCAAAGTAAATCTGCTGGTGTAATATCATCTGTAAGATATGAGATGACTACATTCCATCACCTACAGCCAAAACCAATGTCACCATTGTCAGCATCTTTCTCTCTGTTGTTCCCAATTTCAAAGAGAGACTATAGGCTGGGAATGGTGATACTAATCATTAGACATAGAGTTAAGTTGCATAATTTGCTTATTTCAACCATCTCCAGCTGCTTTTGAGCCATTAATTAAATATAGAAGTCCATCGAAGACGAGAGTAATAATTTTCAGGGTAAGGCAGTAAGATGGCAGAGATGTTCTCAAAGGGTCCACCCTGGGCTTGTGGTAAATCCTTCACTGATTTTATTATCTTATGGTCAGGGATAGGAGTCAACAGAATAGACCCCATAGCTTGTCCTTGTCTTATAAGAACACTGATCCCACTGGGAACTTTCTGCCTTAGAAGTGTTAAATATTTTCCATAGCACAGTTGTATCAAATTTGAAGTTGATGGAAGAATGCTTTCTTGCTTCATTAAATAGTGGCAGAGGAAAATTGAATATGAATGTCTGGAACAAAACACCTCGTATAACACTGACTTCACTGGGGGCTATCACTTTTCCTCTTGCTGAGACCAGAAGGAATTTACAGATATTGATCATCAGTCCAAGCTGAGCACTGTATTAGCGCTGCCAGACTTTGAAAACAGAGGTGTGGGGAACTTGATCTACAGTGTGTTCATCTACATTCACAGCACCTCTCCTCAATAATGTGTGGTGCCACAGTAACTTAAAGGATTCTGCTTCATGCTGTGTGTCATGAACTTCAAAAGTAATAGCGAGTCTGGAAAGCTTCCAGATTATGCAGTGCATTGTGTTCTGTGCCCTAAATAAAAAGGGTGAAGGTAATATAGCTGTTTCCTTTTAGTTTCTTGTTGTATAGGTATGCATCATGCTCTTATACTGGGCTAATTTGCCAGCCAATCCATCCATCTATCCATGCCATCTTTGTGTTTCCTTAGAAAAAGTTTGTGTCGAGGTGAGATGGAAAGCCCTGTGGCACTGCAGGATAAATGGAGTAGTTTTGTTTCTTGTCTTATGTATTCTATGAACACAGCATTAAATGCAGGTACAAGAGTGCATGCTATAATTTATAATTATTTTACCAGCATACGTTTGCCAATATTTCTCCCACAGTCATTTTAACAACTAGACAGGTTTTTTTTTTCCCCCCTGCCTGTTCTGACAGAGGAACTCACACTGATAAAAATCTGATGGTGCAACTGTTCTTAAGAAAAGCTTGCAAGCCCCACCAGGACTAATTACTCTAACCTCAGACCTGGCTGCTATCTGTACGGTGGGGCTCTGTGCAGACATGTGGACTAGCAGGGTTAGCAGAGGAGCAAACTAATGGAGAATTAAGAACGAAAGGTTACACTTTTGCTACCCTTAAGGCCCCAAAGATACTTCCATAGAAAAGGAAGATGGTACACCATCAAGTTTTGGTTCACAGATACTAGTGTTTAGTAGTGTCTTCTACTAGTAAGCACATAGAGTTAAGCCTACAAAAATCAGGATCTTGCCATTTGTGTTTCATAACTGCATACAGTTCTGTAATTGTCTGTGTTGACATAAAGACAGGGATGTATCCTTGAGAGATGACTATACCTTCAGTATTTGGTAGATTTATGGCCCCTGTTTCCTAGGATGAGTGGGCAGTGGCACAGGCTGACCAGAGTGGAGGAAGCTGTTTCATGCAGAATACCAGCTCTTCATGTGCCTTTTCTTTGACAGCTACACTGACCTTAGAAGCTCTTTATTATCCTCTCTCCTGCACCTCATCACTGCCACATCAAACTCAAAGTTATACTCCCAGTTAGAGTGTGAAAATAACCCTCCTGCAACCACACTGCCAGCCAAAACTTCACTGTCGAATGATGCAGCCACAAGCCGTCCATGGATTCAGGTTACCTGTGTCAGCTGCACTGTCAGATGTTCTGGGAAAGACACACTAGGGACAGGACTGTGACTGAGACAAGGGTGCCCAGCACTGTGCTGCCAGAAAATGAAAGGTCCACCTGCACAAGACAGGCACTGGGTGACCATGCATGCTGCAAGCTGGGATCCAGGCTTCTTTTGCAGCCACTTCTGTGTATGGACAAGCCCAGCCTGGCTGTTTGGCTGTTTGGCTGTTTGGCTTGGCAGCAAGTCCTTGAATCAAACTGAGGGTGTCATTTATCTCCAGCAGCAACCACAGCAGCCCATGAGGCCCTCAGTGGTGGGGGCTCTCCCAGTAGGGGCTCTCCCTGGACTTTGCAGAGCAACAAAGGCCCTGAAAAAGAGGCTGTTGCAGCTGGACTGCCTTGGGCAGAACAGACAGTGCACAGACCACTGGGCAAACGCATCATAAGTCCAAAATCTCAGGGAGGAGCACTCTACCAAAGATGACTTGAGACCTCTCAAGTCTTCCTCCTCCTTGAAATTTTGAAACACAGCAGTAGAGGAAAACCAACATTTTCATCTGTTTTTGGTTTGCTCCTAGTGTGTGTCTGTTCCTTGCATGAATCAGAAACTGTGGCAAACACAATGTGCTGTGCCTCAAACGGGTACATACCATCCTCCTCTCTCGCAGTTAAACGGAGAACAGCAATACCCTTTATTGCCCAGTGCATGGACAAAGAAAACCTTGTTTCCTGTGGGTCTCTGTCATGCTGATGTTTCTTTTCCACTTAGTGCTCATATGTCACCAAAGGGCCTGTGCATACCCATCGGAAATAGAAGTGTGAAACTAATAAACAAAAATACAAACTCTAAAGGGAATGAGATGAGTCTGGAGGGAGGGAAGGAGAACAGAGGGAAGCCAGAGGGATGCAGTTTAGGGAGCCTGATTCACAGTGTGGGCAGGGAACTCTTTGCCAAAGCCAGATGAATCAGATTCTCTTTTAGTCCGAGCTGGCACCACAGCTGTTTTGGTGTCACCATAGGTAGAGCAAATGTATATTTGGGAAGTGTTACTGGACAGGCTGGGAATGTCTGTTGAAATTAAAATGGCTTGTGGAATTTTAAGCTTATACTTACTGAAAGAAGTAAAAAGAGGGAGAATGGAATATGCTGGCATGTTAGGTCAGAGCCTCTCCTGAGAATCAGGCAGAGTATTCCTCATCTGACTTGGGAGTCTGGCTCCTACAGGTTTTGTTTGTCTCACATAACAGGGCTAGAATAGACACTGTCGCAGTTCACAGACAATATTCTTGAGAGAATATTTCTAAGAAAATAATGCAGCTCGGTTGACATTTAGTTTTGGATCCTCAAAATTGGTGGGCCATAGTCAGCAGCTTGTGAGATGAATGGACATCCAGCCCTTACTGTGTCTCTGGGATAGCAGATAAGAACAGAACAGAAGGGATGACACTGGGCTTTTAGCATTTTTTGGATGTCACAGCTTGCAATGGAGTCCTGCCCAGGTCCTTTCATAGCTCTGGCTGACCTTAGGAACCCACTTGGGTGCTGTCCTCATGCATTGCAAAGATGAACTTACCAGCTGAGATGCAGCACTGCAGTTCAAATGCCACTTCAGCAACATCTTAAAATACGTGTTTTGCTTTGACCTTATGCTCCAGTCCTGTGGCAATCAGAAGGCCATGCGAACTGGCTCAAGTATCTTACAGAATGGGGGTCTTTTTAAATACTGCCATTAATTTCTGGGGATTTAGATCACACCCTAAACGAGGTAAAGAACAAGTTCAGAACATGTGCCAGAAAGACCTTTACATTATGGAATTTGGCAGGTTGCTGTGGTTTGCTGATGCAGACTTTCTGTTCTCCTCTTTTTTTGTTGTTGTTGTTCTGGCTCAAAAAATTATCTACGAAAAACATTGTCTGAGTGTTCATTGAGAACAGCAAAATGCTCCTGGCATCCTCCAGATGTCACATCTGAGTGCATGCTTCTGCTTGCCTGGCTAATAAAGAAAACTGGCATAGTTTTGTTTATGTGTTTCTCACCTGTGTCATCATGACAATCAGCTAAAGCAAGGGCAGATTAATATAGCCAGCAGAGACAGCAGCTTACGAAACAAGCCTATTTTTAACAAGCCTTCCTTCCATGCTGTGGAGGAAACAAGGGATTTAATATATGCTTCTTGATGTGGGATTCATGGTGTGGTTTTCCCCACCCTTGTTTGGATGAGCCTGCCGCATCACCATGCTGATATTCCTTCTCTCTTTCTATTGTGCTTGGCAGGCTTTCTCAAACACGTATCACATGCCCCAGGCAGCCAGCCAGCCTACCTGTCTGAGAAAAACAGACCTGCTTTTCTCTGCCACACCCTGACCTCTCAGGGTGATAACCTGTTGTCCAGAAACATCAGCAATAACCGTTTGGAAAACAGATGCCTGTCAAGTTTCACATGCAACTGGCTTTCCCTGCCACATCCTTTGCCAGCACAGACCTCGTTGTCAATGCCATGGTCCCAGTCCTGCTCCAAACCTCCCAGACCAGGCATCAGGGTCTGGCCGATGCTGTGGCATGACCCAGTGCAGAAGATATTCCCCTTGTGTGTGACCAGCCATGGCATCCTTACACACCATCAGCCAGCTAGTTGGTACAAGCCATCTTTATGACATGGTAGAATATGATTTCTGTAGTGGAAAAAAAATTACAAACGTTTTTGCTAATCAGTGGAGAAAGCCTGGAGGGTGGCTATGTGGAGCACTCTATGAGAGTTGTTTTTTTATTTGTTTCTGCCAGGTAACACCAGAGGTCCCAACACATCTCTGATGTGGAAAAGAGCCACATCACTAGTTTGTTTGCAAAACAAGTCAGTCTCTGCAGGCAGACAAATGGTAAGAAAATGATAGTACTGAAAAAGTCACAGTTAGAGAAGGAAATCTTTCCTCTAAAACTTCTAGCAAGTATGTTTTGAGTAAATCAAATTCAGTTGCTCTCTGGGTGTAGTCCTAAAACACTCGCTATAACCTTATACCAATTCTGTTACTTAATCTAACCACCAGGTAATGAGCAGAGGGTTGGACTGTATCTTTTCTCTGGGTGGAGAGAGGAGACTTATTCCTTGAGTCGTCTCCTAGATTCCAACAAGGCAACTTAGGCAATAAGGTGCTACTTTGTATGACTGGGAGTCTAACAAGAAACTTCTGGCTTCCTGTTGTGGAAAAGACAATTCTAAACTATTAACAAAAGAAAAGCAGAAATAATCAGGCATGCATTAAAAACAAACAAACAGACAAACAAAAAACCCCAACAAAACCACAAAACCCCCAACAAACTCTCCACTTTTAGCCTACCAATATGTTTACAGACTGTGTTTTACACATTATAACTTCTCCTACCAGAATAAGTAGTGAGGCAAATTATTGCAGAATGTAGATAAACATAGATTCTGTATGTTTTAAGGAAAAAAAAAAACAAAACCAAAACCCCAAAACCTGTAGAAATTTCAGATTTTTGTAGACACAAACTGACTACTAGTTGCTTATTTTAAAACAGGCTGACCTGTGCATAAACTAAAGAGAAGATTTTTTATTTATTGGTATGCTTCCTCCAGCTAAGAACTGATTTCCAGTACTCTTTTGCCTCGTTCCTCCAATCATCACTGTTCCGCTTCAAAAATATTTTATATTAAAATGTGTATATTTTCCCCCTTTAAAAACAAACCCCAAAAGGTTACGTTGCTATTTTCCTTCTGCTCTGCAGTAGAGAAACACGGGGAGGGGGAAAAAAAAAGTGCTGTCTTGTTCAGCCAACAGATTGAATAGAGAATATAGGACACGTTGAATTTGCAAACGCCGACTACAAAGCACAGCTTTCAGCTATTGTAAATGCCGGGGAGGTTGTATCATGCACTGTATCCTGCTAGTTCCTTCCCAGTCGCTATGAGAAATGAAGGGCAAGCATCTGAATTAAGGCATGCAACTCAAAACAGTTAATTTAGGCACAACTGGATTTAATTTGTATACAAAGTCAAAGGCTTCCTTAAGCTTAGCTTCAATACAATGCAGGCACGCAGGAAAGTTTAGAGGAGGTAAGGACAGGCTTTTCTTTACTCTATTTTTTCCTTATCTGATTCATGCAGCATCAGAGAAAGCCACACCCTAGAAGCTGCAGGCTTTGCCTGGGAGGTTGATTCACAGCTAGCAGAGCACAGAAATGCAGAAGCAGAATACAGAAAAGTATAGAAAATGTAAGCCCACCACTGGCTGGAGATCCTGGCCAGTTAGGAAGAACTAGATGAAAGCAGTCACACATCTTGGTAGATTATGGTGGTACAGCAATAACAAGAGCGGTAAACTGTCCTTTCAGAGGATCCCGGTGCAGAATCGGTCCCAAACCAGAGGAGCAGACGGAGACTTTGTGATTCTGTGCTGCAGGAAAAGTGCAGCTAGACTGAAACTAAATGCTGACACACTCCTTAGCCTCTCAGTGAATATACATCCTTGGATGCCAACCAGATTATTCCGGGCTGCCCTGCATTGCATTATGCCTGACTGATCACTGCTTGCAGAGCTGGAGCTTCAGGTCATTGCAGAGAGAGAAAAGGAGTGATGTGGATGTTCCTAGCAGAGTATGAAGACACTTAGAGAGATTGATGAAAGATGCCCAGGCTGCCTGGCTGTCCGATTGGCTGCTGTGCTCCCCAAGCTCCAGTTTAGAGGGCAAGCTGACACGGAGAGCACAGCAGCCTCCCAATGATGGAGAGAGCCAGAAGAGTCCCGGGAGTACAGGACTGAAAAATGGCAAGACAGGTTTCTACATGCTTCCCTGGGAGAACACAGGGATGCATGCAAGAAGGGGGAGCAGACCCAGGGATTTTCCTTTCTCGGGGAGGCAGGGCATGATTCAACATTCCCTTTGAAGCCAGTAGACAAGTTCCTCCTTATCCACCGAGGCTTAAGAATCACACACTTAAACCCTGATCACCCAACAAAGCAAGCAGCTTAAGACCCCTCCTGGGAATAAACCTTAGTTTGTAACAAGCTACTGACCACCATCAAGGGTGAAAAAGAGCAAGATATAAATTTTATGTAGGACTTCCTTGCTGTACTTAGGGTGTTCATGGAATGCTCATCAAACAAAGAAACCCCAAAGCCTTTCATTACTAACTTCTACAAAGTGTGGAATTTGTGCTGGCAGCCTGGGTCAAAACCAAATGCTGTGCAAGAATTTACACTAGGTCCAATCCAGTGCCCACTGAGATCGATAAGACAAACTTCACTGATTCTTGAGCTGAGGAGAAAGTCAGAGCAATGAGTGTGAACCAGGAGGCGAGAGCTATGGAAGGCAGTGGGTTTGCTCATATCTACCATCCCTGCTTTCCAGCTCTTAGTATTGCAGTGGCGTTGGTAAGCAGCACAGGCTGGGAAGGGACTTCAAAACTTCATGCTGGACTTGGAGGGTGGCTAGTCATCCTGTGACTGGCATTTCACAGCAATGAAGGTCATGTGTGGCTCTGACGCTTCTGAAATCTGGCTTATATGATACCTAGCCCTTCCTTTGTCTTAATGGCCATAGCCCCCATAACACTGATCAGCTGGGTTCAGCCAGGTCTGTGGGGATTTGATGCCTCAAAGAGCATAGGAGAGCTGACTCCCATCAGAAGTGTGGTCTATGGACTTCTGAGGACAAGGTTCAATTCCTTTGGCTTAAGATGCCTACACCTTCCATCCCATTTGAAGGATTATAGTAATCCAACAATGTGTGGGTGTTGGAAATGTGCTTTTGGCTTCATTGTGTCTGCAGTCTCAATTCTGTGACTGTAGACCCTCAGACCCTTGAACCACTCTGGGATCCTACATACCAAGGGTAAGTGTAGAGACCTGCATTTAGGTGAGAGGAATGTCACTTCAAGTGTTTGTGGGACTGTAGATGCCTGTGATGAGGTGAGCTACTGCAGAGAATCAGGAGATGAGACAGAACTTTGTACTAAATACATCAGCCCATATTAGCCAACTGCCACAAGGGTGGGTCAGTGTCTATGACACACACAGCCCTCACGTATAGGATGGGAGCATAAGGTCACAACTGCTCTGCTTGATTGAGTCTCTTATACCTACCTGAACTGCAGAAGGGCTTGAATAGAGAATATTCACCATCTTAGTATGGTTTATTGAGTCACCACTTGGGTAGGAGCAGTAGTGGCACCTGATATTCTGCTATAGTGTGCTATTCCTGAGCTTTATATTCTGCTATCTGTACCTGATGGCATATAAATTTGGGCTATACAGTCAGTCCAACCCCTCCAGCTTGTCACTACTTGAATATAGGGAAAACAGAAGACAGAGGGGTGACTCAGGGATTCTCTGTGTGCATAGGATGTGGTTTCTCTCTATTTATGGAGCCATCTGATCAAGAGAGCAGTGTGGCATCTGACAAGTGAATTATTCTTAGTGCAGCAGAAGAATAAAACCCCGTGTGTTGTTTCCTACTGTTGACAGCCTTTTAGAAATTATGCTTTTGCAAAGATGACAACAGCTTGAGTAAAAATGCAGATGCAAGCCCATGTGCAGACACAGAGAGAACAGCTCAGCTGGAAGATTCCCCCTGTTTACTCATTTCAGCCAGGTGTGTGTGCCTACAAAGCTGAAATTCTTATAGTAGATTTTTTGTAGCTATATTTTTGCTTCTGATATCTTTAGTGAATTCCTGAAGAATGCAAAACATGTGTAAGATAAGGACTGCACCAGTATGTCACTATCCAGCACAGGAAGCAGCAGGGCAGGGCCTGGAAGAGATCCATAACTGAGGACTAAATTCAAATGAGGCTTCAAAAGTTGAAGAATGGCGTGGGTAGAAATTAGTCCAGTGCTGTGCTGCAAAGCTCCCCAGCTCTCTGCTTGGGCTGCTGTCTAATGCTAAACACAAATGCACTCTGGAGATACCTCATTTCTGTAGTTTGATAGATTGGATCAGCTCCTGCAGTGGGCCCACAGCTGAATTGCACTCCATCTGGACACCTGAGCCTTCTGAGACACTTGATATCCAGAGGCATTTTGTTAGGTACCCTTGGAGTGCACTTTATCCACACTAGCAGTTTTGGGTTTCTCCACCTGCAGTGATTTAGAGCGGTACCACCTTTCATCATAACACTCGGGTCAGTGAAGCATTCTATGGGAACAACAATGGTTGAGATTCAGTTCTTATGACTTTTGTGAGGATGAGGATTTGAAACATCTTCCTTATCTCAGAAGAGCCAGAAACATTAATAAAGAGTAACAATGGGTCTGGAAAGCATATTCTCTTGAAGCTGCTGTGAAAGATGAATGTACGCCATCAGACAGTCTTCCCAAAGGTAGGTCAAGGGAAAGTAACAGCCCCTTCATGAAGGAAGTGGCATGAAATGAACGTTGCCTTTGGACCAATGTCACTACAGCGGCAGCTGCAACATGAAGTTGTCTGAGATGATGATGGAAAAGGTGAAGACTTGGAAATGGCACCACATGCACACAGAAGCAGTCAGTGGGCTCCAGCACAATTTGTTTGCACATGGCAGCTATGTGGATCTGGACTGCTGGATTGTTCTAGCTGCACAACAACGCAGAGTGACCTGCTGCCCAACCTTTGAAAGGTCAAAGCTGAGCCTGACTCCCCAGGCTCTTTGCAGCCTTCCTGCTGCTCTCTGCAAGCATTGTCAACCTTGGAATAGAGAGCTAAGACTACAGTTTTTTGAGCATGCCCTTTCCTTGTAAAATCCATTCTTTTCATCCTTTAAAAACATCCTTTCTCCATTGCTCATTATGTTCAGCCAGGTGAAGATGCCCTCAAGGCTGGCAGCTGGGTCTGATGTCCTCAGGGCAAGTGTGTCATGGAAACATCAGCAGATGACAGAAGAATAGGGAAAAGCAATTACAATGTGCTAGTGCTCCAGGGCTAGGAACAAGAGTAAGATAAAAAAGACAATACCAAACCTTTCTCATGACATTTCATACCCCAGAAGGGTTGTGGTGGGAGAAGAGCAGCCCCTGGTACAAGTGTCCAAGTGGGTTATGGTTGTGTAAAACTGCATGTCCAGGGACCTTTTTCCACCTGTTGTGCAGCTACATTGCTCTATATCACTCTGATACTTGCCATGACTTTAGGCCCCTAGACCAGGCTGAACTGCCCCTGCCAGAGCTGCAAGGCCACCAACCAAGCAATGTCCCAGAGTAAGCCAAAGTGGCTGCCTATCAAGAGGAGTTTGGTGGTGTGATGTTCCTGGGTTCTGTTTCTCTCTGAGTCTAAAAGGACCCAAAGTGAGGTTCCAGGGGAGCACGTTTGCATGACTTAAGGAAGGGAATAACTGAAGTGTCTTTAGTTTTCTAAGAGGGACATGTACAGTGCAAGCTAATTTTCAAGGATTTTTTTAGTGCTTTGAAAGAGAAATGAACCTCCCATATCCAATGCCAGGTGTTGAAGATGCACAAACTTCTCCTTTACTGCACAGGGAGCCTGGAGAATAGGTTTGAATCAGTTTTTCCATTTCCTTCCATTTTCAGGGATGCATAGCACTCAGACACCTGCCTGGGGCTGGCAGATCTGAGACAGGACCCAGGGTCCTGTGTCCTAGAGAGGCCAGCCATGGCAAGGCAGGATACCCTGGCTGTCTCAGAGAGCACCAATTGCCTATGTTTGGACAACTGAACTTAGCCAAGCAGGTCTCTTTCTTACATTGTTAAGAGCTGGGTCAACACAGCTGTTCTGGATTTTGACAGTTTGAGTTATAGGTAGATGGAAATGTTCTGAGCCGAATGTTTATTTTTCTACATTCATTTCTACTTCTTTTGTTTGATTTCCTCTTTCCCTTTCAGTTCAACTCTTCCAAACACTGAAGCATCTGTGAGGGTGGTGCTTTTGTTTTTGTATGACCATACTGGATAGCAAGAGAAGTTAGGCTTTGTATTAGAAACTTCTTTCTCTGGATGCGTGATCAAGTTCATTCCACAGGTAAGGTTCTTCCAGCAGGATTTATGGTGCTGGCCTGGTACACAGTTACCTCTGCATTATTGGATTAGGACAACCTGCTCAGGAGCACAATGCAAGGTGAGAGAGGGCACAGACTGTCGACTGGCTGGTGCTGGCCGTGGTGCACCTGATCTCCTCCCACACCTGATCTCCTCCCACAGTATGAACAATTACACTGTAGTCTTGCAAAAAATGTAAATACTAGCAGGGTTCAGGTTACAAATCTACTTCCTGGAGGTATCCTGAGCTGCATCATGCCTCACCACACCTCCACACACCAGTGCATTCAGATGATTTTGGCACAGGTCAGTAATGGTATGTGCAGGAGAAAGAATTCCAGCTACCATCCTGCTTAGTGGCTTTCGTATCACTGAAAGGTTAATGTTGCTGAGTGCCTTCCCTGATCCTAAAATAAATGGGTAAAACATGAGGAAGCAAGCTAGTGCCTTCAAAACTTAGAGCTGAAGGGAGGCTGACCAGCCACCAGCAGAGCTGGCTGCCTGAGACTTGAGGTGTCTTGTCTACCTCTCCAGCTGCTCTGCAGTGGTACATTTCTGAAGTGGGAGAAGCTCCTTCATTTCCATGGGCCTGGATATCACAGTCACTCTGCATTTTAACATGCACAGCTACCTCCCAGGCTTGATTCCTGCATTCCACTCCACATTTTTAATCCAGCAGACAAATTAGTATAATTTTTGATACTAACATCTGAATCCTTCCCTCTCTTCTCTTCTTCCCCTCTTCCTCATTCTCAAAGTGAAGAACCCTCTGTTCTACAAAATTGATCCTCATTTTTGTCATTAATGGTCAGATTCTGCTGCCGCTGCATGGGCAAATACAGAAAAGTGAGTGGCAGGAAATTTTGTCCACTGAGGTCTGTTTGGGCCAGTGGAGACCTGCATTGTCCTGGGAAACATGTTCATACTGCTATGTCCAGCAAAAGGTCACACTAGTCCCCCCCTCCAGTCTCCCTGCTCTCCTTCAATGGAGTCCAGTGTGTGTGACCTCCCTTAAGTGGTCATGCTTTGTAGGTGGCTCGGACTCAATGATCTCTGGAAGTTCCTTCCAAATTCAACCATTCTATGATTCTATAATTTGTTGGAGTTTTTTTTCCCATTTTTCCTTTGCTCCCCCCCCCCCCCAACCCCGGCCTTGCCTTTTGAGTTTTGTTATTGTTGGTTTGTTGGTTGCTTGCTTTTGTTTTTTCTCTCTAGGATGACTTTCTGGTCAATCAGGCATTTTAATCTATATGCCATGGACTTTTTGGTATCTGCTGAGTTATACAATCTCTTCTGCTGGTACCATCCAGCTAGTCACTTCCTCAAGGTGAAAAATCTGCTTAGGGAGCTGCTCTCATCTCAGTGGCACAAACCTTTTCTGGCACAAATGCAATGTGAAAATAAGGCAGCAAAGTTCACTAGAGCCAAATTAATGTAGTTTCTGCCATGTTTTGCTGCTTTAAGCAGTATGGCAAGAACAGAAAGGAGAACTTAGAAGCAAGTTTAGAAGTTGCCTGGAAACTGTTCCTAGAGGCAGGCAAAGTTAATGATTGTGCATTGAAAAATACAGATACCTAACATTAAAATACTTTGGCTGAAATTAGAACCAGACCTTCTCAAGTTCCCCCTTCCTGGCCCATCCCTCATTTTTAGGTATGTCCATAGTTTGTCCAGCTGCTAGAGCTGTGCACATGCATCATCAAAGGTGAAGATGTGAGACAGCATCAGTTTCTGCTGCAGACCATCTGATGCTGAAGGAGCCCACATGCACTGACATTTAGCCTGCAAAGTCCAGATGCATGAAAATGGAACTGTTCTAAGAAAATCTGCTGTTTGTTCTCTAGCCTGAGATATTTTCCTGCCTGTAGTTACTTGGGGCTACATCACTTTGCTGGACTGAATGAACACTCCAGAATATGAGCCCTGATATTCAAGAATCTTGTTATTTTGTCTTCCCCCCACACCCTTTTTTTCCTCTGTGTATGTATTTGGTGCATGCATATTGAGTATGTGTTGCACATCTATGGTGCAAGGTAGGAGGAAAATATGCAGTGTCCAGTGTAGGGTCAGACTCTGATGTCCTGACTCAGCCATTTCTTAAGTCAAACTCCACTAACTACACATTAAAAGATATTTAGATATGCCACTTTTCAGTATAGTTCAGCATCTGAATCATGCTGACAGAGACTAGGCAAGACCTGTAGACATTGCCCCCTCTCCATGTTTGTTGTTTGCTGTTGATTTAACTGGGCACTCTGTGCCTCAGGTTTGGGTTTTGGTTTTGGTTTGTTTTTTTTTTTTTTTTTGCTTTGTTTTTTAAAGAATTTCTACTGATGCACTCTGTGCCTTTTACAAGGGTCCTCTCTGCTTTCTGGTAAGCCTTCTTACAGTAATGCAAAAATGCAGTACAGATATTCCTAGTAAACTATATTCACTTCCAGGTCTCTTTTCTGAGACAATCAGGTGCAATGTCTCAGTGCTTTAGCCAGAAAGACTCTTTAGGTAACCATTATATTAAAAAAAAAAAAAAAGGCAAATAAAAACAAACCCAAAACTTGGTAAGTTCATTAAAATCTATCTGAATGTTTCTGAGTATAATGCATCAACCTCAACTCCATCAAAACTTTCATTTCTACAAGAAAGTACCAGCATATTCTGACTCATCCAGTTATAAGGATAGTTAATTTTTCTCCTTCTGTCTTGGCCATTTCATAATTGAATTTTGGTTGTTGTTATTTTCCTTAGACTGTGAAGAGGTACTGTGAGCTTGGAAAAACACCCATTGGAAGCCTGTTGGTTTCTGTAGCTCTGTTCCCCCATCTCCTCTTCCCATCTGCAAAGAAAATACCAGCACTGAAACACATCTTCTTCCACAGTGCTCAGATCAGTGCATTTACCTTAACCAGCCCTATTAGCTACCTGGGTGACATTCATTACCCAGGTAGAGGGACAGGACTGTGAAAGGACTCAGTGTTTCAAGGCTGAGTGATTTAGGGCTTTACTTTCTATGTTTCCCTGTCCAGCTCTAGTATGAGTTCTGTGCAGTTCTGGGACAGATGGGCATGTACAAGTGGGATTCACCAAAACCAACAAGGAGCTAACTAGGTTAGCCTGTAGGAAATGGCAAGGAGAGTGAAAGGGATCTGTAAAGAAATATAGACACATAGCTCTGAGCTGTAGAGGTACCTCCTCACACCTTGGATTTGTTACTAAGGACTCTTTCCTGGAGATCATATCCAAGCCACTCTGTCACCAAATGCAGATGGGAAGGTGCCCATCTCCCTTTGCATGCATTAGCTCAGAGTTTGGAGGACTCTTTTGGTAGGTAAGAAGCTGAAGCGCAGTTCCCTCCGTTTCCTGGAGTGGGGGGCTCCAATGTGACTTCTGTGAGCATTTGCTACACTATGGGAAACTTGCCGTAGAAAAGAAGCACTGTGCCCTACATGAAAACATCTCTCAACCCAGCAGGGAATGCGTTTGAACTGGATTCCTGTGTGCCTTGGGAGATGCTTTTTCTGATGGGCAACTCTTTTGTTCTGTGTTACCGAAGGGCCTGCTCCAGAGTTTGCTGGCAAGGAGGATGCCTGTTTTGTAAAGCTCATCAGTGACTCATGTCTGCAAAGCAACCTACTGCATTAGAAAGGCCTTTTAACTCCAGGGTTTCATGTGTTGCACCAATGCTGAAATCCACCCAGTCCACATTTGATTATCTGCTGCAGACTTACACAGCACTTGTGTAATGCTTGCAACTCCATTAACCTTTGTTGCATCTGCTCTCTCTTTCTCTCAGCTTCATCTATGCCAAGATCATCCCCTGATTCCCAAAGATAGTTTTATAAAGAAAAATATTTTATAGAGATGAGTTCACAACAAGTGGATCACCATCCTTGGGGCCATCTCCCTTCCTCATCAATTGATTCCCAAAGAGACTGCTCAGGAGATGCTTGTTAGCGACCGCCACGCTCCTATGCTGGCTTCTTGCATGCACAGCTCATGCAGCTACAGTAATTCCTCAGAGACTGGGCAGGGAGGGCTGCTGTGTGTACATTTTACACTCAGCCTGTGCCTATTCAGGTGGCAAGAAGCACCCGAAAAGCCAGAAGAAAAGTGTACTATTGAAGAAAAAGCTGGGAAAAGTTGATATCTGAGATAATCAGAAATCATCCTCAGGGACTGAGGATTAAAGATATATCTGCAACACTCGAGTAAATCTATGTTACTGCTTAAGCCAGAAGCTCCCAGAACAAGTGCTAATGCAGAATAGAACTGTCTAAGGTTAAAGTATAGAGCAGAAAATGCATTCCCACTCGGGACTCAATTTGCTGAGGTGATGAGCTCTCAGCTTTGAGACCTTGACCAATACTGATCTGGAGTTAGTCCTTCCCACTGGGGATCACTGAGTGCACAACATTACAGCAGCGGTGTCCCTCTGTGACTCCATGGGGGTGACTCACGGTGCTGTGCCCACTGGTGGCCAGGCTAGAACGAAACCTTTGGCAGGGCTGGGAATGGCAGAGGGGCAGGGGGCTGCTCTGTCCCATGATCAGCTTTAGGATGCTGCTATCACTGCATCAGCTGCCAGATCACACACGCTACTCACCCAGTGAGCCCCAATGCATGGCTTGGGGTTAGGAGCTGTTCATGATTTCCACACTTTGCCTTTGCTTCTGGAAGGGGGTCTCACAACTCTCCAAATGATGCTCCTTCATAAACAAAAGCATTCTCTCAGTTCCTTTATCATTTCCTGAGCAGGCCCATTTGTCTCCGTCCTCCTTGTGGCCGACAGCCAGCGCCTGGATCTGTGCAGGAAATCTGCCTTGAACGTGCTAGGGCTGCCAAAAAATGCATTGATGGTCCCCACAGGCACCAGCAGACAACATTATAATTACTTATCCTCTGGAGATCAAGTTCTGCATGGTGTTGTTTTCCATAAACCTGAGCATTTCCATATTGCACAGTAGCTCTGCTTGGGTAGAAGGGAGGGACAGTCCCTGGGACTGCTATTAGACCCACATACGGCGAAGTGCTGCGGAATCGTTTTGATGTTGCAACCTCTGCCGCATCTGACGAAGCTGCTTGCCAGGCACTATCGCAGCAGGGAGAGCTGTGACAGGCAGGATCAGATACTCAGAGCACAGCGTGTGCTCTGCTTCCTGGAGGCCAGGGTCTGGGAGGTGGGGCTGCTCCTTGTGTGCAAGAGATTTCATCTTTCTGCTCACTTGTGCTATGGACCAGCCTTAGACTCGCTTTGGGATCAACATCCACTGATGTCCCTGGGTGGGGCTGCCACATCTAGTGTGCTTGCAAACCCCTTCCCTCCTTGGGAACTCATTTTCTTCATGTTTAAAGCACAGACCCCAAAGTATGAAGCCTGAAGGAGGTTTCATGTAACCCTCACTCTGTTCTTGCACCTCTCCCTGGCAATGAGAGCTTTGTCTTTCCAAGCCCGGGAACCCCATTTCACATAAGGATGGGGATCAGCCATAGCCATGGGATTTTTGACCCTCTTTGCTTCACAGAGGAGAGCAGGGACAGGTGAAGAAAAGGTGATCCTTCTGGTTTCTGTGGTTTTGGGCTGGTCTCCAGGCTGGTACCTTTCAACAGGGCTGCTGCTGTTTATTTATTTATTCCATACCTGCTGTACCTATGTAAAGAGGAAGCATGAGAGTGATTCAGCTGCTGCAGCAGGGATTTGTGGCTTCAGTCAGGCACACAAGGAGGACAGCTGTGCCACCAGCACACATGGACACATCATCAGCTGCAGCCTCTGCTCATTGCCTTCCATAAAAGCTTGGGACTGGTTCACGTGCTGCTGATAACAGGAGCTGTCACCATGCACAGCACGGTCTCCAGCCCCAAGCCAGCTGAGAGGGCTCACAGAGATGGCTTTTCTCCTCTGTAGTTGGCCTGACACTGCCTAGCAGGCTGCATTGTTTTCCAGAGAATGAAATGCATGATGCTCTTGTCCTGATCTCCCTAGGAAAGGGATGTTCATACCCATGTGTGAAAAAAAGAAATACAAAACATTATCTCAAACACAAAAGTGGTCACATAACTGAAATATGTATATGACCAGAGAAGAGATAAGCAGACAGTGAGAGGGAAGGTAACATCAGAGGTAATGGCACTTCCTAAGAAATAACCTCTTCCTGTTCTGTGTAAGGTCAAGGCATAGCTTGGAGATGCTTGCAGAGATACTGAGCTCTGCATGTCTGAACAGAGCCCTCTCCAGCAACCAGTGAGGATCTACTGGCCACCTGGACTCTGCTGTCTTCCAGTTTCCACTCGCAGTGGACCATTACACACATTGGTTTCTTCACACTGCATATTACCATCCAGCACAGGATATACAGGATGTACCTGAAAACTCATCCCTCTGTAGGGCAGGTGTCCTTTTCAGATTGCAAGGAGATACCTACACTCACCTGGGGTCCACCACCCAACACCCTTTCCAGAAGGCAGAATAGGCACACCACCTCTCACAGATCTCAGTAAAGCAGATTCTTTTCTTTCCAAATGAATTCCCATTCCTCCTTTTCAGTGATTAATGGCTGGAGAGCAGCCCTGAGGAAAAGGACCTGGGGGTCTGGGTTGATGAAAAGCTCAACATGAGCCTACAGTGCGCACATGCAGCCCAGACAGCAACTGTGTGCTGGGCTGCATCAAGAGCAGTGTGGCCAGCAGGGCAAGGGAGGTGATTCTCCCCCTTTACTCTGCTCTCATCAGACCCCACCTGCAGTACTGTGTGCAGTTCTGGAGCCCCCAGCACAGGAAGGACATGGAACTGCTGGAGAGAGTCCAGAGGAGGGCCATGAATATGATCAGAGGGCTGGAGCAGCTGTGCTATGAGGACAGGCTACAAAAGTTGGGGCTTTTCAGCCTGGAGAAGAGAAGGCTTTGAGGAGACCTTATAGTAGCCTTCCAGTATCTGAAAGGGGCCTACAGGAGGGCTGGGGAGGGACTATTCACAAGGTCTTGTAATGACAGGATGAGTGGCAATGGGTTTAAACTGGCAGAGGGGAGATTTAAAAGGGATTTTAGGAGGAAGTTCTTTACAGTGAGGGTGGTGAGACACTGGAACAGGTTGCCCAAGGAAGTTGTAGGTGCTCCCTCCCTGAAGGTGTTGAAGGCCAGGTTGGATGAGGCCATGAGCGACCTTTTCTAGTGAGAGGTGTCCCTGCCTATGGTGGGGGGGCTGAAACTGGATGATCTTTGAGGTCCCTTCCAACCTGAACCATTCTATGATTCTATGATTATGCAGAGAAAGGATCTTTGATCTAAGAAGTGGGGGAACCAGGTTTGGTGAGTGAAGGGATTCAAATCTGTACTTGCTAACCAGTTAGCCCAGTGAGACCTAGGGGGACTTCCCATTTCTTGTGCTGCAAATGTATCTGCTGTGCAGCCAGGAACTTAGACTCAGATCAGAGAGGGCACCAGTCCCAATACAGCTGTGACTTAGTGGTCAGCATACATAGGTGGCTGCCAAACCTAGACGTGCATTTTGTATTAAATATTTAGCAGACAAAATAAGGAAATAGTTTTCTGGAGTGGAGTGCCCCTTGTCCCAAGTGAGTAGCTAAACCATCCAAGTCATCATTTTCCCCCCACTGCAGATGCTCTGAGGTTTCTTTGCCTTCTGCAATCCAAAGGAAAATTTGAAAGTTACAAGCATCCTGTCAAAGGCAACTCGCAAAATATTTCACTGGGGAACAGCAGAATAACATTACCCAAACTCTGGGTTTTGGTGAGGTTATGGGATTGTTGTCTTGGCTTCATCTTACAGGCTTTTGAGTAGTGCGAGACTACTCCAAGACAAATGGAGTGAAATCCTCTTTTTTTTTTTTCTAAACTGCCCCACCCCTCTGAAAAATGAAGGTGATAATGTGGCTGTTTTCCACCCTGCTTGTCTGTGTGGTTTTGTAGTGAACTCTGAGCAGCCAAAGGCACAAAGAGATCCCACAGCCTGGCTTCAGAAGTGGGCACAGGGCAGTATTTAACAGCAACTGTAATTATGCAGAGGGGTTGCTGAGAGTCTGCCATGGCTTCTCTACTGCATTAAGCCCTTAAATATTGTTATCTTTAGGCAATCTAAAGGTTGCCTATCTCCTATCAGAGAGTAGGAGTCATAGGTGTGAGGACAAGGAGACAGAGACCACAGGGCTGGCACAATTTAGGGAGCAAAAAGATGCAGAAAAGGAGGGACCAGAGGGATGAAGTTCAAGGAGGGAAGTGTACAGCCAACAGGCGAGGTCAGGGACAGGATGTTTAGAGGGAACATTACTTTGGAAAATAACATCATTTGGCTTTTTTTGTTTAAAAGAAAAATACAATGTCCTCTGTGTCAGTCCATGCTGTCCAACTGTGCTCTGAACCTGGGTGTGTTACCGCCAGTGTTATCTGGGGGCTTGTAACACTGTTGTAGATACTGTTTGCCAGGAGCAAAGGTAGGAGACACAGACCCATCAATGGTGAGGCATAGATGGGGTAAGGGCAGCACTGCAGCTGCCCCACGCCTCAAAGCCACCTGTGCATCATGAACACACCTTTCTAGTGTGCACTTCAGTGCTGGCTGTTTCATCTGTAATTCATTTTCCATGATTAACTTGACATGATGTAACCCCCATCCTTATGACTCAGCATGCCAGACATAAGCATCAAATGACTACAGAGTCATCTGATTTACAGAGAACAGCTCATTACCGAGCCAGAAAAGTATCTGTGAGCCAGGCAGCGGAGGGCAGATTGGAGAGCTTAAGCAGATTTTGGAAATATTTTTATATTTGGGCCTGCGAAACCATCTACTTACAGCTGATAAGCAAAACTATCCTGCCTTACTTTTTGGTTTGGTTTTTTTTTTTTCCCCTCCCATTTAATTTTGGTCCAGGAAGCCAAGCTGCACCAAGGTTTAGTGAGGCTATTTAAAACCAAATCAAAATTAAATTTGGATGAGAGTTAGGCACCGGAAAGCAAAAATTTCCACCAACACAGTGTGAGGGTAAAGAAAGCTCCAGGACCTGCAGCTCTGCCCATGGCAGAATTGATAAGCAGTGTCTCTGACTCTGCTTGTGTGCCCTTTTGTGAGTCAGTTGGTGGTCAGAAGATCCTGTTGGGTGTGAAGCACACTGTTCTCACACAGGCTCTCTGTATTTATTTTATTGCATAAGAAGAACCAGACCCCCTAATGTTTTTTCTTAAATTGCCCTACTGTGCTTCACAGCTTACCCCTAAAATTACTTGATATGGTCAGTGTCTTGGGTGGGTGGTTCAGGCTAAATGTCTTCTGAATTACTACAGCTAAAACTACTAGCATGGGAATAGCCCAGGCACTAAGCTTGTGTTATCTGACTGCAAAGCATCTGTTTAACATCATCTGTCTTTAAGTTAGGTTAATAAAGGAAATAGAGGCTCTTACATTCAAAACTGTGATGCCACTGATGTTCAGTTCTTGCCTAATCTGATCCCTGCTGTCACATACATTTCTCTTTCTGGGTGCCTGCAGGAGTGCCTGTTCTCTGAAAACAAGGACTTAGAGGGATGGGGCTCTAGCTACTCTCACAGTGCTTGTACTTATGAAGACACATTCCCAAACCCCTTCACACGGTACAATATGAACATCTGCATCTAGCAGAGGAGTTGCCTCTCCTCCAGGCTACAGGATACTTGGGACAAGAGCTTTGCAGGAGCAGAGATAGGCACATAGGTCTCCCCACAGCTAAATGGGTGTAACTGCAGTCCCTTGCAGCCACAGAGGAAAGAAAATAGTTCTAACGGTGCTGGGTTGAGGCTAATTGGAATATTTTACTGAAGGAAATTAAATCCTTGGCTCTGAGGAGAAAACAGTGGCCTGTATCACTCAGTCTTCTGCTGAGAGAAGCCAGTAGTCAAAATACAAGATATAAGACACTCACGTCTCAGTTCTCACTTGCTTCTTCTCCTCCTCTTTGATGTGTGGTTGGATCTGCATTAATTCTTTAACCCTGTCTAACCTTTTCCCTCTTTTTCCTTTCCTGTCATCTTTTTGACATCTCACCTCAGATCTCTCCAGATTTGTCACGTGAGATATATGGGGATTGATCTGGTTATTTCTGAAGGCAGGGAAAGAGGGGGAAGGAGGTTTGGGTAGGGAGCCTCCTGGCACTCTGATTGTTTTGGGAAGGATTTTGTGTTTTTTTTGTTTTACTTTTAAATTGCATGTAACTGTAAATATTTGTGTATATTGTGTATGTATATGCTTGTAAATTGTGCTAAGCTGTAAATATAGCTTCCTTAACTTCCAGCTGACTGAGTCTAGTCTGGTGAATTTGTGGGGAGAGGGGGGGTGAGTAACTCCAAAATCATCTTTGGGCTACACTCAGCAACGTGTTACTGTGCTTGTATCACAGCTGCACCCATGTAATGCTCCCTACCTGCTAGTCATCAGTAGAATTACAGAATAGAATTTTTTAAAATGTTTTGGTTGGAAAAGACCTGTAAGACCAAGTCCAACCATTACCTAACTCTACAAGTAGATTGCCGTGGTTGGTAAACACAAGTAAGAGACTTAGTTTGTAAAGAATATCTGCAATGTTTGGGTGTATGGTAATCTAGGGCTTTTTTGGTTTTTTTTTCACGCTGTCTTGCTCTTTTTATGTAAAGCTTTAATGGGTGAATATGTGGTAGTCTTTGTCCATGTAAGACCATTGCTTGTATTTACAAAAAAAAA
>VWZI01003028.1:251152-278311 GCA_013396835.1 Psilopogon haemacephalus | reverse complement strand
AAAAAAAAAAAAAAAAAAAAAAAAAAAAAAAAATCCTGGAAATGCTGTGCCCAGTTCACATGATCTATTGCTTCAGGATCAGGTTTTCTGGAATTCTGTCACAAAGCAGCCTAGCGAAGGTGAGGTGCTGTTACCAACGTGTCTTCAGTCACCTTATTTTTTCCCCATAGGGAGAAGTAATTCTGAATGCAGTTTGTATCTGGAGGCAGGATATTCTACACAAATGCCACTTATTACTGTGTTGCTTTTCATCTGCAGAAGGGAAAAGTGATGTGAAAATGCCTGAAGGAGCATAAATGTGGTAATAGGAATCTCATTTTATTGTGCCTAGAAGAAACTCGCGCAGACAAGGACTTGATAAAAGAGAGTCAACGCTGAATAAAAATTCCCAATTAAAGCCCTATCAAAAGCAGCACTTACACAGTGAGAGGCATTAGTTCTCACTGCTTTGACAGAAGCCTGTGCTAGCGTGTGCTTGCTTAGCTTTTTTATAATCTGTCTGCATATCTCTTCTCTTCAAACAGTTAGCCAAAAGCGCTGGGTGTGGTGCTGGGTAATTGGACAGAAGCGGTGCAAAGTCATTGCTCCAAGACAGGGCACTGGAAATTCCCTGCTCCAAGATAAAGTGGTTTATACCCATGACCAATAGGTTACCATCACTTTTAATTGAAACATTCAGTTAGCCCTGAACCCAATAGAAACAGATAGCACTCAGCAGCTCAGCCTCCGTTTGTGTTAATCTGGGGACAGAAGTCTCATTTTGAGTACTGGTTTTGGAAAGCAGCTTACAGGTGGGGGGAGGGGGTTTGGGTGTTGTTGTGTGGCTCAAAGTTTGAGGCAGGTGTGTTGGAAGGCTTCACTTTGTGAAGGTTGCCTGCACCTCATGGGTTGGGAAACAGCCCTGATTTGCGTGAACCAACATAACCCTGGTACAGGAGCAGGTTTTTTAAATCATCCCCTGGTGAGCAAGGGATGTTCATCCTGGATCTGGCAGCACTCCACTTGTACCAGCTACTGCTGGCACTGTGTATCTGCTGATTTTCTCACTCCTTGTACCACTTAAGCTAGTGGGGCATGTCCTCAGACAGCGATGTGATGTTGCGGGTTCATCCTTTTTGCTCTGAAGTTTGCCTCTGCGGTGCTTTGTGGTGGGTTTCAGATCTGTTTGCTTTGCTTTTTCCTTCCCACTACATTTTCAGGGGGTAAAGTACAAACACTTTTTTTTGCAAAGCCGTGCTCTGTGAATCTTCCCACACCAGCTCCTTGAGACCTGGAATTTGCTCTGGCACCTCTTGTGTGCTGTGGTAAATATAGACACTCCCTGTGGTACTCCCTGCGGTACTCCCTGCAGCAATACCCATCTGTGTGGTGGGCTCCTGTTCACTCCCCACCTGCTATAATCATTAATGCTGCAAAACCTTGGCGCAGAAAAGTCCTCTTGTAGCATGCTGCTGCTGGAAGGATGCTGTTGAGCAGCACCAGCCCTCTGTCCGTGCTGTCAGCACTGAGTCTTATCAGCGGTGAGGCTAACTGATAAACCAGGGCAATGCTGTTGGAGGCTGTGGAGCTCTTGCTCTCTGTGTGTGCATCTTGACCACACACAGAGAAACACTTGTGTGCACACACACACACATTCCTGCCAAGCAGCCATCAGTGAGCAGAAGAGTCCTGGAGAGCTTTCACAGAAGAACTGGGCTCTTAGGAGTCCTTTTGCATTCAGCTTTTTCCTCCAAGCAGCAGCATGTTTCTAGCATCTGATTTCATAGCATCACAGAATGCATCAGGCCAGAAGGGACTCTCAAAGGTCATCTTGCACAACCTCCCTGCAGTGAGCAGGGCCATCTTTAACTATATCAGGTTGTTCAGGGCTCCATCAAGTCAGATCTTGAATGTCTACAGGCATGAAGCCTCAACCACATCTCTGGGCAACTTGTTCCAGTATTTCACTACCCTCATTGAAATTAAATTCCTCTTTGTATCCAACCTAAATCTTCCTCGTGCCAGTTCAAAACCATTGTGCCCTGTCCAGCCTTTCTGTAGGTCCCTGTCAGATATTGATAGGCCACTGAAAACCTCAGTGGAGCCTTCTCTTCTCCAGGCTGAACAATCTCAACTTTCCCAGCCTGTCTTCGCAGAGAGATGCTCCAGTCCTATGCAAGGCCATGTCACCCACTCTGACAGAATTATTTCTGATTTCACCCAGAGTAAAACAGATTCTTTTGCTGGGCCATTTATAACTGGCCTGTCACAAGGTGCTATATATCTTCATGTCAGAGTGAGCACTAATGATATATTGGTTATGCCTCTGTTAAGAAATTACTCATTTTCATTCAGGGGGGAAAAAAGTTCTGTTTTTTTTTTCTCATTCTCTCAAATTTTATCACAGCACCATCAAAAATACGGGTTGAAAGGGACATATGAAAGTCATCCAGCCCTGGGGCAGAGCCAGGATAGAAAGCATCTAAAATCCCTTTGGAATCTACTTGGCTCCAGCGTAAGAGTACAGTCACATACTCACAACATTGCAGCATAACAATTGCTCTGTAGTAGGCAATTTGCAGGATTTGTCCCACCTAATATTTGAGGAGCTCCAGGGCAGGCCTCTGACCCTTTGTAGCAGCAGAAGTTTTGTTTTACTGTGCCTGGAAGCAAACACATCTCCCTCGAACCTACTCCTGATGAGGAGGTTTTCCCTGGAAATGACTATGTTGATGTGAGACAACACAAAAAGAAACATCCCCTTAAAGTACACACAGAGTCCTGGTGGTCACAGGGGTGTGGGAGCAGCAGGCACAGCTGGTATTTGGCCAATGGAAGTTACTGGGTGAACAGATGTGGCACAGGAAGGATGCTTCCACTCTTTCCTCTCAATTAGCCCAGTGGGACCACTCTCTTTTCAGTAATCAGTAGTTTGCATGGTTATACCACCAGCAAGATGCACCAAGGTAGTCCATCAGGCATCCTGATGAGAGTAGCCAGCTGGTGGTTTCCCCTGCAGGGTCCATATGGAGAGTTTGGTGCTCATGGTACTGCTGCCTCTGATGCCAAAGCATAAATCTACTTCTTCCCAGAGTAGGAGGAAGGAGTTTGAAGGAGCAGGCCACTGTGCTCCTAATCAGTTGTGTAGCTTACCATCAGCAGGTTTCCAAACAGATGTGTTTTGTAGTTTCTGAAACAGCTGGATGAGAAGCTATGTGTTGCCAGTACTGCTGCTCTGTGAATTCCTTTTTCAGACATTTGTTTGTTTTGCCGATGTCCTTAATGCATCCTTGCTGTGGGAGTAGCATCATGCCAGTGAAAGCCTCCCGAATTTTCAGCAAGGGCATATAAATCTATATTAGTTTGCAAGAAGAGTGTTTTTCAACTGGTACTTGAATTAAAACCTGATAATGATTTGCAGTCCCACAGACCTCCTTTGCTAGCCCTGTATCTTTCTTCCTTCCCTGGAGGACCTGAGCTATGAGTTGGTAATCCCTTTGCTTTGGGAGTGATGTCACAGCTCTGCTGCAGCATTGCCTGCTCCTGGCTACAGCTGGCAGCTTGGGGGACATTAGTGGAGCGTGTCCCGATGATGCATGTGTTGGTGATCCCAGGAATCTTTCCCTGGAGTTTGTCCAGGAACAAGTCCTTTCTGAGCAGGGATTCACTCTTTTCAAGTGGTGTCATGGGGAAGGTTATGACATGTGGACACAAGACAAAGTTAAAGGGGGGACAGTTGTTTGAGTCCATCCAGTCTTCATTTAATCCATGGAAGCAAACAGTTCAGCCTCATGTGCAAGGTACTGTTGCTTTGCCTCACTTCTGCAGTTTCAGGTTCAAGAACATTTGTTTATCTTCAATTTAATATCTACACAGAGTGCTCAGATCACAGCAGTCATTGTATTTAGTGCCGCTACTGTGCTGCTGAGCAACAAAACTTTGCAACCTAAAGCACATTTAGCAAAGTACATAAATCTGAGGTGGGCAAAAAATCCCTAAAGACATCCTTTGTGTAGCTATGCACACAAAAATTCAAGCCACTTCAATGAAGTACACACAAATAGTTTGCAGTCTGTCTTGAATCCAAGCTGTTCTCCTGTGATTTCTAAATAGAATATGATTAATGTTAAAGATAATCCAATAGATTAATTCTGTCTTTTGGATTGTATTTACCAGGTCAGAGGCCATTATTGCAGTAATTGAATAATCCCACAGACCTTTGCTCCAAACCTTCTCTATGGAAACTAAGCAATGAGAACTGGCTATTCTATTTTCCAATCACCCAGACAGCATTTTAATGGGGAAAAAAAAAAAGCCTGATGCAGTTAGAAGCTCCTCTAAAAGCAGATTATGGAGAAAAAAAATAGATGCTCAGATGAGATGTAGACTGGTGATTCACTTCAAAATGCTGTAAATGTTTAAGACTTTGATAATCATGTTGGCAGGAATGCAAAGACATATAAATGTGGTTTTTTTCACCTTCATTCTCTAGACTGAGAGACAAGGGGGATGTCTGTTTTCTTTCCATGAGTCCAGTGAAAAGAACAGATTTTAAAAGTTGAATTCAGTGTTGTTCTGAGAGTGTTTTGAGACTATCAAATGAAGCACACTCTGCTGTTAGAAGTTTGGCATGACATATTTAGGCAACAGTGAACATGTCCATGTTCACTAATTACAGGATAGAATCATCTAATGACTCTGGCTGAGACCATGACATAGTGTGCCAAGTATTGTATACACAGTGTGCAGTGAGTTGTAAACACAGCCAGGGACACCTTGACTCTAAGTAGCCTTATAACTGATTGCTGAATATTTCACCTGGTTTTACATCCTTGCAGATCCATTGACTCCACTTGAAAAGCTCTTACCTTACCTCAGCTTTGGATGGAGACAAATCATGTGCCTATTTTAAATGATAGGCAAATGAGAATGAGGCAAGTAAAAGACAAGTTACTTGTCAAAGTCACGGGAGTATTCTACAGAAAAGGTGGCATTGACTCCAGATACAGTGTCTTAGATCATAAGCCTTGTTTCTACACCAAGCTGGCTAAACTCAATTCAAAAGGAGTAAGAGTTTGACAGATATGCTCAGGTTTTGTTTGGTGGTGACTCTCCAACGCTTTCTCTACCCCCATTTTGCTAGCATTCTGGTGCTTTTGCATCCTCTGTGATCTTCTCACATTCCCCAAGGTTCTGTAGGTCTTGGTAGATCCAGAGAAACCAATTGCAATCTGAAATGCAAACACGAGGCATGATCCAAACCTTTGACCGCGCAGGTAGCAAATGCAGCACTTGTTCGGCTAGTAACCCAGCCAGCCAGATTCAGATGCTGCTGCTGCTGCTAAAAGCATAATGGAATTTGGTTGCAGAATTTAACCTCTAGAAGTCCAGCAGCTGCTCCACAGGTCCTCTGGGAGGCTAAGTAGTCAGCATTTAAGATCCAAGCTTTGAAGCATTGCAGATTCATTTTTTTTAAATGCATCTCCAATAACCTAAAAAAAGCTAGGTCTGCTGAAGAGGTACAGCTGCATTACCGGGAGAGAACCATTTAAGACCTGGCACAGGGAAGAGCAAATGTTTAAAAGAGAAGCCTATCAGACTTTAATGAGGTTATATGAGGACTGAGTGGTCATCTCATTATTGAGTAACCCCTAATGCGGTGTGCACTGAATCTATAATTAAAGCAGCTTCCACCTTTATCTCACATGCTAAATCTTGAATTCTCCTACTCTGCCCTGCTGAGACCCCACCTGGAGTACTGTGTCCAGTTCTGGAGCCCCTATTACAAGAGGGATGTGGACATGCTGGACTGTGTCCAGAGAAGGACCAGAAGGATGATCAGAGGGCTGGAGCACCTCTCCTATGAGGACAGACTGAGAGTTGAGGCTGTTCAGTTTGGAGAAGAGGAGGCTCCCAGGTGACCTTATTGTGGCCTTCCAGTATCTGAAGGGGGCCTACAAGAAAGCTGGGGAGGGACTTTTTAGGCTATCAGGTAGTGACAGGACTAGGGGGAATGGAGCAAAGCTAGAGGTGGGGAGATTCAGATTGGATGTGAGGAGGAAGTTCTTCAGCATGAGAGTGGTGAGGCCCTGGAACGGGTTGCCCAGGGGGGTGGTTGGGGCCACATCCCTAGAGGTGTTTGCAGCCAGGCTGGATGAGGCTCTGGGCAGCCTGATCTAGGGTAGAGTGTCCCTACCCATGGCAGGGTGGTTGGAACTAGGTGATCCTTGTGATCCCTTCCAACTCTGACTGATTCTATGATTCTACTTCTTGCAAAGTCTCTCTCCATTTTAAAGCTGCACCTGATGTATCCGTGAGACCTGAAAGCACTAATCTTGACTAACCTAGAGGCAACATGAAGTGCTTACTTAGAGTTGTAGAGGAGAATGAGAAACTCGGATCTAAAGAGATGATTCCTGCTGACTGAGTTTCCGTAAAATAACTAACGCATCAGAGTATCAACTGCTGTTACCCACAGTCTCTTGCTGCAGTATGTCTCCTGCCTGCTCACACTGTTTCCTCTGGAGAAAGCCTTTTCTGACTTCTTCAAAAACTCCTCTCTCAGCCCAGAGGCCCTTCACATCTCCCAGTAGTCTTCTTGCCTTCTCCCCCATTGGCATCTCTCCCATCTGAGCCGTTACAAAACTCTCTACCAGCACCTGTTGTTGACAAAAGCAACTCAAAGCAAAAAATAATTATCTATATTTCTACAAATGACAGGCTGGCTTAGTTGCTGCCAAGATAGTCCCAGAGACAAAGAAGAAAACCTGTAAGTCCTAAGGTGTAAACTCTCACAAAGTAAAACAGGCAGGAGCTGAGTTATGCCAGATCGAGCCCTCTGCCTGTGTTCTTGGGTGACTCTTAAGTTCTTTCAAAAAGCAAGAGAAAAACCATTATGAGATAATTTCCCAGTGATTCAGACTCTGACCAACAATTTTGGATTTTCCTTCAATTCCTAACTGAGTCACCTTCAGCAAGTCCCTTAGCTATAAACTTCCTTTCATGTACCCAGATTCCCAGTTCCTGCTGAGTTAGGTCAGTATGTGCTAAGGACCTCTGCAGCAGTCCAGCTCTGCCTCAGCCCCCAGCCTGTACAATCCTGCCTTTCTCCTAATGATTTTCTTGCTTATTTAGAGATAGAATCATCAAGTCATGGTACACTTTGTGTTGGAAGGGACCTTTAAAGGTATAAGCTACATCTAGTCAAACTTTCCTACAATAAGTAGGTACACCTTTGACTAGATCAGGCTCTTCAGTATCCAGTTCTACCTAACTTTGAAAGTTTCCAGGGATGGGTCTTCTACTACCTCTCTGGGCAACCCGTGCCAGTGTTTCACCACTCTCAGTATAAAAAATTCCTTCCTTAGATCTAGACTAACCCCCCACTGCCCCCCTCCTCTTTTATTTAAAAACTGTCATGCTTTGTCCCATTGCAACAGTCCCTGCTAAAGCCTTTCCTCATGTTTCTTGTACCTCCCTTTAAGTGCTGGAAAGTTGGGACTGAGCGGCAGAGCCTGGTGCTCTAACACATCTTTAACCACAATTCAGAAGTCACAAATTACAGAAGGTGACACAACTTTCATGTCTAAGCAAGATGTGCATGGAGCACTTCATCTCTTTGCAGCAGATAACCTATAAATATAGCCTTAGTTTTCCTCCCAGAAGCGTGCACCAGGCATCATTTCCACGAAACAGTAATTCATCTAATCTCGTAGCCATAGAGGAGAGCCATGTTGATAGCTGTCTCAGCACAAAGAGATAAAAACGTCAAGAGTTTCTCCTGAAGTAGGAGCAATGCCTCAGCTGCAACTGTGGAAACAATGTTACTATCATCAAGACTTCAGGAGAGCTGAAGTGATTTCACAGAATTGCCTGTGCACAAAACGAGAGGCTTTTGAAGGCAGGCGAGCTGAGGGCATCTTTCTTAGCATGCCAAGTGTGTTACAAATAGCTCCTGAGAGCTGTGTTCAAGTCCAGCTGAGCTCTCTCTGCTGCCTACTGTTGGAGAAGACTTCCTGTGCACTATGAGAACTGCCCAGATCTTTCAGAACATTCAACAGATGGTAAGGGCTTAGCCCTGGGGTCTAGGTGGTTCATGGTATAAGCTACAGACTTCTCATGTCAAAGCAAGACCATGGCATAATCATCCTCATCATGTTTACTGCACCAAATTTCTGCACAAATCCCAGGCATGCAAGATGGAGAAACATCTTGGTATGGTCTGGATGGGCAAAATGAAGAAGGCTGAGGGGATGTTTAGATGGTGACCTTGGAAAGGAGTCTTAAAATCCATAGGATAGTGATTGTGGTCCTCATCCCTGCTCTCCACAGGCTTGATGGTGAACTGGGGAGCCCAGGGAGCTAAAGAGAAGTTGCCAACTGGAGGGAACTGATGGAGATGGGATTTGGTGAGTTTGTAAAAGCAATGCAACAAAAGGGGAGTTGAACTCTGTAAAGGGCTAACCCCTCCTGGGGAGTAGTCTGAACAGGACCCCAGGTCGTCCTGACTCCTCCCTGGGGGTGGTCTGAACCTGACCCCAGGTGCAGTGGTTAGCCCACTCCCACTTCCTGCCTTGAACCCCTATAAAAACAGAGGAACTTCCTCTCTTTCTGCCTTACCTGCCAGCAGCATCTTGGTGCCTGCTGCCCCTGCTTTGCCATGTGTCTCCAGCCAGATATGTTGGTGGGAGCAACAACCTCCATCCACTTCCATCCAATCTGGTTGTATATGTATTTTGTATTTTGTTTCACTTCCCTATATTTTTATAATTCCCCTTACCTAGAATACCTTTTAATTAGTCAAAAAGTTTTTCTTTTAACTTCCAAATAAAATCAATACTATTCTTTGGGTGTTTTACCCCTTTCCAATTTCTGCATCTAATTCTTTTCCTTTACAAAGGGAGGAGGAGAGGGGAAGGCATCCTAATATTGTATTGCTCTGTTAGGTTTTTGGACTCTGGGATGCTTAAACTAGAACCAATACAAACCCATTAGAAAAAAGTTGCATTTTGTTTCTTATTTCTCTAATCATAAAGCCACCACAGACAACTGCAAAATGACCTTACAGTGGCATTTTTGCACCTCACCCTAACTGAAATTACTGGGAAATAGGCATTAAGCAGCTAAATGCATTCCTGCTTATAATGCATTCAGTGCCCTATTAAAAAGACAAACACATTAAGTGTCACAGAACCTCTGAAACAACTGATTGATGTGTTGGTCCATCAGAAATGGAATTCACTCCATCTTCAGTTAGAGATCTGTGTCCTGAATCTGACACTGGTTGTGTTATATTAATGTTTCTCTTTTTCTTTTTTGGAGATCATGCCTCCAGGGAATCTGAGTCACATATAAATCAACCTGACTTACATTTCAATTTTCTTTTTATTAAATTGAACAACTACTGGAAGTCAGAGTTTTAGGAGAGAGCTTTCAAATTAATGCAAGGCTTGAATTATACTGCAAACCAGGGGGAAGGGGTAAAGTTCCCTCTGACTGGCAGCCAACAGCCACTTAAATTAAGGAAAAATCAACTCCTTTGCCACTTTCAAAAAAAGTCAACATATCTGTCTGAGTTAAGAATTAGGGATGCTGCACTTAAACCAAAAATATGGACAAAACCAGATCTGGATCTTCCCTTTTCATGCAGAGGATTGAACTCTCTTATTCCTACTTTATTTGTGATTTTCAAAACAATGTTGAACAACTTCAGTGCTCAGTAGGATACTAACAATCCTGTAATCCCTTGGTATTTTTTCTTTAATTTAGGCTTTGTAGTTGTTGTTGTTGTTGTTTGCCTTAAAGTAATGGTGGGTTTGCTCTATATTGAAAGAACTTGTGATCTTCTGGGTTAATTGGAACTGTTACATATGTTGTCTCAAGTAATTTTGATTAGAATTTAATTATGATGGCTATACATTTATATATATATATATAATTTTATTTTAATTTCATTATAATAGAATTAGGTAACATTTACTATGAGTAGGCTTCAAAGTATCTCACAAAGGGAGTAAGGATATAATTAGCATTGTTTTACAAATGGGCAAACTGAGTCAGGAGCTATCTTGGCCGGAAGAGGGCAAAAGATTGTCACCAGGCACTGCACCTCAGTCCTGAGTGCAGCTCCATGCACAAGCCCTAGGGTCAGTTGGATGCTCTGGCACTATTCTGACCACATCAGCTAAGCTGTGTGTTTGCGAGCTCTAACTTCTTTCTCCAAACACTCTTCTCTCTGCTTCTAGCCATTATTCACCACAAAACCAACCAAATGCATTAGGCAACACATGCTAATCATTATTGTGGCAAATCTTTCTGTTTTCAGCAGTCAAACAATGCAGTGTCATGGAAAGCTTATACACCCTTGGCTGTTAAAAAATGGGTGTTTAGTCACCCCCTTGGCTGTTAAAAAATACTTTTGAAGGGAGTAACCCAGTTCAGACCCCTTAAAGCTTCACCTCTCCAAAGCAGTGTCCCACTTGCAAGCTGTTGGGCCACCTTCTATGATCTTTCTTGGCCACTTGCTACAGCTGCTGCTTAGTCATACAGACAGACACACCAAAAGCTCATGCTTATTTTCTGCCAGATCATCATATCAAACAGATAAGTGGATTTGGATTGCTGGAAGAAACGTGTGGGTGAGAAATTAATCCTTCCTTAATTTACTCCCAGCAACTCCCTAGCTGTAATATAACTCTATGCTAAGTGTTACACCTTAAGAAAGCAGAAATGTGTGCCTAAACCACAGTGTGAACCAAAAAGTATAAGAAAAGGTGTGTTTATAAAGAAAAGTAGAAGTTATAAAAGGAAGGATTAGTAAGAATAAAAGATATAAAAAAGAAGCAGGAAAAAAAAAAAAAGGTAAAGGGCTCAACTCTGTCAGTAACTGACCTTCCTGGTTTATGTGTTGTTGATGATGATGATTTCTGTCATCATAATAACTCACAAAAAAAAATTAAAACAAAATTGAAATAATTTTGTCTTTCTTTACTTAAAAAAAAAAAAAAATCACTTCCATTCCCACCACTCTGGTGAAATGACAGTGCATTCTCTGGAAGAGAGAGGCATAGTTCAAGCAGATTGAAAAGGAATGGGATAAGTATAAGGTAGGGATATATAGAATCATAGAATCAGTCTATATTGGAAGGGATCACAAGGATCATCTAGTTCCAACCCCCCTGCCATGCCCAGGGACACCCTACCCTAGATCAGGCTGGCCAAAGCCTCATCTAGCCTGGCCTTGAACACCTCCAGGGACGTGGCCCCAACCACCTCCCTGGGCAACCCATTCCAGGGTCTCACTTAGATTTTAGATTCATGCATTTTCTATCAGCCTCTTTTGGGGCTACTTTCTTACCTTGTAAGGCACAAACTGGGTTTTGTCTGTATTTCAGAAATCGTATGAGGATATGGTCTGTCATCTCAGCTTCTCGTGACTGGTATCGACAATACTGATTTTTACCAAAGTCTGTCAAAACTCTGTTTTAGTAGGGCCAGGACTTCTTTATTTGCCCAGAATTTTCTTACCTGGACTGTTAGAAATTTAAGAAATTGAACTTATTTACTCAATAGTTAAACCATCGGGTCGGAAGGGACCCTCGAAAGTCATCTTGTCCAACCCCCTTGCATATGAAGCAGAGAGTCCCTTTGGTCTTTGTGAAGGAACAAAGTGTTGAGCAAAAGTGCAAGGGACACAGGTTTGCTTCTGTAGAGGTACTTGAAAGCAGAAGAACACGGCCCATGTCCAGCAATATCTGCCAGAACAAAAGAAACAATAACTAAAGTATTTTTTTCTAATTTTAATGTGTGCGTTACTACATAGTTTTGCTTAAGCTTCAACACCACCAGAACTTTGTTTTGCAACCCATCTATAATTAGTCCCTCTATTTTATTCTTAGGACACTTAAACCCAGTGAGTTGCCATCCATTTTCAAAAGAGATATGAAAACCACTAGCTATTCCACCACATCTCCATCACAGCAGAAGTGCTAGGAGTCTGGATGAATAATACATATACTGGCAGGAGAGGTGAAATTACATGAAAATTTCACACATTTGTAAAATTTCCTGCCCAGTTTGTGCCAGCAGAACTCACATGTAGCTTTTGAACTTGTGATAACTCTCATGTGTCCATGACAGGGTCTTTTTATCCGTGCAGTAATCTCTTCTGGTGCCTTGAGTAATTGTCCCTGTCCCAGTGTTAAAGGGAGAGTGGCTGCAGACACAGCAGGTAATGATTAAATTGTGGCCTGGAACTTCCAAGTATTTTTCATTATCCCAGAAAGGGGAGAACTGAGGGAGAGGTGCTTCAGGACTTAGATTTACAGCACAGAGCAATACACTGCGTGTAGGATCCCTCGATTTGAATCCTGGCTTTCTGGGTCACTTTGGATGAGACCTGTAAAAACTTCAGCTTCCCCCTCATGCACAGGAGACTGTCCAGGCATCTTTTGTTCAGCTCTCCAAGATCCACTGTTGAAAAAAGACATATATGTTGTTATTGCCCTTCTTTAGCACTTCTGAGTATCTGTGATGGGTGGGTCATGCCCCAATAGGCTTTGATCCAACAGGAGTTAAAAGTGTGACAACTTGACATGAAGAGGAAGAGGCAGAGAAAAGCACAGGAGAATATTGTCATACCTAAAGATACCAGTGCCTAGAAGTGGGAGGATGAGTAAAGCATATTCTGCAGTCAAGACTTCCTGTTAAATCACTCACAACCTCACTCCAAACAGAAACTTCTCTGCAGCTTCCTCAGCTATTTATGTGCTACGTCCCATGGGCACACTAGTTCTCATCAAAGTGAACCAGAACTTCCCTCTCATTGGAGGTTTGTCATTGCCTGACTGTGGTGAAGAGTTCAAAGAGGTTGGCTTGTGCACTCTCCTCATATAAGAGCACAGGAAAGGAATCAGAGGGGGAAAGGTGCAGGAGAAACTCAGCACAAACCAGCAAGAGAAGAGAGGAATGACATGTGGGTCTGTTGTGAAGATGTGGCATGAAAAAGATACCAGCACAACCTGGAGATGATCTTCCTAGTGGTGAGGATGTGGAAGATGGCAGAAAGCAAGTTTGGGGTAAAGGAGATTTGCAGTATGCTTATGTGCATAAGGGAGTGGGAAACTACAGGAGGAACATGACCTAGAAACAAAAGAAGAATTCAGAGACAGGGTAAAGCACCATGACAGGACAAGAGCAAGATTGTTCAAGAGTAAACAGAAGAGAAAATCTTCCTGTGATAATATTAAATAGTTAAGGAAGTCTGAACATTGCATGACATTATTGCTGGCTCACTTTCACTATAGCAATTACTGAACAAACTCAGCTTATTAAATACAAAGAGATGCACACTCAAGCAGCCTATAAAGACACTGTCAGCTTCCAGCTCTCACTTGCAGTCATCCCTGAGTTAACAGGCTCTGGGGAGCCTTTGGTTCAAGCACAATTTTATCATCACCCCAGTGACCAAGTGAACTGGGACCAGCACTGTCCCTCTCCCATCATTGCTGTTGCTTTCATCCCAGCTTGGCAGACTGAGTCTTTGCAAAAGGGAAGTGAAGAAATAATGCTGGAAACAAAGAAAACAAGCATGAGAGGGGTTTTAGAAGCTGGTTTAGCTCTCCTTCAGCATTTTGCCAAAGCTCATGACAGAAGTGGTCTTGTCAGTTTGCCCACTCTATGGAAACCTGTAATAAGACCAGAGGCCCAGAATCTGTAAAGGCAAAAGCCCAGGGCCACACAACCCTCACGGAAGTCAAGGAGCTAAATTCTCACACAGGATAAATCAGAAAGCACTGTTAAAAACAATGAGGAGACCCTGTTTTCTAGTGGCTGGAGGGCTGACTGGGATGTGCATCCAGGGCTATGCCCCTAAAGAAAAGTTTGAGCTCCAGCAAATTGGATGAGGGAAGCCATGGACATCTCTGGGATATGTGGGAAGGCTCACAGGCCCATTGTGGATTCCTAGCTGTATGGTGCTGGGGAAAAAGGAAGGGGAAAAAAAAAAAAGAAAAAAAAAGAAAGGAGAGAGAAAAACAAAATTAACAGTTTTTCCTAAACTAAGTCGGGGTCAGGATAGAAGGTCCTGCTTAGCCCTTTCTCAGCTCTCTGCTCTCCCTAAGGTCATGTGGCAAATCTCCAGAGGAAACTTCCACAAGTGTAGATGTTTTATCTCCTCTGGCTTTGGGTGGTGATGGTGATATTGCTGATCTGAAACAACTGAATCTCTAGCTTCCCTGAGCCCAGAATGGTTTGACCTGAGAATAAAACACCATCCCAAAGACCACGCCTTGGTGCACTGCAAGGAGACAAACAGCCTAACAGGTCAATGCTGTCTTGAAAAATCTGATTTTCTGCAGTACTTACGTCACCTGCATTTGCTATTCTTTGCCCATTCCTAAAGTCTAAGTTCCGGGATGTCTCTGCGCTATTGCTAGCTAATGGGAAGCCTGCCTGTCTCATTCAGATGCTATTCATTCCAAGCAAACACACTTGTTAGCCTTCGCTACTTATCCTCCTCATGCTCTTACATAAAAATGACTCAAAAAAAAAAAAAAATTCCTGGAACAGTCCTGGGCAGCCTGTTTACCATCTTAAATTGATCACCCATCACAGACTCTACTTCTGCCATAACCACTCAATATTTCAGGGCCAAAGAACTCGCATTAAGTAGAGATGATTTGCACGATGTGTCTCCAAGACAGAGGAGCCTTTTCAAAGGTTAAATGCTGGGGTCTGCAGCACTCTCTGTCTTGGCTGGAGGCTGAAACACTGCAGGCAGGAGCGTAAGACAAGTGCACTGCAGCAGCCCTCGGCAGGCACAGGGACTGCCTGCTGAGCAAGGGCTTTGGGAACTGGAAGCTGGTGGAAATGGGAGCGGTCCTGGATGATTGGAACAATTTGTGNCCTCCTCCCCATAGAACTTTTCCAATCTGCAGCAAAACCATGTTTCTCATTTTGGTTCAATGCAATATCTTCTTTGGTTTTTTCCTCCTTTTCTCCAAGTTCCATTACTGCCAGATAGAAAGATTCATGATGGAAAATAAGAGAAGGAGAGACAGCCACACAAACCTTAAATGAGTGAAAAAATGTGAATGGTTTTGAAACACCAAGAAATGTTTCATTCTACATAAAAACAAAATGAAGTCATGCTGAAAATTTGAGAGTGCTGAAAATACATAAATAACCAGAGCTATCTCTTATTTCAAAATCACTGCTCACTGACAGTATTTCAGGTTCTCATCAAAATTTGCCACCCAGATTCCTATAACCCAGAAGGTCCCTGGGGGTGGGCTGCTTTGAGGTCAGGGAGATGGGTTAGGGGATATTTGGAAACACAAGATACTCCTTGCTTTGCACATCTGCAGCATTACCTATGGCTCCAGTCCCAGTCTGGACAGTGAACCCTGGGTGGTGGTGGAGGCTAAGCAGCAGGGTGGCCTGGCTGAGAATGCAAGTCTCAGAAACAAAAGGTCTGTGAATGTGACCTGCAGCCAGACTCCAGGCTGATGGAGGTGATGCCACCTTCATCCACTCAGGGCAGAGCGAGCCCTGGGAATAGTACTGAGTCCATTTGGAGGCAGTATGTGATTGCTTACAGCATGGTATTTCATTAGAGACATTTACTTTCCTTAAAACAGGCTGGTGAGCAGCAGGACTTTCCAATCAGTCCATTTCTGGGTAGGCTTGTGAAGTTTTTTGTTTCCCTTGGCATTAATTATCCATGGCCATACCAGGAGTGTTATGAAAGCAAACCTTTGGAGGTGGGGACCTGCACTGAGTCCCTTTTGAAGAGGAGATTTAGGGCAGTTTTGTGCAGTGACATGGGAATGAACCTAGTGAGCTGGTATCATGATACAGCACACCATGTACTGCACAGAGAGGAGCCCTGAGACATGTGCTGCCTCCAGCTAGGGCTGCACAACTCACCTTCCCTGGGAGACCCTCCCCGTGGGTACAGCAGTGCTGCAACCCAGCTCTACAACTTCTGATCCTATAGCCTGCAAGCTCAGTCAAGGTCTCTGTATAACATCTGTCACACAGATGTGTCTGCTCTTGGCCACCAGCACAGTGCAGGTCTTGCAAAGCTGTGTGGGGCAGTGACTGAACTCCTGTGTTTCAAATTTTCAGTAATAATCTGGGAACTTTGAGAACATTTACTTTGCAGGGCAGTTTTGAGGTAAAAATCCATCAAAACTTGTAGTTCTTCTAATGACATTGTTTTCAGAAATAATTCAATGTAATATAAGACATTTCCCTAGCAGGCACAAGCTCCTACAGCTCATCTTGTGTACCCTGGTCCTGAGAACTGCTGGTGTGTTCCAGCTGTACAAGTAATATGAATATTTTTGCTGTGGGTTTAGCAGATACCACCTAAAATCCCTATAGATCCGCTGATAAAGTGGAAGGGGATATCCCTGTCTGAAATGCCTTTCCATTTTGGTGCTTCCCTGTTGCTGATGTGTACCCTACCCAGTAATCAAATCACCCTTTTGCCAGAGTTCACAGGTGAGCACAGTTTAAATCCCTCTTGCACCACGCATCAAGCACTCAACTGTCCGATCTGTCTCCTACTGGACTTAGCCTTGGCTTTGCCCGTGGTTTGGCATGGAGCAGAGTCAGGCTACTCTGAGCATCAAACCAGTCACCCAGCACTGCTCCTTAATCATCGCCCAACAAAGCAGATTAATGCCTCTCTCTCCCTCGTCTCCCCCGTGCTTTCCACAGTAATAGCTTCTGAGCAGCTGACTTCAGCATAATGCAGTGATCCAAGTGTAAGCAGCCACAGCAGGGTTTTACTGGAAGACAGTCTCTCATAATTCATTATTTATAGCACTGTTTTATGATTAAACCTGAAGCCATTAGAATGGTGAAAGCTCAGTCTGGGACAATGTCAGCTTACTCAGATGTACTTGGGCATGGCCATACCAGAAAAAAAACAAAACACTGCACTGTCCATTGGATGCATAGTGAAAGGCAAAGCAAGTGAATAAGGTGATGGTGTAATGCCAAATGGGTTGATTCTGATCTTGTGGAAAGGCACCACAATTTGTGTGGGTTGTGCTGGGACTGCTTGCTTGGGCCAGTTTGTCTGCACAGACCTGATCAGAGCTGTGACAACATCCTACTTCTCCCTGGTGAGGTGTAACAAGCCCCTCTGGTACATCCACGCCCTGGAGTCCCCCACAAATGTCAGTCCCAGCAGAGAGTTCTGCAACCCTCCATCTCTCCAGCTCTGCAACTCTCTGTCTCTCCAGCACTGCCAGATACGTATGGAGGTGTGCCAAATTCTAACACATAATCCTTCTGCTGCTGATGCACATAGAGATGTTGTCATTGCCAGTGAGTCTGAGGAACCTTCTTGTAAAGTTGTCTGTCATAACCAGCAACTACGGCAAATATCCAGGCAGTGCTATTGGTAATATCCAGAGCATCTAGAATGCATCTAAGTAGTGGGCAGTCCAACTCCTTGGTGGTTTGGGTATTGATGCCACTGAGAGGAGCGTGAGAGGTATTGCCCAAGTGAAATATCCCTCCTGGAGTGCCTCTGCTTGGTCATTACACTACCACCACTCCATGTCACAATCTATGCTACAGTTTGGTCTGTGTGATTGTAGAGGAGTGTGTGTGTGCGTGTGTGTGTGTGTGTGTGTGTGTGTGAAAAATCCTATTTTGCAGCTCTTCAGCAGCCTGTGCTGACTGTTCAGGGACAGTTTGTCAAAGCTTTCTTCTCCTGGAGAGCTATTCTTCCCGCAGCACCATCACCACAATTGTGTGGGCCACAGACTTTTCACAAGTGAAGAAAATACCCTTAGTGTAGACTGATAGAAGCTTTCCCATCCCATCCAGCACAGGGTCTCAGCTCTTAGGAAGAGCAGGGCTTTCAGCCAACATTTGCTTTATTTAGGTGAAAGCAGTGAAGGTCCCAGAGGAGACTTATAAAACAAGCCTCTCCAAGCCTTCTTCGTGCACGGCTGTTCTTAGCCTCAGTGAGTTGCAGGCATGAGGTTCCTTATCCTGCTCCACAGTGCTGCCAGGGGAGCTTCCTCCAGCAGTGAGATGGTGATGTCAGAACCTCCCGGAAGAGCTGGGCGGGCTGTGAGAGCGCAAGAGGAGGCAAGAGGAACTACTGCTTTTCTCTCTGTCATGGTTTAACCCTGGAAGGCAGCAAGCATATACATGCTGCTATGAAGAAAATTAACTCGACCCCAGCCAAACTCAGTACATGACCTCTCTCTTCTCTCCAGCATGTAATCTTGGCAAATGAGGAGAGACAACCAAGGAGAGCAGAAAGGAGGAATAAAGGGAAAGGCCTTTTTTTTAATCCCTGAGGGTACCAGGGGACACAGCTGTAGAGCAGAGTTATCTGACAGCTCCCTGCCATATCCTCAGCCTTACCCAGAGAGTTCATCTTCATTGTCTGCAATAGCTCCACACCAGGCACAGCAGGAACAATTTTGAAGTGCCCTTCAAAGATGTTTGCAATGATGGTCTCTGGAGCCATTCTTCTTCTTCTTCTGATATCCCTTGCTTTGACCCCTTCCTCACCCAGGAGTTGACCCTGAACCGTTCCATGTGCAGATAGGGGGTCAAAGGTCAGAAATGTCCAAACTCAAAAAGGAGAAAAAATATTTTCTGCACCAAATAAAGCAGAGAGTAAAAAATCAACATACAAAACCAGCAACTGCTGCTTTGATGGAAGCAGCTTGCCAGGGCAGTGAAATAAGGGATCTTTCTAAGACAAGTATAACACCAACAAGGAATCTTTCTCCAAGGTTGAAGAGTAGGAGTTGTAAGTCTATTGTAGATTTCTCACGGCTCAATCTGTGGAGCTGCAAATTTTTATCTCTGCCACTTCTACTTCAGTCCAGAGTAGAAGCTACTTCAGTTACCCTTGATTTTTTCAGGTATGCCTTAGTTTATGGACCTTACATTTGCTCAAATTTCATCAGGAACAGGATCAGGATTAATATGCTCAGTTCCCAGCACCGGGCAAAGTCTGTTCATGCTTTTTGGAAAATCAAAGAAATTCTGCTTACTCTGCCCAGAGCCACATGCTAAGAAATGCATAGAAAGGCTCAGAAAAACTGAGAGCAAAAAGTGCAGAAATCAATGCACTCGTGCAGACAGACTTACCATCTTACAGAGGAAACCACACAAGCCCTGTTTCTAGGTCCCCATTCTGGCCCCCAGCACTCTATTTTTTTCTCCATGTGAAGCAAAAGATGTTTTTNTTTTTTGCTAAGAGTCTCTAGCTGCCCCATGACTTGGTCCCTTCCAGGAAACAACAGGGGAAACCCCACCCTTGCCCAAGCACCCAGTCCATAATGAATGGGGTCATTAGGTACCAAAGGCAGCTGTCCACTGAGGATTTCATCAGCGGCTTTTCAGCCCAGGTAAAAACCACCAGCAGGCTGTAGTTGTGGCATGGTGATGGCTCCTCAGATCAGGATGGAGTTCTGAAATTGAGGCTGTACCCAGAATGTGCCATAGGTCAATCTGTGGCTCTTCACACATTAAAGCCCACACTGTTTGGAGCAGAGGAGACAACAGACTCCTTCTGAACCCATACCTGATATTCTCTCAGGGAGAATCTCCACGCTAAAAGAAGAGGATTTCATTGTTGGCATGGCTTATGAAACACATTGTATTTTATTAACACAACCACTCACACAGTGGTGAACTCCTGGAGCTCTGGTTTGCATTGGTGCAAATTAGGAGTAGCAACGCTGTGGTCCAAGGAGGCAAATATATGGTGAGTAACAGATTCCCCTGTTTTACCTTATCTCACTGCTGTGACCTTGCTGCTGAAATGTAACCTCAATCCATCACTTCTGGAGGATAAATTCCAAACTTTGAGCCTGGAGTCTGTAGGTCCTTGGTCGTCAGGGTTAGGAGAATATTTTGTGTTATCTGACCTTTGACACTATTTTATGGACTCATTTACAGCTACCAGTGTTTATAACTTTTCAGCATTTTCTTGGTTTTATACTTGTGCTTTCCTCTGCTTGGCTATAATATTAGTAAGTGAGAAGAAACATCCACTTTGTTAAAATGGAAGCCTCAGGGGCAGAAACATAGTGGGCATTTTTTTTCTGCTCTTCTGCTGGATTCTTTTGGTATAATTTTGCCTTACGCCAGTCCAATGGGGTCAGTCCCATGACTCGTAGTCATTCCAAAATGCGTTTTCAAACTGTTTTGAAAGAAGAGTGTTCCAGCTTGTTAACTGGCCACGAGATGTCAATAAATATGACAAGAATTTGCCTGTTCTAATAAACAAATCCTCACCCCATGTTGTACAGTTAGCTAATTTTCTATAACCCTAAACAATTTCTGGTGTTGTTTGAGGTTTGTTTCGTTCTTTTAGCAAACCTTCAAGCTGAAAGATGCTCCAGTTGCAACTCCAAGGCATGTGTGTTTTCCACAGCAGTTCTAAGCCTCCAGCTTCCAAAATCTTGCAATTATGTGACTCAAAGACAAGCACAGCCATGTTGGTGATAACTGGGCATCAATTATCTCCTTTGAATGCTGCTGAGCTCTAGTACCAACTAATTTGTCCAAGGATTCATTACTGAACAAAACAAAGTCCATGTGGGTTTGTTTTAGCCAGGACATAGAGTTCTGTCCACAGTGTTCAGATGATTAGCCTTGTTGAGCTCAATTTTGCTGTGGTTAAACTTACTGAAGCAAAATGGAGTATGAGAGCTGGTGCATTTAGAAGTAGATGAGATGTCTTCCTGTGTGCTTCAGCATCCTGAAGAGCATCTTACAGGTCTGATTTGGGGTCCAATTGGCAAGCTCACAAAGCAGGCAAGGTCTTCTCCTTCTTGGCAGAAAAATGTCAAGTGGCCTCCACAAACAAGGGCACTGCCAGAGCCAAATAAATTCTCTGTTTATCTTGATTTTAACCATAATGAGCACAGAAAGCAAGCTTGGATACCATGATTGGATGTGAGGAGGAAGTTCTTCACCATGAGAGTGGTAAGGCCCTGGAATGGGTTGCCCAGGGGGGTGGTTGGGGCCACATCCCTGGAGGTGTTTAAGGCCAGGCTGGATGAGGCTCTGGCCAGCCTTATCTATGGTAGGGTGTCCCTGCAGGGGGGTTGGAACTAGATGATCCTTGTGGTCACTTCCAACCCTGACTGATTCTATGTAACAACCTAATCTATTTGCCAGCACCCACTTAGAAGTTTGTTGGCATATATAGGTGATACCAGGCTATTCCATCCCTGTGCTACCACAGGAAATACTGGATTGCATTTGAGGACACTGATCTTTTAGATTTCCGATACCAAAATGATAAAATAGCAATAAATGGGAAGCACAGGAGAAAGTATTAAAGTGGAGTAATAAAGAGGTGGTTACAGTCACAAACGTGTGTTAGAAAGTGGCTGAGGAACAACAGAGCATTATTTGTTATACGTGGGAACTGAAGGGTGCCCAGTGAAAAAAAGCAAGTAGCAGATTTATTTTAAAATAAACAAAGGGAAGTGCTTGTTCACACAATGCATAACTGAATCATGACTCACTGCTGCAGGATGTTGTAGATGCCAAAAGCCTACACAGGTTTAGACAAACTCAGGGAAAAGAAACCCATTGAGAGCTATTAAATAAGATATTTCAGATGCTACCTGTAGATGAGATGACCTAAGCAGGCAAAAGGTATCTCAGTACTTGTGTTTTCTGCCTCTTCACCCAGAAACCCACATCTTGTCAGTGACAGAGAGAAGACCTCACTGCATGGACTTTCTGACTTAGCAGGCATTCGTGTTTTGTAACCCAAGCTTATTTCTGATTGTGGGATATGTGTGAATGCCTCTGTGGTCAATCATGTATCTGAGTGTGGGAGTATCCATTGCTCATTTGCTTTGCTTCCAGGCTGTGTGATAGGTAATTGTGAGCAACATCACAACTGGTAAGTGTGATTCACACACTGCAGTTTTACTATGAAGGTGAAAGTGAAAGGCATAACACTCAGCCAAGGACGAGGGTCCAGCTAGTGTTGCTGCTTGATGTTCTTGTAAGAGAGTAAAGGAAAGAAAGTCTATGTTGGCACTTAACTAAGTCATTCATAATAGGCCACATAAATAGAGGGTTGACGTCTCACCATTGGAGAGTCATGATCTGACGGTCCCATCAGGAGGTGGTGTGAATAGGAACACTTGTTCCTCACAGGGCAGTGAGCAGCCTGGATGTGACCTTGAAAGTTTCTGTTTTCCAGTTTGCAGGAACTCATATGGGTTCCTCACACCATGCCTAATCCCTGCTGTGACTCCTACCAGTCTGTGTCCCACCACTGACCTCAGAAATGTCTAAAGACTGAGCTGAGCACTCACTGGATCCTCATAAAAGTTTTGGAAAGCCTCGTTTCCCTCTAGCATCTCTATCTTCTGGCTGGGCCTCTAAAACAGAGGAGTTAAAGTGATTAGATCTCGCATTAGTAAGGAGCTTCTTGTTCCCATCTAGTGCTCAGCCTCAGGAAGATCACTGTAAATTTCATCTTTGTGTCTATTTAATTTACCTAATCAAATCCGTAAGTCCTTGTAAAGCTTTTATGTCAGAAGATGTCTCATTGCATGGAAGGGATGGGGAGATACACAACTGGGCTTGAGAAACAGTGAGAATTACAAAACTGCTGCTTTTATTCTTCTAAAGGAACTTCATCTAAGTGCATCCAAGTCCCCACTGCAAAGAATGAGTATGGTGGCCACATAAGTGCAGTGCTAATCATATTATAACCGCAGAAGGAAGCAAGCCTCAAGCATCGTGCAAAACACAAACACCCCTGAAGAGCAGATGGGCTTTTTAAAATGTGAAAAATATTTTCTTTCTGAATTTCAGATAAAAGGGTGAAGTAGAGAGACCCAAATGTCAAGTAAGATATGAATGGCTAAACTCAAGGGCCAAGCTTCAGAAGATAAGCAAATACCATGGCAAGGTGGCTCCTCTCCCACACAGGTAAGCTTTTGCCATTGTAGTGGAGGTTTGTAGTAAAATATTTTCTCCTCTCTTTTTGCTTTGGATGGAGATAAATTGAACCATTCAGTTCTAAAAACATTGAATTTGTGGTTTCTCCTGTGGTTTGTTCTTCCCTGGTCCTATGTGTAGAAAAAAGGACATGCCCATGTTTGATCTGGCTTGTTTCTCCTGTCAATTGTCTGAAAATATAGACCCTGGATCTGATCATGTTTGCCTCTGAAACTCTGGAAAAGTCACTGGATCAGTGAGATGAAAACAGCTGTACATATTATCTACCAGCTTCTAAATGTTTAGCAGCCTGGACAGTGCTAGTATCAATCAAGTTAACAATTTGGTGTTTTGGTCATTCTGCTATACTAATGTGAAAACCAAATTGCTCTGCTCATGAAGAAAACGACCAGAAGTCACAGCCTCACCACTTGGGTTACTTTTTTGCCCAAGGAGACCTCAATAACATTTTATTTGCAAGTGCTGTATGGTGGAATTATGGCTCATCTCCCTGTGCTATCTGAGAGGGTGATTTGTTATGCAGGATTTTGGTGAGATGAAACAAATTGCAGGAAATTGAGCTTGAATGCATGGGAACTCTGACACTGGGTGGCACTGAGTTTGCACTGAATCCCTCAGGTTATTTAGTTAAGGGGCCTTTTTCTTCTTGTTCAATTTCCCTGCTTTAAACCATATAGGATTAACTGTTCTTGGATGAGGGAAGGATGAGGTGCAGAAACTCCACCAGCTTTGTGCTTTCTTCATCTTACCAGACCTGACTCCTGGAAGGGATCATTGTGGTCAGCATTCCCCTTCTCCAGGTGTTATGAAGTGCTCCAGTGAGTCCTGACCTTTGTCTTTAAGTTAAGATAAGAAAATCATGAAACAAACCCCATGTGCTAACAAAACCAACAAACCCCCCCAAACCCCAAGCCTGTACTTTCTTAGGCCACTCATGCATGAAAAAAGAATCCTGCTTTGTTAGTTCTGAACTGAAGACCATGGCAGAAGACCTGGTCCTGGCAGAACCAACCAGAGATACTGAGCCTGTCCTGCCGTCAATACTGCTGCTCCCATAGTGTTTCAGATACAGACAGCATGGCACCACAGCAGGGAAGATGTCACTAGCAGCCAGCTCAGAGCTGAAGGCCATCAGAGGGGAGAGGGTGTGGGAGAACTCATTTTGAGGTAAGGGGCATCCCTTCTAGCTTTATGTCTTCTCCTACATGAGAAATCCTTCTACAACATTCATTTTTATGTTCTTCTTACCAGCAACTCCACAGAAAGCCTGTAAGAAAATATACACACTCACAGCTTCCAGCAGTTTTGTTTGAAGTGATTTTGTTAAAAGTTAAATTCCTTATTTCATAAACAAAAAGATGTTTGAGTTAAAGACAAATTACCCATTTGGGAAACACACGTGTGTCTTTGCCATTATGTTGATCTGACAGCTGCAATGTTTGAGAAGGCAGGATGGGGAGGCACAAAGTGCTCCTATCCCCTCCCTTGCAACTTGCTGCCTCCAGATCCTGATCATTCCAACACGCTGAACACATGAAAACCACAGGCAACAACCTCAGTGACTGGAGTGTCATGCACTGGGATGTGAGAACTGTGCAAAACCTCCCAAGACACCCTCTCTAGCCACCTTTCATTGCATCCAACTGTCCTGTGACAGCTCTAAACTGCGGGATGTACACAATATGTCATCCTGTGAAGTCTTCATGTTTGTTTGCTTAAGCTACAGACAGGCTCCTTTAAATTAGATTTATGTGGCTGTCCTTTTTCAATGGGAGACAAAAACCCCACCCCACCCTACATTTCTTATATTACTATTTTCTCCAGGCTCAAATATAATTTATTCTGCTCCATACTGCAAAATTACACCATTTTCAACTGGCCTGATTACTTATCCAACTACATAATTGTTTCAACTACAGAAAACTAAATAAAGAGTTCCCAGAAATTTTTATTTATATATATATATATATATGTTTATGTATATATATAAGTAGGTTTGAAGCACTAGAATTTAACTGAGCTTAAAATATTTTTAAAAAATAAATTTAAAATCCTTATGCTTGGAAGATGTTAACTTTGGCTCCTAGAAGGGATTAGCCATAATACTAAACACATGTTATCATAACTCAGGAAAACAGAGACACACAGACTCTTTTTTTTTCAGTGATTTTGAACATTGTCTCCAATTGTAACTTTATACATAAATAAGAATTCTTTCTTTCTTTCTCACCCCACCCATGCATTTCTAATGTTGTCTCTGGAAAGGGTTTCCTTAAACACTTTAAAGAAGCTGTTTCTTCTCCAGAGACTTTCCTGCCTGCCTCCTTAAATGAAGAACTTGGGTGGCCTTTTTTCTGATAAAGGGCGTCAGCTCTGTGAGCTTTGGGGTTTCAGCTCTCTGAGCATCTGTCCTATGTCTGCACACATGGTGAATGAAGCAGGTGTGGTAGAAAGACTCCAGGAGAAAATGTTACCCCAGCAACATTTGCATAGCAATAACTGCAATGAGCAGAAATTTAGAACTACCTTGCAGCAAGATGCATGAGTATTTTTGATCCAGAGACTGCTGCATTTTAAAACTTGCTGGTTTAGAAATGTTTTGAAGCCCAGATAGCTCCCCAGTAAACTCTATGAAGCTTAAGCAATGAATTTTTGGCTGCATCCAAGCTAGAGGATAAAATGGTGCACAGGGTGATTCCCTGTGACACTGTGCCACAGTTTGTGTAGATATGGCTCACTTCTTTTACTGCCCACCATCTTGACCAAGAGGCCTGCAAGAGCAGTGTAGACCCTGCTAACTCTGAATGAGGGAAGAAAACCATGCCATGGTGCCCACCAGCAGCTTAGTGATGAGGATGATCACATGAAGTGCTCAGACTCAGGTCTTGCCCTATTTACTTGCAGAGAATGAACTTTTAGCTCAAACTTCTGTTTACCAAGGTGCAGGGTTTACTTCACAGTGTGCCAACATCCCTTGAGAGATGTTCTCCTTCTTCTGTACTTCCTCCCAGATAAAAATTGACAATGTGAATAATAGGCATGCCAGTGCTAGCACAGCTATGAACACAGACCATCACCCACAGAAATGTAATGAGTACACCAAGATATAAAGTCTTTGATTACAGACAGCATCTTTCTTGTGGATAGAAAGGTACCTTTTAGCCAAATCAGTCTGAACCCTCACCAACTAACTACTGTCTTTCTGATCTCCCTGTCCCTGTCCCTTATGTTATGTTAGAAGTTGCTAGGGAATTTGTTTACGCTTGTGCTTTCACCTCCATTGCCAAAAAGTGGGTGGTTTGAACAAATCTTTGCTGCTTCCAAGTCCTGCTGAGGTGTACCTCAGAGAGAAAAAAAAACTGATGAGTCCAACTGATAATGTCATGGCTGGAAGTGAAGAGAATCAACATTCTTTGACAGTTCTGAATGGAAAATACAACTACTGACTGCAATCATGAAGAGGAGCAACTCTGAAACAATATATAACACTTTCAGCTAGTGCAAATACTTGAGTATCAGACTTTAAAATATCGTAATATGATTATCTTCCATGCATATGGTAAAATTATAGCCTCATACAACTGTTTTGATTGGAAAAGACATCTAAGATCATCAAGACCAACCATCGACCTAGTACCACCATGCCCATAATGACCCTAATTATACACAGCTATGGAACTGACTGCTAATTGGCACAGTTGATTTGAAATATCAGAGAGGGTCTCACAGGATCTGGATGTGCTCTTTTGCCCATTGGCTCCTGAGGCAGCTGAAGGTCTGTACAGAATGCCCTATCACTACTGATCCACAAAGACAGGTGGCTTGGCAGTGACCTATTATTTGGTCTTCTTCCTCCAACGGGACTAAACCTTTTGACACCCTGTGTAGAGTATGATCGTCAGAACTTCACCTACACTTCCTATGGGTAAAACTTGGACTCTAACCTACAAATGAATGTGTGGACTTCTGCTGAAATGCTATGGTGATCTGCACTATGTACACCTCACTAATCTTTCCGAGCCAGTGAAAAAACAGCATACTGTTTATAAATGTTTTCAAGACTGAGGGAAAAAAGGAGCTATACTAATTTTGATATTTACACTTAAGGCTTTATCAATTGTTTTAAGATCTTTAAAGTCTGAATATCTGCTTTATTTTCTCTCCTCTCTTTTCTCACTGTTATGTTTTTTCTTT
>VWZI01003028.1:206294-251130 GCA_013396835.1 Psilopogon haemacephalus | reverse complement strand
TTTTTTTTTTTTTTTTTTTTTTTTTTTGTCTTGTGTATGCTTTTTTTTTAGGAAGGTAAAATAAAATGAAAAGCAACAGAGCAATGAACAGAGTGTGTCTCATCAGATATAGGTCATACTGTTCAAATCTGTTATTATGCCACTGATTTAATTCCCCAGAAGACAATAAATAAGATGGACAAAAATAATCCCCAGTATCAGACCACTGAAATATTGCTTTCTGGGAAGCTGGACTGTCCCACAGAGATGAACAATTATTCTTTTCATGTCTGCCAAGCACTCGCTCTTCTTTAAAGTCACTTCTTCTCCAGTCCCTTCAGCCCCAAACTCCATGCCACATTTCCTTCCTGTGCCTCTTGAGTTAGGTTTCATGACTTGCTTCATAGGCTTACAGACTACTTTACCCTTGGGCAATCCAAGGACACCATTTTAAAGTGTCTTGTCTTTTCAAGTGCCTCTTGGATTTTTTGGCGTTCAAACATTCACCGATTAAAAAATCAAGATCATTCAGTCTTTTCCTGCTCAGAAGCCTTGTCCTTCCTATGCAGTTTGCACTGCACTGTAGGTCCCTATTGATTTGCCATGTCATAAAGACAAAACAAGACCAAACAACAAAACAAAACAAAACCCCCACACCCACACAAACCAAATAAAACCCACCAAAAAAACACAAAAAAACTTTAAACAAACAAACAAATCAACAAAAAAGCCCCCAAAGCCTAAAACCACCACACACACAAAAAAAACCCCTAAACCAAAACCTATTAAAAAAAAGACAAACCCCACACCAGAAAAATAGGATAAAGGAAAACGATGCTTATATGTCTATGCAAGGAAATGACACACATCCACCTCCCTTCTCAAGCAAGTAAACAGTTTCAGAGTGATTATTTGAGTCACCACTGCCTGAAGATGGCCATGAATAGTGAGCTCCAGACTTGTTCACCTAGGACACCAGAGAGATGCTGTTCTTTTGTCATAACTAGCAAGCCGAGCTGGACCAACAGCCAGTGGCAATTTGACCACACAGATACACATCTGCCTGTCACTTCATTCTGTACACGCCCACTTTTAAATACCCAGACACAAAAGCCACTGCAGCCATAGCAACCCTTTTGTAAACAAAGTGCTCCTCACTGTAGTTAGTATACAGTTATGTAACCCCTTCTTAGGCAAACGTATGGCTTCTGTAAGTCTCTATAGTTAGTGCTTAAACAGGCATATATACATACTGATATTGTGGTGGTTTGGGAGTTATCCTCCTTCTCCCCCTCCCCCCTCCCCCTCACTTTTGAAATCATCCAGACTAGACTCAGCCAGATGGAAGTTAATGAATGAAGCTTTATATTTACCACTCAGCACAATATGCAAGCAGATATTTACAATATATTGCAGATATTTACAGGTATATACAATAAAAAGGGAATACTGAAACACGATGCCACTCCCAGAGACCAGAGTCCTCAAGAGGGGTTCCCAACCACCCTTCCACCCTCTCCCCCACCCCAGACCAACCTTATCCCAGAATCTGTCTTACATGCCAGGTAAACAGGAAGGATCAGCCAGGGTGGGCTTAGCAGCAGAAATTGATTAGTTGTGTTACACAGATTGAGCTGGAAGGCAAGGAAAGGGAGAGAAACCAACAGCCAGTGCTGAGACCTGAGCAACTCTGTGTTATCTGTTTGTGTTTTTACTTTTGTATCTGTCAGCAAACCTATGAGTGAAGCAGACATCACCAATGTTTTCCTTTCTCAGCCTATAATCTAATACCTCTTAATAAAATATTCCAATTAGCCTCAAACCAGCAGAGATATATACCTGCATACATATATATGTGCTTATATACATAAGTGCGTACACATAATGCGTCATACCTATAGGGCACAGAGTTCTGTGAAGATGGTCAATGATTCAAAGTACTTCTCATCACCCTGTGAGGAAAGTCCCTACCCAGAGAAGGACAGATCATTCTGTGTACCAGCTCAGCCACCAGCCTGGCAGCAGACTAACCTGGCAGAAAAGTGTGGCACCATTTTCTTCTGTGTTGGGAAGCTGATCTGGCTGATGGGAAAGCCCAGTGAGTACAAGCTGGAGGAGGCAGACAGGCTGGAGGAAGGAACATCACTCTTCCAGCATCTTTTTATTAAATCAGTTCAGTGGATCTGCAGCCCCAGCTGCTCCCCTGGAAAAGCCTTTCTCTGTCTCTCGTGACTGTGGAGCGAGCCTAGGGAAACAAGTTTTCCTTGTCTTAGCCTTACTTACCCTTGTAGTGCTTACACTAGGATTTACAACAGCTTAACTAAACAGATCACAGGGCTGATTAAAGTAAGTCCACGGAATTCAAGATGCATGAATTTCCATAGTTTAACCACATCAGTTATTTTTTTTAATTTCTTGTCTTTTCTTGGCTCCTTTTGCAACATATCTAAAAGCAGCATCACACAGCAGATTAAGGATTCTTTGAGCTGTTTCTGTTATTTGAAGACAACTTGTAATGGGACATTTCAGAGGAGAGCAGTGGAACAGCTCAGAAAGATTATTAACATACTTCAAAGTGGTATTATTTAGCTATGACAGCTAAAACAGCTTGGACATTTCATCCCATGCCTCTCGCATGTCAGAAGAACACAACACCCCTAAGGCAAAATATTGTCATATTTCTTACTTAACACTCTAGACACATGAAAAATCCCTTCCAAAATTACTCAAATAAGAGGAAAATAAACACACTAACTGTTCTCTAAGCATGTTTTCCTTAAGATAACTATTTTGCAACTTTATATATACACACTTTGAATCCAATTATTTCATTTACTTCATATACACCTGCTCTTCTAGCTCTATGAATCCACCTCAGAAATGTTAAATTCTGGATTAATTAATTCAAAAGCTCATCTTGAATATCTCTACAATGATCTGGTGAATTTTTATATAACAGAAAAAAAAAATTCGTCATTAATTGGGGAAAACTTTTGGATCAGTTGAAACAGCCAAAGCTTGGTGTGAATTTATCATATCATACCACATTTCATATAAAATGTTGGGGTAGATTGCTTTTTAAGAAGAGGGAAGAATCTTTTAGTACTTGGACTTTCAGAAAATCTGAGCAAATGAAGGAAGTGAAAACTTAGTGACACACTGAGACACGTTTATTCCTCTGCACCAGCCACCAAGACATTAAGGAAGAGTTCTACAGCCACAAAACATATTTTTTGTAAGCACAGCACTTGTGACTGGGATGAGGTCAACTTTGCCAACTCAAAGTTATAGGAAAAATGTGGGTAAATATCAAAAGCTATTAAAGGTGCTACAATTCCAGTAACAGTCACTCTGTGCTTCCCATCTGCTTTATCCAAGGGAAAAACCACACTTGTTAACTCCATAAGAAATGCACAGGTCAGTTGCCAGGGTTCAGCTGAAGGAGATGCCTCCTTCAGCCATGATAGTCCCCTTGCTCAAGGAACACCTCTAAGAAAATCAGTGCTCTGTAGTATGGTCCTTTGATGGCTCAAACCACTTTAAATTACAACAGCAGTGGCCAGTTACACTTTGTGTATTTTTACTCACAGTGGTTCCAGAGTACACAACAGCTGGGAGGGTAACTGCCTATTCACAAAGAAAATCTAGAAAATTTGTATCCCCTTGTGTATCCTCATGCAACACATATAGAAGCATAGAATCCTAGAATGGTTTAGGTTGGAAGAGACCTCAAAGATCATCCAGTTCCAACTTCCCTGTGCCATAGGTAGGGACACCTCCCACTAGAACAGGTCACTCAAGGCCTCATCCAACCTGGCCTTGAACACCTCCAGGGAGGGAGCAGCCACAACCTCCCTGGGCAACCTGTTCCAGTGTCTCGCCACTCTCTTAACATCCTGTTTAAATCTCCCCTCTGTCAGTTTAAACCCATTACCCCTCATCCTGTCATTACAAGACTTTTTGAAAAGTCCCTCCCCAGCCCTCCTGTAGGCCCCCTTCAGATACTGGAAGGCTACTATAAGGTCTCCTTGAAGCCTTCTCTTCTCCAGGCTGAACAGCCCCAAATCTCAGCCTGTTCCAGTCAGGCACACTGTTCTCAAGTTCCTTGCTCAGCCTTGATTCTTAGAGTGCTAGGGACTTTGGGACATAGCTAACAAACTTATTTCTAGAAAGTACTGTTGTAAAAGCACAGACTATGCCTCTTGTTGAAAATATCTCTTCAGTTCCTGGGAAACATGTAGAGACGGAAATGTGTATGGTGCTAGAATGAGCCTGCACTTCTGCACACACACCATTTCTGCTAGTTGTAATGGATTCAAGACTACCCATGCTACAAAGCAGACATTTCAAACCAGTAATTTGGTCTAGTTCACTGAATGTTGAAATCCTTGCATTAAATAAAGCCGGTTTTAAAGAAGGTGCTTTCTGCTGTTCTAGCCCTTTGTGAAGATGTTGTCAAATGCATTCCTTTCCCTTACTTACTTAGTGGAGCTTGCATTGATGGGAACTAAATTTAGCCCAGTACTTCTACAATGAAAGATACTGTACAGAAATGCAAAATTAATACATTAAAAATTAAAGAAGGTAAAGATTTAAAATAGGGAAGTTACTCCACTATATTCAGTTTAGTACTGTCTATATTCAGAATACTTGCCAAGCAGCCTTTCCATGTCAATTGATTCAAATATCAAAACCTTGGTGTCGTTATTTTAAAAAGAAAAAAAAAAAAAAAAAGAAAAAAGAGGACCCTCTCTTTTCCCAGTTGTGGTTAATGAACTGATCTCACTGACTGCAGGGAGAATCATGTCCTGATGTGACACTCAGAATCCAAAATCAAAAGTTTTCAGGTCACCTTATTCTGGAAACTTCTACTCCTAAACAGCATATAAGAAATATCCATAGCTTATAAGCAGAGAGAAACTGGTGAATAGACAGAAAGGCTATGTCACGGGACTGGGCTAATCAAACACAGTATCCCGTGGGACGAGGGGGTCTTAGCACCCTCCTCACCGGTTCTTCGGGTTTCGGTCGGCAGAAAAGACACGGATATCGCTTAAACGTCAGGTATAAACGTTTAACAACCAGGACAGGGGAAAACAGAGAGCTTACATGCAAGACAAATCCCGATCGTGCCTATGAACATCCACGGGAGCGCGAGGCAAAGGGAGGAAACACGCTCCTTCCCGAACCGAGGGGGAAGATCGCGGAAGGAGGGAGACCGATTTAAGGAAAATAAAAGAGGGATTAGAAGGAGGGAGAGAAGGGTCAGCCTTGCCGCTTAGGAGAGTTGCGTGATGCCTGCTGCCTGCTGCCGTGCACGTGGCTGGGGCTTCTCCCAGTTGCCGCGTGGGTGGCGGTGGACGAGGAGAGCGGGAAGAAGAAGGAAAATGGCTGCTGACCCGTTTAAGTACCCTGCAGGGCGAACGAAGCTGTCCATCAGGCGTCCAACATTTCCTGACCGGCCAATTGATTCAAGGTTCGACGTATATGGGCATCTCGAGGTTCCCCCCGTGGGTCCTGGGGCCACCTGGGACGCCCCACCCTTCCCCCCAGCCAAACCTTTTAACAGTAGAGGGAGGAGAGAGCCCAGGAATTGGATTAATCCTAGGATGCTCCGTCATTCTATGCCGGGACAGGCTATTACATGGTTAAGAATTTTATAAAACATAATAGCTCAGTAAATTTACTTTTAGAGAGGATTTTGGTTAACGAAATACCTTTCTGTGGCATGTTCATATTACTTGTGTTTCCCTGACACATTCATACCCATGTACATGTCCATATTCAAGCCAATAATGAATTAGTGCCCTATTATAAAATATTTTTTTAAATGGAAAACAAAAACTGTCACCAAACTTCTCAGCAAGAGCTTTTTTCAAAACATATAAACTATTGGTGTGTCTCTGCATCTGAAGTTTGTATTTTGCTGCATCATTCATTTACATGAACTGTGTGCTTTGATGTTGACTGAATTGAACAGCCTTTTACTGGAGCTGTTCCCTTCAGTACAGTATGTGTGTGGCACAATTCTCATCACTAATTGCATCCTTATAATAATATTCTGCAGAGTCCTGCTCACCTCATTTACAATAGCACAGGAAGCCTAAGCCAGCTGCAAGTAGACGTGTGCTAATCTCTTTATGCCTCACAGAATCACAGAAACATTCAGGTTGTAAAAGACCTTCAGGATAGCCAAGTCCAACTGATAACCCTACTCTACAGGGTTCACCCCTAAACTCTATCCCCAAGCACCACATCCAAACGACCTTTAAACACGTCCAGGGTTGGTGACTCAACCACCTCCCTGGGCAGCCCATTCCAATGCATGGTAACGCCCGTGAAAAAAATGTTTCCTAATGTCCAGTCTAAACCTACCCAGTCGCAGCTCGAGGTCATTCCCTCTTGCTCTATCACTAATTACCTGTGAGGAGAGACCAGCACCAACCTCTCCACAACGCTCAAACGTTTGTTTGCCTTATTGTTTTAACCTTACACAAAAACACAATTTGAATCTTAAAATGCAAGTCCTTGGGCATTTGAGGAGAGTTTGGATCCAGATCTAAATTTTGAATTTCCGCGGCCAGCTGATGCAGCAGCAGAGGTACCCTGCTTTTACAGCTGATTCGGTTTGCTTTCATTAACGTGACCTCAGCAATGGAGCAAAATAAACCATTAAATAAAACCCGTGCTGCCCTCTTGCAGCTTTCTCTCTGCCGGCTCGGTTAGCACGGGAGGAGCTGGTTCTGCGCTCTCGCCTGCCCTCTTCTGATCCTTTTTCTGAACTGTCTACCCTCAAGTCGGCGTTACACACAGAGCTAGGGAGCAGCCTCCTTCCCCATCCAGCTCCTGCCTGTTAGCTTGTGGGTGTAAACGGTTTTCTCTTGCCCAAAACAGCTGCCTTGTGATCCATTTAGCTGTACTTAGTCTTCTACTTGCAATGCAGACAAACCGAGGTTGACGACTGCCTTCATATTAACTGCACGCTGCAGAGAGCACCTGGAAATGCAGCTCAAGGAGGTGAATGAATAAGGCTTAAATGCAGTCCATAAGTCTATAAGTAAGTAGCATACTTCTAAAACATTTGCTGCAGTGTGGCATACACTGTATTTTTAGCTGTGATGGTAAGGGAGAGACCAGTCAAGAGTGCACATGGGATGTTCTCAGTGAAGGTGGGAGAGTAGGGCTTGTTCCCAGATCTTCCAGCTGCCAGCTTGCCCTGATGCTTCAGGCTCACCTGCAGCCCAACACCATGCAGTTACCACAGCTTCACCAGCTGCCAGCTGGCGCCTACACTGCCCTAACACCTTGGACACATATTCTTGGCTCACCCGGGTATGAGACACGTGTCCCATCTTAAAGCTGAGTGAGAAGTCTGGGAGAACAAGTTCCCACCTCCGAGGGGAAAAGAGCAGGCACCACAAGGGCTGAAATCTCAGCTGGCAGTTTGCTTCAGCTTTAGAAACTGAAATCTGTTTTATTTGATAGATGAGCCCTTGCCTGTGCCACAATCATACTGCTTTACTAGAATAGTGGCACATTCTTACTGCAGTGCTATGCTTTAAGCAACAAAATGACACCTTACTGATAATTAATTTCATTTTCATGGGGTCTGGCACATTTCTTTCTTTTTGGGGGTAGGTAAACTACCTTTACTCTTGTTTCCTCCTGAACAAAGAGCAGCGATGACCACTGCTCCATCTGCCTTGTAGTCTTTGTGAAGCTCAGTTGGAGAATGAAAAGGGGAGATTCTTGTAAGTAAGGAGCTACAAAGATGCTAAGCATTATGATTCAGTGTTCTTTCGAGTGCTTCTTGAGATAAGGAATCAAGTTTTTAAAAAACATTTTTACGCAAATGCTTTATTTGATTATTTTTTTCTAGAGATTTGTTAAGTGTCAAGTGCTATGACTTAGAGTTGAAACACAACACTTCTAATGGAGTGTCTGACCTTTCAACAACCTCACTAAGCAGCATCAATGAAATTTCCAGGCAAGCTAATTAATACATCGCTACAGCACCAGTTGAGTGTACCTCTAGCAGCTTAATTCTCAGCCAAGAGGATTAAATCCTCCTACCCTCCCCGCATCCACATCTCACTAACAATAATGGATTTGGGACCTAATCAGGCATTAAAACAGGGGATTAGTGAGCTGCGAACTACAGTGATCACGACTCAGTTTACAGTGAGTGCAGGAGGCTGGCTGAAATGACAAGGCCTGCTTTAGTAAACCAGTGTTGATGTACCTGGAAAACCCACGTGGGCTGCAGAGCCTGTTGGACTTGTACTCAATACACCTATGCAGATATCTGGAATGATCAGCAGAAAAAAGCAACACAGAACAGAAGCTTGATGGGAAACGATAATGGAGCAAGAAGCAGTGATAGGAAGGTGATTGTGAAGCACTGAATACAGTTCAGCTGTGGTACCACACATTATTGCCATACATTTAAGTGACCACTTTTTTGAATATGTACAAGTTCTAGCAGGCTCGAGGAGTGTAGGGTCAACTTTCACCAGGGTTTACAATGAGTACCATTAAAAAAAAAGCTTCTAATTTTTTCTGCTTTGACTGTGGTCAGGGCAAGGAGAGACTCAGTAAGAGAAGCAGAAGCTGGAGGTTTAAGAGATGTGTTTGTCTGCTTTGAGGATTCTTTTCTTAGCCAAGTGGAAGATGAGAAGCAAGATCTTTAGATTGCTATTGGCTATGCCTACAGGAGCAAATAATTTGGTGAAATAAGACTGTCCCTCTGAGGACTGGACTTACACATTAATCACAGAAAGGTACTGAACACCTTCCTCCTCTGGTTCCTGCCACCAGCTTGCCTGCAGGATGCATGTGCCGCAGCTTGGTGGCTCTGCAAGGAGATGCTCTTGTGGGACCATGCCACGTCTCCAGTGCCTTTGCTTCTGCATAACCAGTTTGGCCTCTGGAGTGGCCCTGTTCAACAAATGAGGGAGCCATTCTATCAATTGTTTTACACATCCATTAAAACTTTGAAGCAAAGTCATCCATACTGGGTCAGGACCAGACAGGCAGTTTCCAATCATTGTGGATAATTTCACATAGCTGCTGTATGAAGAATTTCTCCTGTTATTAGAGATGTTTCAGCTCTCCTGGGCTGTCTAATGGTATTTGCCACTTCCCTGCAGATCTGAGATCAAAGCTGTAATTCTCAGAAGCTTTGTCCCCTCTTCCAAGCAACATGTATTAGAAAAGCAGCATAGTTACTGTGTTGGAAACAGGAGTATGGATACTATGCACAGCCGCTGCCAGCTGTGGTGGAGAGGAGGTTAAAAAGGTGTTTTGCAGTATGACCTTAAGGGGATCTTCCTTGGGATTCAAGAACAGCAACTCTGGAGCCATGTCAAAGCACTGTCATTTTTCCAGGTTTTCCACCACAGTGACTGTCTATGTGAGCAGTTGGGGCAGTGTTGCTCTTACATAGTGGATGCCTGTATGCCATGGTCTCAATGAAGTGTAATGGGACTTCTAGAGGATCAGACCACCTTTATTCTCCTTAAATATCTAGAGTCTTGCTTGCCAGTGCTGTCATACCAAGAGTGGTCATGACAGCAATATCATGCTTCTGCTAGCAAATTATTCTGCTACCCTGGGAATCTTTGTCCCTCTCGTGGAAAAACAAGAACTACCACTCCCATAGAGGGCCCAACTCACAACTCTGAGTTTTCACAGTGCTGAAGACAGAAGCGAGAATGACTGTCAAATGGAGAATAAGAAAAAAGATGTGATAAAAGAAATTACTTCAGCAACCACTCCTCAGATATTTGTAGACATTGATTAGATCCCCTCCCATCCTTCTCTTTTCAAGACTCAACAGCCCCATTTCTCTCAGTCCTTCCTCATAGGAGAGATGATCAAATCTCACAATCATCCTTGTAGCTCTCCATTGGACTTGCTCCAGCAAATCGCTGTCTCTCCTGAACTGGGGAGCCCAACAGTGGACACAGTATTCCAGGTGTGGTCTCATCAGGACAGAATAGAGGGTCAATGGATGATGAAGTGGTGGATGATGAAGAGTTGAAGACTGGCAGACTCTGTATTGTTGTGGAAGGTTAACAGGTCTATTAGATGTCCTGGCTTGCCCCACCCTTCTGCTGATGGGGGAAGCAAAGGCTGGAAGAAAACAAAGGCTTGGGCCATTACCTCCCCTCCCAAAGGGATAAACAGATACCCACTAGTGATTAGGTACTTGTGGAGAGATTTCTGAGAAGAAGTAACCTGATAGTGCTGTGAGGAATGCGTTTGAAAGAGAAGCACAGTGGAAAGCCTGTGAGGAGAAAGTGCAGCCGGAACGGACTGAAGCAAACAGAGATGCAGAGATACAGACGGAGAAGGTTCCTGCTTCTGGAAAAGTTACCCAGAAGTTTCTCCATAAAGATGTAGTCATTGTTATGGTACAATAACCAATTATTGTCTTCCACATATAATCCCCTTTACCAATTAGCTTTCAGTATCAGCAGATGCCCACCCCCTGCCCCCCCGCTTGCTAGCTATAAAAGGAGCTGCAGAATTGCAAATAAATGGAGTTATGGCTTAATCACATTGATGTCTGGTCCTGTCTCTGTGGTGCTCCTCCTGACAGGTACATGTTAGTGTCTTGCCCAAATAAGGGTAAGCAAGCCCTAGGTTCACCTAATATGGTCAATTTTGCAAATGCCATTCTGATTGGTGAATCTCTGTGGCCAAAGAAGCCATTACACTCAGGCAAATAATACCAATTGAGCCAAATTGTAAGCAGTAGTGCTGCTCTGTGCTACTTCTGCCTCACTGCTCTGCCTCAGTGTGTGCTGCTCTGCTCGGCTTGGACAACATGGTCTGCTCTGCCTCATGTTTCAGACCAGCTAAGCCCTGATATTTTGGCCTTGAACTACCTGGAAACTTAAGTGCCTCAAGTTTCCCAGGAGAAGGCATTAAGTGCGTCATGATGTGGTGAGAGGTGCCACTGACACTGTGCTCTCTGCACATCTTCAAGAGATCCTGCCTGCACCTCTGCAAACCTCTGTGCCAAGAGGAACCAGGATCAGGCCAGAGATCATCTGCCTCTTTCCCAGCACCCTGCTGGGAAGCCTCTCAATGGCTATCAAGACACCAAGCAGTTCCAACACTGCCACAAAGGAGCCAGGGACTATCTCGAATTCTATTGCACTGCTGTGAGTAAAACAGACTTTCCCTAGGGCTCCAGGCTGCCTATTTATAAGTGGGGCAAAGCCATTTTGTGGCTAAACATTTCCAATATTCTGATTTTCCTAAATTAATGAATTGCCCATAAGCATCCTTGTGAAGATTTTCTCTAACAAATTAGAACCCAAATTTAACTGGTTTGTACATAGTTTGTGGGCAGGGCTTTTCAGAAATAACTACGTATTTTATAATTCCTGCCTCATTAATTACCCACAATCAATTCGTGCTGGCAAACAGGAAGGTGCTTTGCCCTTTACGCAAAGCACAAGAACCACTTTGGGATATTGTAGGAGCTCTGGATAGTTTAAGAGCCTTCTTTTGGCACATGTGCTACATAACATGATGGAGGATCTTAAAGTAGTGCAGCCCACATATGGATTTGGGAGACGATGTTTCCATGAAGTGCCAGAGTGGAATGGCATTTTACTGCCTTCCCCCAGAAGACACCTAGTTTCTGCTCTTCAGAATCTCTCCAAGAAGCAGGCTAGCTATAGAAGCAAATGACAGCTTTTCCTCAAAACCACACTCATGGGCTAGACAAAAGTGCTAAAGGCAGCCTCTGAACCCAGGTCATGCATATCCCTTGCGTATCTAGCTTTTTTGAAGGGTGGATTACACTTCCTTTATCTTCCACACCTGATAGAAGAAGAGAGGAACTTAAAGCATATCTCACACCTCCTGGCAAAGGATGTTGCCATTTTTATCTGCAGGTCCATCTACACTAACAGCCTGTCAGCATAGAGGTCCTGTGCAATGGCTTTTCTGTGGTCAGCACATAAAGCAGGTGGTCCAGTACCTCTTTAATGCAGTGTGTAGAGGAGATGAATTACTTCTGCTCAAGAGGTTTGTTGTGTGCACGAGAGAGAGACAAGGAAGAGCTGCCATCTGCTGTTGGAAAGATCCCGGTTCTCTTTCAGCCCAGGCACTACTAACTGCTGAAGGTGACTGCCAGTGACTCCCACCTCAGTGTTCTAGCATGCAGAGCAACATTTTGCAGTGGGTCCAGCAAATCCACATGCCTTGTGTGCTGAGGAGAAGACAAGTTTGCCATGGAGTGATGCTGTTCTCATTTCTACCTCAGCAAAAAGATGATAGGATTTCACTGACCTTTTGAACCACTCTTACCAACAACAGAGCAAAGCTGGAAGGTATGACAAAACCTACTCTGCTTCCAGAAGAAAACTTAGTGGAATAATCAAACACATTTTCAAGTTTAAGCCACAGCTAGTTAATTAAATCTGTGTTGAAATCTCATATCTATGTGGTTTTTTTTCTTTTCGGAAAAGCTGAGCATTCACTATTATTATGGAAATGAAGGAACTGCTGATGTGCTACACTTGTAAAATCTTTAAGCCAGTTTATTCTTTTTACAAGAAAAATAATACCCAAATATTTAATAAGAGTTAAAACCAAATATTTCAGTCATTTAAATAGTAAGTTAATCTTGTTTGTCAGTTAATAACTCTCCACAAAATACTGGAGATTCTGCATACAAAAGTACTTTTCATTTACAACAGTAAATCCATCAATATTGCCCTGGTCATTTACATGGGAATGACACAACTCAATAATTCAGGACCAGGTCTTTAGCAAACAAATCTAAAAAAATATTACAGCAGTCTAGTGCTGATTTGCTCTGAAAGTAAATACTTTTCAGTTATTCTGTTGAGTGTTATTCATGGCAAATTTGTGTTTCTAAAATGACAAAATGAAAACAAAATAATAATTCTAGGATATGTGTACTAAACTCAGATAATTCTCCAGTAGGAATGGTGGCAGGAGCAGTAATAGCAGCTGCAGATGAGTGTTCAGTAAGTTGTTTCATGTGTTGGTGAATTTTTGAGTAGTGGGGTTCTGCTGTAGCAGATCACAGAATCATAGAACAGTTTAGGTTGGAAGTGACCTCAAAGATCATCCAGTTCCAACTGCCCACCACAGGCAGGGACACCTCCCACTAAAACAGGATGCTCAAGGCCTCATCCGACATGGCCTTCAACACCTCCAAGGAGGGAGTAGCCACAACCTCCCTGCTCCAGTATGTCACCACCCTCACTGTAAAGAACTTCCTCCTAACATCCCTTTTAAATCTCCCCTCCACCAATTTGAACCTATTCCCCCTTGTCCTGTCATTGCAAGACTTCTTAAATAGTTCCTCCCCAGAAACTTCTGTAGGCTCCTTTCAGATACTGGAAGGCTACTATAAGGTCTCCTCAAAGCCTTCTCTTCGCCAGGCTGAAAAGCCCCAACTCTTCTAGCCTGTCCTCACAGCAGAGGTGCTCCAGCCCTCTGATCATCTTTGTGGCCCTCCTCTGGACTCTCTCCAACAGTTCCATGTCCTTCTTGTGCTGGGGGCTCCAGAACTGCACACAGTATTCCAGGTAGGGTCTGACAAGAGCAGAGTAAAGGGGGAGAATCCCCTCCCTTGCCTTGCTGGCCACACTGCTCTTGATGCAGCCCAGCACACAGTTGCTGTCTGAGCCACATGTGCACACTGTAGGCTTATGTTGAGCTTTTCATCAATCCAGACCCCCAGGTCCTTTTCCTCAGGGCTGCTCTCCAGCCATTTGCCACCCAGCCTGGATTTGTGCTTGGAATAGCACCAACCCAGGTGCGGGACCTTACACTTGGCCTTATTGCATTTCATGATGTTGGCCTGGGCCCACTTCTCCGGCCTGTCCAATTGCCTCTGGATAGCATCCCTGTCCTCTAGCAAGTCGACTGTGCCACACAGCTTGGTGTAATCGGCAAACTTGCTGAGGGTGCATATATTTATATGTCTAAATATAAGCATATAGTCCATATTTGAAGCTTTTGGCATATTTACCTTTTAAATACAGACTGGATTATTTTTTAAAAAACATAAGTAATAGTTCATAAAGAAGTTATTGATTTAATACAGCAATTTTCAAGTAAATCCCAAGGTCAGACACAAGGTCAGTTATGTGCCAGGCAAATAACATGAGTTTTGTCCTCAGTATACTTCAGAGAGGAAAACTCGCAACCCAGTTGCACTAATTTAAACTTAAACCAATCACTCTATGATAGGGTTTCATTTAGGACACAGATTAGGCATCTCAACAGCAGCTATCACACTCAGCTAGGTTTAGCTAAGAAAAGTAAATTCAGATCAGGCCATATGAAATCCACTTTGCAGAGCAGTTGTACCTCATGCTAACTTCTTTGTGGAAAACCTGCCCAAAACACACCAGTGCAAATTTTTCTGGAAGTGATTCTGTGGGTTTTCAGCTGCATTTGTCTACGAGCGGAGGCAGCAGTAGGTACATCCAGCAGATGGTGCAGCCAACTGCTTTCTCCGCTGGGACTCAGAGTTAGCAACAGGTTTTCCCAAGGTGAGTTATAAGCTGTGCTAGAGAAAGAAACAAACAACACTGTTCTGTGGTAAGTTCTTAATAAAGTCACTGATGTTACTCTGGGAGCAGTTTCTACTGCTCCTTCACTAAGATTTCTAAGGTCTGAAGCACCTTCTGATGCCCACCAGGCTCTCCCACTGCTCCACTCACACCACTGCAAAGACAGCTTCAACTTGTTGGGGAAGAAGTAGTTTTGACAAAGCCATGGTATGGCGGAAAGCATCTCAACCTTTGCATAGTCTGTTTGTAGCCTTTTCCTTTGAGAAGACAAAGCTTAAAATGTAAAGCCACGTAAAACAATCTTGGTAGCTGAAAAAAAATGCTGAGATTTTTTCAAAACTGAAAAGAGAGCTGGAACTCCTGAGGTCCCTGCACACAAACTTATTGCAGTGCCGGATGATGACACTATCCCAACAACCATCAGAGGCTTTGGGGCTGAATCACAGTCTCATTGAGCAGGTCAGATAGCCTGAAAGCTGTAGGCTGACACAGGATGGCCATGGAGAGAAAGAAACTGCTCCAAAGCAGAAAGAAAGCAAATTTAAAAGTCTTTCAGATACTTGCCAATAAAGTTTGTTTGGCTTCATGTCTGGGCATCGCTCCAAAATTCAGTCTCTTGCTCCCAGATAAAGCACTGCAGCATGGAACGAGAGTGTGGGAGGCAAGTGCATGTATCTGTGCCTGGCTTGGAAAATGTACGTATTGTAATGGCTAGAAAAAGCTTTTTACTTTGGGCCTTGCTCCAGAAAACCTCTTTCCTTCCTTTTACAACTGTCCCCTGTTGCTTGGGACTGCCCAGATGTTTAAATCAGCCCCAAAGGTAGGGAGGGTGAGGAGGGGTTTTTTGGTGCTCTTCAGATGCTGGAGCATCCAGCCTTGGGCACACTGCCTGCAGCCCACAGCTCTGCTCCTGCAGAGCAGGGCAAAACCTTCATCTCAGACTCTCGGTGACCTGTCCACAGCAACGTATCAACAGCTCCTGGCTTTACCAGCCACGAGTGGGTGAAGTCCCAGCCTCAGCAGAGGCAGGACGACCAAAACGCTTCATGAGGCAAAAGGAGAGAGAAGCAGAGTGAATCCTGAAATACTGTTGCTGGTTAATTCCTATCATTTCATCATGGGGTTGTGTTAGTGGGTAGATTGATTTTTACCTTTTTTAAAGCCCGTCTTGGAATTTTGCAATTGTGTGAAGGTTTTAGCTACTTCCAAATTAAATGCAAAGAACCACCACCACTACCATCAAACCGCACATATGTAGCCTGCCAGGCCAGAGACAGGGGCTGGAAAACTGTAACTACTTTTCACATCACAATTTAAAAATAAATGTCTTCCTGGAGGGCAAGAGGTGACTTGTGGCTTTAACCGAAGGGTGATGAAAATGAAGAGAACCGCAGTGACCGAGGCCAGACACAAGGTTGGAGAACCTGAGTACTTATCAAAACGGAGAAAGGGAAGAGAATGCAGCCACAGTCGAGGGGGCTGAGGAAGCGCCGAAGCTCTTCTGCCCCTTGCTGCTTCCCCAGGTGGGGCACAGGCCTGGCAGGAGGAGACTCATCGCTCCTGTTCTCTAAAAGGCCTCTTCTGGCTGCCCCAGTGGCAGCATCCCGATCTCGGTAAGCGCACACACAGCTGTGCTGCGCGCTGGCCCCAGCCGCCCCCTCCCTGGCAGCCCGGTCACAGCCTGCCCGCTCCGCCCCGGCACACCTAGGCCCCGCCCCTGGGGACATGCCGGCTGGGCTAGGCTGAGCCCGGGGTGCCGGCCGGGCTGCGGTGGCGGGGTCGGGGTCTCGGATCGGTGGTAAGGTTGTTTCCTCAGGGGTAGGGCGGCCCCGAGCCGCCCCGGTGGCTCAGCCCCCGCGGCCGCTGAGCCCGTCCCGCCCCCGCAGCAGGGGGGAGCTGAGGCACGGCTGCGGCCCTCTGGTCTGCGGGGACTGTGAGGCGAGGCGGCTCGCCAAGTTTCCCCCCACACAGCCTGCCAACCCGCCTGCCTTCGCCCGGGAGCGTCACTCCCTGCGGCGGGCAGGTGCCGCCGCTCAGAACGGGGTCGTTCGGTCACCACCGGAGGCTCGGGCTGGGCGGGCCCGGCGGTGGAAAACACGGCGATAGAGGAGCCTATTGCCTCCGGTGGGTCGGGGACTTGGCTGTCGGCGGCTGCCCGCCGAGGTTTCGTCTTTCCTTCGCCCGGGACAGAGGGGCAGCCCCCGGATTCCTTCCTTCCTGAGTCTAATGTCGACCGCGGGGTTGGCGAGAGTGAAGCTGTGGTCCGTTCCCGGTCGGTCTTGTGCAACCTGAGAGGTGTTTTTTTGGGCAAAAAAAAAAAAAAACCCTAAACAAACACAACACCGAAATTGTCACCGTCTGTGCAGCACAGAAAATACCTAATAGCAGCCAGTATTTCGTGAGTGCTTTTACTGTAGCTCCCAACCTGCCCCCAAAAACTGCTTGTCAGTTGGGAACGTGTTTGAGAAAGATGCGACTAATCTGAAATGCTAAATGCAGTTTTACCCGTGTAGTTTACAGATGGCAAATTGAACTCATTAAATCTGTCTGAATTGCCTCGGTAGTTGGAAGCACTCTTTTCACAGGATTGAAGGGCCAATTCCCGTGCTGCTGCACGTCACGTTCCCCCCTTCAGTAATCCTTCGCACGGGGAGAGCCTGGGCAAACAAAAACAGCACTGTTTGAGCATGCATGTGGTGGATGAAGTAGCTGTAGAAAAGATGTGATATGTGTTGGATATTGTCTGTAGTTATTTTGGGTTGTCTCCTGCGTTCCCAGTCAGGACTCAGTAAGTATCCGACAACTTCTGCTATGTATTTTCTGAATGTTGCTCATTAATAGTTTGATTCTGGTGTGGGCAGATAGTTCAGTGTAAATCTGAAATAATTTTGCCTACAGCCCTTTTTGGTTGTGTAATACTGAAATGCGTTTGTTTTAAAGTGAGCATTCTTTCTCCTGCCTTATCAAACGATTTTCTTTATTCCTTCACAGCTCTTATCACAGAAGTACTTATTTATGATTCTTTCTCTGCAGGCTTATATCCTACACAGAAAGTGAGACTCAATAACATGCACATGCTGACTACTGGAGGAGAGGCTGAAGCACATCGTGTTTTGACTTAGCTGTGTTATTCTTTGGCGTGAAATGAAGAATTTGATTTTATTTTGGAGATACTCGGCTTTCTGATGCAACTGAACTTAAGTAGCCTTTTTTGCCGTACAGATTTCAGCAAGATTTCTTAAACAGAGATGCAAAAGCTGTCACTAGTAGAAAGTTTCACTAATACAGACACATTCCACCAAATGTCTCTAAAAGACCTAGCAGTTGAAGTAGGTTGTGTGTCTCTTGATAAAAGTGACTGTAACTGGAATGAAAAGACAAATAATGAAATTATTAATCTAGAAACAGTGCAGCAAAACCTCCCCATAGTGAATAGCAAAGGGGGAGGTTCTGAGGGGTTTCCTGACAGCAGTTACAGTACCTCAGAACCCGGTAGTTCTTGGGGTGACTTTGAAGGCTTCAGGGAGTCCTCAGACAAATCAGAGAGATTCAGTCATGACCTTGAAGTTTCGGTGAAGTCAACAAAAACTTGTAAAATTGATTTGGACTTAAGCAAGGGACATTGTAGCACTTCTGTTGGTCACTTTTGTTCTGAGCCATCTCAAGAGAGTGGAATACAGAAGGCTTCGAGCTCTCTAAACGAGGTACGTGTTAATAGTAAACCAAAGACCAGAAATGCTTGTGTTACTGCTTCCTGCATCTCAAGATTTGTATCTGGGTATCTTCTTTATAGAGGAAAAGGCTGTACAGGGAGAGAAACTTTCAGGTTATTTTGCAGTTAACTCGAGTGGAACAAAAGCCTCTGCTTTACAATGTTTGACAAGTTGCCCTGCTTGAGAGCTTTAAAGAATGTAATGTGCTACTTTGCTTCTAGACACTAGGAATAAGTAAGCACGTAGAAAGGATGAACCTTGCCCTGAAGCACATGCAGTTTAAAAGCTGGACAACAGTGAGCATAAGAAACAGAAATCAGGGAAGGTGGGTAACAAATAGAGTGGAAAAAAATTTGAGTTGCCTGCAAGTTTGGTGAAGTAAACCAACATAATACAGAGTTAAAATTTGGAGAAAACAGTAATTTCTGCTGCCTGAATAATCCAGCACTCTCGGAAATTTTACACTGATTGTGGGTGGAAGTTAATGACAGACACAAAAAAAAATAGAAATAATATCATTAATTTTTTAGGATAGGATGTTGCATTAATTTACTTAGATTCCACCAATGTGTAATGCAGTGTGGCCTTGTCAGTATAACAAAAGCTCCAGGTTAAGGGTTATACCTTAGAATCACAGAATTGTTCTGTTTTGAAGAGACCTTTAACATCATCAAATCCAACTGTTAACTCATCAAGTCCAGCCATTAACTTTATTGCAATTAATGTGTTTCCCGGTTTACCAAATATGCGTCACCAAAGGGAAGCAAAGTAACAAAAAGAAAAGAACAGTGTACAAATAGGAAACAAAACATTCTCATTCTTACTAATTTTATCTGAAATGAAAACAGGTTTAAATAGATAGATATCTGCGGGGTTAATGAGATTCAGTAATAGCTTTACCGTTTGTAGTCTCTTGGTTGAGTTTTAGTGTGGGTAGGGAAGTGGAGGATTTTCTGAAGGCAGGCCTTTTGTCCTTGCTTGGGACTTCACCTGTTGCAGAACTGTTACTAGGGAAAGCACAAAAATGCACGTGGGATAAGCTGTCCAGCATTGACAGATACCTGGTTGTTGGTATGCATAGATAAAGAATTTGAATTGTTTTTAGTGATGGAAATTTGAGACAAGAAGCCTTATGTTGAAGAGAGAGAGTATATAATGATTGGAACTAAATAGAATGTAGTAGATTGTTTGGTTTCTTTCCAAACGCAGTAGATTTAAGTCTTACTGAAACCTTTATTTTTACATTTATTGAGGACAAAAGGGAATGTCCTGTATGAGCTAAATAAGTTAACCATAGTTAGACTTTCAAGTGGTCTCTTTTTTGTCTCAGGGCAGAGAAACAGCTGCAGAGCTGTTAGAGATTTCTTTGGATGTGGAATACACATCTAGCTCGTCTTTCATCCGTGTGCTTTCTGCATTGTTTGTTTGAGATCAAAAACTTTGTCTTGTGTCTTTGTCTTCTGTACTGTCAGTAGAGGAAAAAGTCCAGGTAGATTGGAAGGGACCTCTGGAGATCATCTGAGGTCAGAGGCCTGACCTGCAATATCTAGTACCTAATTAAATTATGTGACTCTGGAGCAGAATAATGTGTTTTAAGATAAACTATCACTAGTTTCCTTGCAGTAGCTGGATGTTTTGCATACGTGATTGAGTAACTTTAAGGATTTCTCATGTGTTCTTTAAATATCAGTGTTTGTGAGAGGGACTAGTGCACTTGCTTAAGCACTGGAGTGTTCTGATATAATAGGATACAGAGGATTTGGTGAAAAAAGCATGTATATGAAATTTGTGTGTTCATATTTTTATAATTAATACAAAGCTACAAGGTAAATGGGAATATATCCAAAAGTGTTTCAGAAACACCCACTGAAGCAGAGAATATTAAAGGTAATTAAAAAACAAACAAACCTCCCCAAAATCTCGCAGTTTTCTTCTGGCTGGGCTGAACTGTAAGGCAGTGATCTGTGTGTGTCAGAGTAATATCACAGGCTCTAACAAGTTGTTACAGCTGAGGCAGAGCAGTTGCTTCTCTCAACACAACTTCTGTGGCTGTAATTTCGGCTCCAAAGCCAAGGGCAGCTGTCTAACACTTTTCTTAGCTCACGTTCTGTTTAGGTTTTGGTGCCTACTTAGAAGTATTTTGCTTCCCCTTGGCAGTGAGCCTCCATGAACACTTTAGCAGGTGTGCTTTCACAGAATTATTCTTTGTGGACACCTTTCTCCTCCAGATAGTATTCCTGGTTGGAGTTAAGTCTACTGAAATAATTTAGAAATGGATTTAAAGTATTATGACTCTTTATGCAAGAATAAAATTATTTTATCTAGAAATCTTGAATGTTCCAGCAGTTGTCCTTCAGGGCAGGCAGTTTAGCAAGGCAAGGGTGGGATAAATTGTATTTCTAGAAGATCTGTTGATTTTGCTCACTCATTGGATTAAATCCATACTCTCTTACACTGCACTTGAGTTCAGTATAAGGAAACTGTGGAAATGCCTCAATCTATGTCAGCTCTTTGAACTACAATTAAATTAAACTGTCAAAATCCGGAGTATCCACAACTAGGTCTATGGAGTGTCCTTATGTATGTTTTTCAAGTTGAGTTGTTGATTGCTAGGAGAGAAAACAAACTAACTAGTTTAATTCTTGAGCTTTTACAGAATAGCGCTGCTCCTGGGTTGCAGTCCCTCTGCAGGGTGTTGTAGTCAAGTAACGGCTTTGATTTAGAAACTTGCTGTAATTCCTTCCTTGAGGGAATAAAAGGACAATGCTACTGGACCAGGTGGCATGATAACATCCCTTGGGATAGGGTGTAAATTATGCATATTTTTCCTTGTGTATGTATCAGTCTGTAGGTAACCTTTTTATTTCCCAGAGGCCTGTTTGGATCACTCACCTTCAGTTCTCCAAACCTCCTCCTTCTCTTACTGCTGGAGGAACAAGTATGTAAATCTGGCTATGTTTTTTAACAAAAGCTGAAAGAAATTTGGTGCAAATGCAAGGATATGGAGAGATATCCCAGCAGGCTTATACAGTGCAAGTTTTTATTGGTAACTATAGCATTTAGTAGTTGCATTACATTTGGCTGAATCAGGTGTGTTCCAATACTAAGACAGCAAAATGAGCTTTTGATTTGATGCATGCATCAGTTTTGACTTGGATTGAACTAGTTTAGCAGAAGGAGGAGTCTTGAGTGCTAATAGGCAAAGCAGTCTATAACTTAGTAGCTGGGAAGCTAGAGACTAAAGTTCATCTTAAAGTCTGGGCCTCTTGTTTCACCACTTCTAGGTAAATAGTCAAAACGTTCAACTATGGGCCCAGACCCTCTGTGCTGTTACTGATTGGTTTTAAAATCTGTATTAATATTAATAGTTTCTAGAATCTTGCAGGTTTTGTACTAGGTACTTCATAAACTCTGGGGATGGCCTGTATTACATTTAATAAAACTTTGTTTTTTTCTAGGCAAACCACAGCTATGAGGATATATTTAAGATGGGCTTTCCAGAAGTCTTTGTATCACAGTCCAGAGAGGGCATAAGAAGCTTAGACCAAGTACTTGATACAAATAATGAAGACATTGGGATTCCTGAACTTAAGAAGAATCAACTTTGGTAATGAGTTTAGATAAATATTTTTAAAAACCCAAGAAACAACCAACTTATCATCTGTAATACTTTTTATTTAATAGTTTAAAATTCAGTGGTGCTTGCAGGTGATCATAAAAATCTTAATCAGTAGGGTCTTCAATATATGGATCTTGCCAATTTTGTATTTTCTTAAAGGAAATGGATTGTGTGTTAGCCATTGGCAAACAAGGAGTAGAATATATCAAAATTACAAATTCCGGCTTAGGGTTTTTCCTGCTGTTGGTGTGCCTTCTTATGACTAAGCCTCCAGAATGCCAGAACACCCAGCAGGCAGCCTGTTCTTCCTGTTTGCTTCTCCTTTCTTTGCAACGCATTTGACTTATTTCTTCATCTTCTGAAGCAGGAGCATTGCTGCTGCTTCTGCTGACAACCCCCTTGACCCTTTTCCCCCCACACTCCAGTGGTAACATTTTCTCATGTTTAACCAAGATGTGCTTCAAAACCAGTGGTCCATTTGGCTTCCTTCCTGGGGTTATGTTAACAGGAATTAGTATTGTTAACTTAGCTTTCTCTTAAGACAGCTGGAAGACTTTTACATGCTTTTGGAGGATCAGCAGTTTCTGAGCAGTGATGTCATTAATAAGCAGTCTTGTCGTTATTTTTGCATACATCTGACTGAGGGTTTGGATCTAGAAACTGGGTCAGTCCATATTTGGGAAATGTAAGAATCATGAGAAATAAAGTGAAAACATAATATGGGCATTCCTTTGGCAAATTCCTTGTTACATGCATTACATTTTAAGCAGCCTCAAACTTGTGGAGAAATATTTGTAAACAGGCTTGCAGTGTTACAGCAGAGTAGGAACTACAGACAAAAAAGCTGTGATCTGCTGTGGTGAGTGAGATCAGTGGTTATTGCATCCTGTACTAAACCAAAAGCAACTGAATTTAAGTAGGATGAGTGCAATATAAGAACCCAAAGTACGATGCAAATGAAGCTTCTTATTCTTGCTGTTTTCAGTAGAGTGTGCCTTTGGTTTGTTTTGTAGTGCAGAGCAAATTCAGGACACCCACCTGAGCAGCAGGCTGCTGCAGCAGAGAAACACTGGCTAATAGGGAAGGAGAAAGGTTTCAGAGGCAGAAAAAGAAAAGTGGCTGATCATTTGAATGAATGTAGAAAACGTTCTAAGGAAGTTGCTTATTAGATCAAGGTAGGCTAGTATATGACTGTATGTAGTAAAAATAATTAAGATGTGCGTGTTCAGTGGAAATTGTGTACACCTTGTAACCTCAAATTGTGCTTTCTTTCCTAGCATTGATTCTGGAAACATATGGAGAACACTTAGAGACTTTGATAATACCCCCAGCTTAAGACATCCCTGGAGTAAATCTCATTGCCAAGAAACTCTCTTGAGTGTTCTTGGAGTAGAAGCAAATCAAAAGGTAATTGAACAATGGCTTGCTAGTATGCCAGCATAAACACTTGGTTATGAACCTGTTCTGTAAGCTATACGTGCAGATGCATGAGGATCTAGATGTGTGTCAGTCATAAGTTTTTTTGCAGAAAGCCTTTCAAAGTGATAGTCTGGTCTTTTCTCATCATTATGTGGAAGTAACTATGAAATTGTGCAGAATTGTATTTTTTAATCATCTTTCCATTGAAGTCTCCACCGTGTAGTGCCCTGTTAGATGGCACATTCAGCTTAAGTACAGACATAGAATTAGCGTTCAGATGTGTGTATGGTAAGATGACTTACTTTTTTTGCTCAGAGCATGAGAAAATTGCTAGCTTGTAATATCCTTCCATTGAATGAGAATCAGATTTGAATCACAGAGGCTGTTAAAGTAATTACTGGATGTTTTTTTCTGTGTAGGAACTGAAAGTGTGTTCCACTTCCCTTTTCCTCAGATTATTATATCTCTTTTTGTAAGGCTTGAGGGAGAGTATGTTTTTAAATCGAATCAAGACCAAACCATAGGTATTGAATGATCTGGAAAGGACATGCCTTTCTAATCTTTTGTTTTGAGAAGATAAGGGTATCAGGAATGGTTTAGCATTCAACCTGGATATTTAGTTGGGATGAACTAGTCACACAGTTTTTGGAAGTAACAGTTTGAATTGGTAATTTTGTTTCTGAAAGATGGGGGATTTTTAGTGTGTGTACTGCATTCTGTTTTGATTTTGTAGATATATTGGATGTTTCATGCAAGGTATATGCAAACATAATGACAGTCATGAAAATATAAGACCTATTCTGCACTTTAAAGTTTCTTTTAGAACTGCCATGTAACAGGAGGGAATGGGAGACATTCCTCCAGCATAGCTGAACTCCCTTTCTTGCCCATAGATACACCAGCATTAAATCAATGCCCAGGCAGCTTAAACTTGGCATTACTTCTTTTGTGCTACTGGAAGGTTGTATTGCTTTTAACAGTACTAATAAAGATGTATTTCTTACCTATTGTGGTGTTAGTTAAGGCTAATTTTAATTGGAAAATGCTTTTTAAAAATTAATTCAAGTCACAATTAGATTCTTGTGTGAATGAGTTTTGGCATAAAATTGTTTCAATGCAAAGGGAGAACATGATAAATTACAGTTTCAAAAATTAAAATGTAGTGGTTATTGTTATTTGAGGGAAACTTCTCTTTATGCTTTGAGATCAGATAGAAATTAATGAAGAAAATGTAAATTCTGTTTTATTAGGACTTTTCAGAGAGTCAGGATAACTTTCTTGAGCAACCAAATGCTAAAGATAATGAGGACTTCAGATTTGATGGATTCAATATTAATGACTGCAAAGCACTGATCCAGACCAAGGTAAGAACTGCTCTGAAAGTAAGCACTTCAGAGAACCACAGAGTGTATGGTTCCTCTATGCTGTAACCTGTTGTTCTAGCCTGTGTTCTAATGTAATTGTTTGGTCCTGATAACAGTTGTTTGCATGTGAAGTTGCTTTTGGCTGTTGGAAACCTAGCTGACAGCTTTAGAAAAGGTACTGAATGCAAGGCAACATAATATGGGGGATATTTATTCATTATATACTCTGGACATTAGGCCAAATTACTCAGTGATTGAGAGGGATGTGATGACAAAGGAAGGTAAGCCTATCTGTAGCAGGATCAACACATTGATCACTGGGAATGATGACTGTAATTCACTCTTAAAATATGTGGAAAGGCAGACATTAGAAGCAAAGCCTGTAAAGAAGAGATTGTTCAAACTTGCATTTCAGGTGCTCAGATTTAGCTCATTCTAAAGGAGAGAACAGGCTCCACTTAAAGAAGGCAGGATCAGCGTTACAATGACAATGATTTGGGAACTTGGCTGGTTTTCAGATGTTACAAAACCTACAGAGAAATGAAACTGAAATAGTTTGTTGTTAGTGCACTTATATCTTTGGTCAAACAGGTTGTAATAAACTGCTTCTTTCTTGCTAAAGCAGTGCAAGTTGGGAGGAAAATTCTGTCAATCCCCATTGCTTTGAAAAAAATCACTCATGTTCTGCTTTTAGTGAAGTATTTTGGGTGAATATTTTTACCCCAGGGTACCTCCCTTAGTGGAGAATAAACTTTAACAACTGTTGCCACTGTGGAGTTGCATACTTTGAGATGCATTTTGATTGCTCTATTTTGTTTACTGCACTGGACAGTGAACATGTATAACCATTTTGGGAATCTTGTACCTAAGAGACAGTAGGGTGGAGAATTCAGAAAGAAAACCAAAATAAACTTTCCACTTACTACTTCATAATTCAATTCTGCCTTCTACAATGAGCACTTGAGGGTAGGATCACAGTAGCTGATATGTACTTAGAACTGTGTACAATGCAGAGACAAGGTTTAGGTAAATAAGTGGTTCATGGTAGGTGGACTAAAAGGAATCATGATACAAAGTTAAGATAAATGATCAGTATTTTTCTGGAGTAGCCTCTGTAGGGCAAGGAGCAACCTGTGTCTTGGTATCTCAAAGTAAAGCTCATTAGGAAACCTAGGGTGGCTTTTCTAATTTGAAGTAAGTTAAATGGCACTAGTGGAGTGCTTTTCATTTACCTTCAGAGTTATGTCCCGGTTTTTAAATACTTTTTTTTTCTTATGCTAATTTTAGTTTTATAAAAACTAGAATGAAATATGCAAAGTGATTAATTTACTGTAGGACAAACCAAAACAAACCATAGATTTTCTTTTTCACTCAGCTTTCTGTATCACCGGATTCCAGAAATGGTCTTTTCACCCGCAAACTCTTTTTGAAAGCCACATCATCGGATGGAAACATGCAATATGTAACAACCCCGAAGAAGAAGCACATTTTCACAACACACAACTTAAAAATGAAATTTTTCAGTAGTGATGTTTGTTGAACCAAATGCACTCTTTAATTTTTTTTTTTTCTTTTTGAGCTAACTACAGTTTACCTTCATTTTGTTACTGGCTTGGTACTATAGACTACATACGTTCTTAGGAAAGCAATGGTTGCTGTATATGAGGTACCTAAAGCCACTTTATTAGAAGATATTTATCTTGCTTAGTTGTGAAGTCAAAGGTGTCCTTTTGTCCTACTAGGTTTTACTGCAGGGTTGTGCCTCTTACAGTAAAGCCATCTGCAACCACACTTTAAAGATACTCTGGTGGACTACTCTCCTGAACTACTGACTTTCAAGCCCTAGTGCCTCTTTGATCAAAAACCTTGTGTCTCTACCAAAGTCTAAACAACCTTGAGTGTGTTGTGAAGTGCGCCTTCTCACCTTCTCACATTTGGTCCAGTTTGGATCAGGTCAGATCTGCCAATGTTGAACATGTGATGAGCTTCCTACATCTGATGACTTTCCTTGGGCTTTAGGAAAAGAAAACTGTTTTAACTTCTGTCTGATGAAGCCTACTGTGCTGATGTGGGTAGAGTTGGTTGATCATTTTGTCCTGGCATTGGTTTCTGACTGAAATAAACCACTTCTCTGAAGCTGATTTTAATAGGACTCCTTGGATTCATTTGGCTACTAAACACTTAAATCATGCATAACCATGCCTGTTAAAGCCCATCAGTGTTGTGATTCAAGAATGGCACTGACAGTGCTGTGAATTGCTGTCCTTAAAAATTTATAGTAATCATTGACTGTGGTGCCTCTCTCCCTGTGTGTGTCAGTACCAGAGGGGATGCACTTCACTGCCATTCATATAATCCATGGTACTTCCTTGCCAAGTGCAACAGTTTTAGTCATTCATCAGCAGTTAACTTTTATGGAAGTTACTAATCCGTTTACTGCTTTGGCCATCCTGAATATGAGAATTTGACATAGCTTTTGGTTATATGCGTTAAAAGCAGGGACCAAACTTAGATATCCTAAAACCAAGTCAGTTAATAATTTTTAAATGTTCCTGTTCCATTCTTATAATTAAAAATACTGCAAAGCACTGTCAAACTCCAACCTTTAATCCAGTAAACTGTTCAGCAGTGGAATTACAATTGCTACAGTAAGTTCTAACTTCAGCAATAATTATGACACCTCAGTGCTATTAAGCAGAGGATCAACTGTGTAGTAGTAGATGGTAATGGGCCGTTGGAAAAGTGCTGTTTGACAGTGGCTCAGCAGCTTCCCTGAACAAAGTTCTGCGCATCAGACTGAAAACTCCATGTGGATGCAAGAGCAGGGTTAACTTTTTCACTTAACACTGGATTCAAATAATTTTTCCATTTCCTTTTTAAGTCTTTCAGAACACTTAAATATGTATTAAATAGGACGTAGCCATAAACTCACAGAATAGTAAATTGCTAATAAATGATGGAGAGTTGAGGTGGGTAATAAGCATTTTAAAAATCAGTTATCAGAATAAACTCCCAATTTCTATGCTTTCAGACAAGCAGGGCCCTGCAGAGGGGCTTAAGGGGACAATCTGTACCATGTGTAGCACTGGCTGGTGCACCAGAGCCCAGAGGCCCTCTTTCCTTCTGGGCTTTTGAATTTCCTTTTGGTTTTGCTAATGCTGGATGAGTGTTTTCCTGTTACCTTCAGGAGAAGGGTGAATACATCATCTTCCCCACATAGTAACAGGTTTTACAGCCCTGGTGAAGGTATGGATTGGTAAAAAAGGTTTCAGGCCCTTATGAGTCAGTGGGGAAAAAAATTACTGGAGTTCCAAAGATGATGGGCTCCACATTTCAGGTCTTTCTCTTTTGGACAGATTCTTTGGGCCACCTGAGTCCTTACTGCCTATGAACATGGGCTGTGCAAGGTAACTAAGAGACTTTCTAACTTCTGTCTCCAGTCTGAGAAGAACAAGTTCATCTCTTCAAAGAAACAGACTAGCAGATTTGGAACAACGAAGTAATCCAATTTGGCTTCCAGGTTGTTGTAGTCCTGGCAGTCCTCCAGCCTTTGTCAGAATTTGGACAAAACCTGCCTATTTGGGGGTATTCACAAGAGGAAATTGCACTCATTCTCTTAACTGACTGGAGCATGCTCAGGCAGAAAACCAAATATTAGCTGATAATTTTCAGCGTGTTGCATAGTATAAAGTGGCCTTGTCTTCTGCTGTTATCCCGGGAAACGAGGGGTGCCGGAAGCCCCTCTGGGGTGTGTTGCACAAGTACTGACTGTTCATTTCCTTTAGTCATTTCCTTGTTTCTGCCTTCCCCGGCACCCTGCCACACGTGCCCAGCCACTGCTGCATGCCCACTCTTGGAAAGCACAGCCCATACTGAGGAGTAGCAGGTGTTTCCTCTGTGGAGATGGTGCACAGGGGAAAGAAAACTTTCCTGCTTAGTATGTTTTAAGCTACCATGTCATCATTTCTCATCTTAGACATAAGCTCTCAGCTGTGGAACACTGACTTCTGATGAACTAAACATGTTACTGTATTCTGTGTTTGCAGAAAGCAAATACCAGACTTTTGACATTTGTTTAGGATTTTGAAAAGGTGCAAACTAAAGCAAGGGTTTCAGACACCAGAGCAAGACAGAAATGCCTTTCTTCCCCTGCACCCCTCTCCCCCCGAGATTAGAGTGACAATATACCCGTAGAACCAAGTTTAAAGAAGTTACACTTGGCAATGTAATTACTGAGATGTTTCCTCTGTAGAAAAAGCACTGTGAACAGCTTTGTGAGACTGAAAACATTTCAATGCAGGCTATGGTCAAAGATGTAATGTAGGTAAAATTTCAAGGAGCTTATTTCAAGAAACAATCCTTAAAATTGAGCAGAGTAGGAAGGCAAATATTTGGGAAGTTTTGTTTTAGAAAGTGCATAGTTTCATTTCAGAAAATGCATAGTGCTAGTATGTGCAAACTTACTTTTAAAAGTGCAAATAATATGTAGAATTATTATTTTTTTTAAAACCACCACACCAAAATGGAGAATTCCAGACCTCATGATGCTTTACACATATTCCGTAAGCCCACCAGTACATGTAAGTCTTGAAGAAAAAGAAACGTTTTTCTCCAGGAGCAGGGATTTGAAAGCACTCTGATCTTTTGAATAGCAAAGATCAGTTTTAATAGTGCTCTTATTTGTCACATCAGTTAAGACAGCAGGGGAAATTTGGTTAAAATCAAGGTGCATTAAAGTTGTTAACCCCCCCACCTTCTCTGTGAATGAGTTTAATTTGCCAGAAATCAAAACCCACCCAGCATACGCAACAGGCTCACTTTGGTTCTGTATAGCAGTTGTTCTCTGATCCTTCAGATAAATCGGGAGAACCTCTGACACTGTCATCTCACAACACAGCCTGGGTGCCAAAGCACTGAGCACTCAGTTGGGATAAATGGTGCCTAATGAGGGGAAATGCACAGAATAAAGTTGCAACAGTATTTTCAATCAAGGCAAGGTGCCTGTGTAAGACGGGCAAATACTTCTGATGCAAAAAATCTTTCAGCTTCCTTGAACATCTGCTTGATAATTATAGAATAGTTTTGACTGGAAAAGATCTCTAAGATCAAGTCCAGCTGTCAATGGAAGACCACCATGGCCATTATACCACGTCCTGAAGTGCCAAGTCCACAGGTTTATTGAACATCTCCATGGATGGCAACTCCACCACTTCCCTTGGCAACCTATTCCAATACCTGACTGCCCTTTCAGAACAAAAATTTTCCCCAGTATCCAATCTACACCTCCCCTGGTGCAACTTCAGGCCATTTTATCTTGTCCTACCACTTGATAATAGAGAAGAGACCAATCCCCACCTAACTACATCCTCCTTTCATTTAAGAGAGCAATCCTCCTGAATCTTAATAGCTGAAGTTCTCATTTCTGATACTGATTTTCAGTAGCTCAAAATCAGTTTTGCAACTAGCAACCATCCTCACAGAATGGACAGATAATCTTTTTGTGTATTTGACTCTTAAGCTGTAAAGTTAGTCTTCTTTTAGTCTCATTCCTAGCATACAAAATATTGACAGTGAACTTGATGTAGTACCTGTACCTCCCCAGCTAGCCATGTTCTAAACCAGCATTGCTCTGAGTTATGCAGCTTACCAGACTTTACAAGTTCAGCATGGCTGAAAGTGATGGAAGTATATGGAACATGACATTTCCTTTAAAGTCTCAACATGACCTGAACACAATACTTCAGAAGTAATTTCTTGCAAGACTACCTGCAGCATACCTTCATAAGGCAGTCTTTTCTGTTGCCAGACCTCAAGACTCATGGTACAAGATCAGCTCTGTGCTGCACTTAACAGTATCATCCTGCCACAGAGCTGATGTTTGGGTGACAACTGTCATAGCCAGAACTGCATTTCTGCAATGAATTTACTTCTCGACCTAGGCTTTTCACACTGTGAGTAGCAGAGAAAAGGTAGGAAAAAAATTATGCCTGCAAGTAGAAGCCAGTGCAGCCTCATCAATAAAATGAGGTTCATTGTGAGAGTCAGGATCTCAGAGATCCACAAGAGGACAGACCCCTTTAAACCTGAAGTTGCTCATGTAATTTACATTATCAGACTAGCAAAGGACCTTCAGGTAGCACCAAGTGGCAGTGGTTTAGTTCCAGACTGACAAGCCTGAATTGTCAAATGATGCATCAGGGACACCTTATTTGATACCTGCTTTGAGGCACAGCAACTTCTGAATCAACACTAAGAACTGTATGGACTGGGAGTGCTACAGCAGGCAGCTGAGAAAAAGGCCAGAGGATAGCAAATGCTAACATATGTAACCTCTTCCCAACATGAACACACCATCTCTTGTTCTGTAGGGATGGGACACAAAGGGGAATGTAATATTACAGAAGTTAGCTAAAACATAAAGCCAAAGAGCTACAACATTAATAATAGCTAGACAGACATATGGTACATTAACTATAGCAACTGTACCACAACATACTGCAGAATTGGCCAAAACCAACTGGGAGGATGTGATTTGTATTAGATGACCACTTAGCAACTCTTTCATAATGAAACTGCAAAAATCTTCAACCGATAAAAATGAAGACAAAGTCAAACTTTGATATTACAAATTGTCATGTGAGGGGTAGGGAACTTCAATTGTAAGGGAATTATTATTGCGTAGGGATTTGTTTGGTGTCCCTCTTTGGTGCCACCCACTTGGAGCTGCAGCACCATTAACAAAAAGTACCTTTCATCAAGGAATCTTGGCTTACGCAGAAACCTAGTTGAACTCTTGTTAGGGTAGGTGGCTCACATAACAGTGAGAAAAGAAGGAAACAAGAAAACAGGTACAAAAGCAAACACCTAGAAGAATGTTACGCTTTTCAAGAGTAAAAGACCAAATGAAGAGCAGCAAGGTACCATGGATTTGTGTTTTAAAATCACAGAAGGCTCCAAAATTGAAATGGTTAAACTGCAAAACTGTGGCTTTTATTTCCAAACATACAATAAATAGGTCCACCACAACTAGCCTCTAACTTCATTTTACATGGAAGGATTTTAAAATTAGTTTGTGCATATTTAAAAATTAAACTTCCCTTTGCACGTAATTCCACACATAACTGAACTGCATTACATACCAGCTTATGATCTTGGCACTGTGATGCAAGCAACCAATTAGAAACAGTGCTTTGTAGCAAGCACTTGAACAAAAATTAAGTTTTGAACTGTTGATAAAATATTTACCAACAATTTTAATTTTTTGTGAAGTATACAAAAATCTTTAGCATGTCAATCCTGAAAAGCAAGTTGTCTTCTCTTATGTTCCCATAGGGGCTGCAAGGTAAGTGGAATTACTAAGTGTTCTCTATTTGCTACATAATACAATTTTCATACCAAAATACCTTTACTGCATAGTAACATTCCATATTTTCAAATGCAAAAAGAAATTAGATGCAGTCTTTTTATTTCATCTCTCACTACCGAATTTAAAGACATTTTGAACCACAACTCTGCTTCATCACAGTGCAGAAGGCCCTTAATATTTCAAGGATTTATTCAGTCATCTTTTTATACAAAAGTAGAGGCTAAGGAAAAGCCAGAGTAGTCTATACACAATGCACGATCTGTGTACATTCCAAAGCTGTACCTCTTCAAGAACTATTTATACACTTTTCAAACAAATCCCTTTATCCAGCAATTCAAAATACTTTAGATCAGAAGTTTTATATTAGAATCAATACATTATATGCATATAAATACATTTATACCCTTCGGTTGCTAAACAACCCAGATGGCTGCGAGGATGTGACCTGAACTGGTTCTCCATTGGTTTGAGATACCAAATTGCATCGGCAGCTAACTGTTAACCAAAACAGTCACAGTAAAAAAATGGAGATGTGGCAGGTGTGCCACAGCATCAGTTAAGACTAGAAATACAAGGTGACACCCTGGCCCCTGTGACAGGGACAGGATTTCAGCTTCTGTGAGATGCACCACACAGAGAACATTTTCTTCCTCTGCTGATGCCCCGTTCATGAAAAGTCTCAGCAGAAAATAAAGAAGAAAAACAAAACAATTAACACCCTCCCCCCCAAAACCCAAGAAACCAAAGCAAAGCTTTTACATCTCCAAATTTTCTTACAAGACAGGTGCTGCAGCTTTTAAAGTAGTTTTATAATAAAAAAAATAAAAAACAACAAACCAAAAACTACTGTGCAAGTGTGTAGTTCAGAAGATGACAGCAAGGATCAATATAGACCTCAGTTCAGGCTGAAACAGGATGCAAACTGTCTCAGGGAGAAATAGTTCTCACTGCGAATCTCACTTTTGCTTAGTGAGTGCACTTACAGATGCTTATGTCCACACCTGCTACAAACATGTGCCCCTCCTTCCCCAGAAGAGTCTGAGGCAGCAGCAGCAACCACCATCATGCCTCTGAAGGCCAGGTAGGCCTGAAGCAGCCAGACCCCATAGCTCTTACAGGCACTGACTGCCTCATGATGGAACTTGGTCATCAGCACCGACTCACCACATCAGTGAGCACTTCAGAAGTAGTCAAAGCAGAAAGCACTGGTGTAGTCAGAAGCGTTCTCGACTTTGTTTCTTAAAGGACATAGAAATGTTGACTCTGCCAAGTATCCTCTGAAGGTGCTGGAAGTTTTACGTTTGAAGCGTTTCTTTCCACAATGCCAGGTATACAACATGTATCTTTTTAAATAATATTGCACATAAAAATCATCTTAAACTTTGTGGTGAAAGCAGGGTCAAAGGACAGTGTTTTCCAAAACAGATTACAAAGCTACCTGTACATAGTAAGTTTTAATTTAAAGAACGCCAAGATTATTCAAAATCTAAGCACATAATACTGACAGGAAAATGTTAAATTGCACAATCTACATATAAATTACAACTGTAAATACTTAAGTTTTAAAACATTGAATACCCTTGATTTCAAATCAGCTAGGTCACTGTCAAAGGATCAGCCTAAAGTTAGAAGTACTTTGCCCCTGGAAAAAACAAACAAACAAAACCCAAAACAAAACAAACACCCCAAAAGATCTGCAGTCTTAGACGAAGCACTGGAAAGAATTAAAGCATTTCAGCTCAGAGGTAGTGCTAAACACATCCAACTACGAGTCCAGTATATTCGAACTATGATGAAATAACGTAGTAAAATGTAGAAAGACTATAAAATTTACAAAAATAAATAGTTCTGAATGCTTTAGAAAATGCAAGAGACTTTGTTGATAAGCATCTTGATCTGCTTTTCTGAGCAAAAGAAAGCAAAGCGTGTCTCATTTTTAAAATATACCCATCTCTAGTAATGCGCCTGCAATCCACACAACCCAGCTATGCAACTCCAAGTACGCCAACGTGGCATAGACTCTGATATTAAAAATAAAGTGGAGGCTTTGTAAAAGATCATCTCATATGAAATTTGTTTTGCATGTAGATTCTTCTGACAAATTAAAAATTGCACATAAAAAAAAGTTTATTGAAAGAGGCATGAGGGGTGATAAGGGTATGCGACTGTAGTTCCGCACACACCCCGCAAGGAGAAAGATGATTGCACAGTTCTGATAAATAAATACTTCTTTTTCTAAAATATCTGCCACTTTTTTGGTTTGCGAGTTTTGGAATTATTTAGAAAATCCCACTATGGACAAATTATTTTTAGTTTGTGTTTTAAATAATTCTTTACAACTTTTCCAGTGGCTTATATCCAGAAACCAAATGAAAGTGGCAGTTAAAAAGTATCTTTGGGTAAAACAAATATCAGGATCCAACCAGAATTTCCATGATGTGATCCAACTCGCTCAGATCTGTTCTACATATCTGGATGTTGCTTGCTGAAGACGAATTACAAGATGGAAAGGTTTTCAATGGTTCTTCTGTAGCAAGAGATGGTGGTCTGGGGGGCATGAGTGGAGGGCAACAAAAGTCTGAATCATACATTGATGTGTCGATATCTTCAAAAATGTCATCTATTGCCAAATCCTTCAAGTAGCTAGTTGAATTTGAAATCTCAAAGGAACCAAACACGCATTCAGCTCCTTTCAAATCCTGTCTATCATCTTCTAGTTTTAGGCCAGTATTTTCTGGAAACTTTGGCTGGTCATCTCCAGTAGGAACCAGACATGTAGATGGGCTTATATCTTCTACAAAGTCTAAATCCTTCAGAATAGATGAAATAGCAGACGACATGTCATCATCTGAAACTATCAGCAGGCTATTTTCAATTGGGTCTTCTACAGATCGCAAATCACAACAGTTAGACTCTTGCTGACTAATACCTGAAGGCAACTGTAGAGAAATCCCAGATGACTCCATCCCTGTGTAGCTGTGAGAACTAGGAGTAATGCCAGGGCACACATTAATTGGCTGCTGATTACTCTCTTGTCTCATTTCCTCTTGAATTTGCCGTACTGTGTTGGCTATGAGGACAGAGCGGTGCAAGTTCGGTTCCACCAACATTTTGTATGTCTGTAGTTTGGTGAGGCACATATTAAGCACCAACTGCCTCTTAAGTGGGTATGACAGATTTCGACTGGAATCAAAGGCACTCGAGAGACCAGCCATGTTCTCCTCATAGTCACTCAGCTTGCGTTTTAGACCTCTCCCCAACATGAACCTGAAAGAGAGAAATTATAAATTTACCTTGAGCTAGATGGCAATAGACAGTTTTAAAAGGTCTGTAGCATACAATGCATTGCCTAACTTGACCTCTAATGCCACAGAGCACTGAAAGACAGAATCAAATTCCGCACAAGATACTACTGTCTTTGAGAAGAATCACTTATTTTTAAACAGAAAACATAGAAGAAATATAGCAACTGTTTTTTGAAAAAAAGCTACAGACATCTAAGTTTAGGTTTCAATGTTACTTTTAATTCCACTAAGAGAATATGAATTGCTTCAAATCTTTAATATATTATTTTTTTGCCTCTTATCCTTTTGAGCTATGCAGCATACAGAAATTAAGTAATGAGAAATATCTGAATGTCCAGATGAAATAAAATACATGCTTATACTAAGGATTATAATTATTTCAACATTTTCAGTTTAATATATGTTCCTAGGTACAGTAGGCAAGATTTGTTTTTAAGAGTTATGACTCTTACTTTTATGTCATTAAAGTATGTCTCTGAGACCTTTCTCTACAGAATTCCTTTCTCTCCCACCTCTTTGACAACTTAAAGGTTGTTTTACTATAGTTGAACCACCCAGCAAGACCAGTAACAGAGCCTCCCATGGGATCCTTATATCCATTCCATAGCTTAGTAGTTTAATGAAACAGTGGGAGGAAATTTGGCCAGGCCACAGACCTTATCTGTGCTCTTAGCTGCTGGTTCACAACCTACTACTGACTGAACACACAGGGCATCCAGCAAAAAGCTATCAAATGGCCCTTTAAAAGCAGGCAAATAGCTAAAAGAATAAACAGGATTTAGGTGTTTTCAGTCTGCTTTGTGTGCTTTTGCATCAAAATATGGTAGGTCTAGACCACTGTGGTATGAAAAAAAAAATAAAATAAGCATGCACACCTAAAATAAACATGATCCAATCAAACACATGCTTGGATACTTAGCAATTACCATTCAAAATATAAAGTGTTTTATTATTAGGGGCAATAAGCACTATGTGATCACAGAAAAGGAGTATACTGTGCACAGGAAACACTGGTAGAATCTTGATTACACTCCTCGGAATGTGTCCGTGGAATACAGACACCTCACTCCTAAACAATTTAAGAAAATTAAGCAATCATAAATTAGACACCCAGTGGCAGATTAAGGGCAGATCCTTCATACACAATGATCCAGACCCTGCACACTGCAGAGGGCCTCCCAACCTCCTTTTCATGTGAGCAATGGACACTGCCAGCAATAGCTCAGCTGATTGCTGCAGCTGCCAGCTGCTAGCCTGTTGCTAGACTTTTGGGGACAAGGAGAAGGCAGCAGGATAAAGCCTCTTTTACATTTGGGATTTCTCCAGATTTGCAGGAAGCACTGCAGGGCTCCATGGCTACATCCATCAGCCTACACAAGACTGCTGGAGAACTCAGCTCCTCTGGAGGAACAGAAAGTAAGCAAGCAGTGCATACTTCCCAGTAAGACGAACAAGAAAACAGACAATTGCTACAGGAGTTTAAGATTTTTTGATCATACCCACTTTTTTTGGGGGGTAGGGATGCATACACATACGGAAGAAATTAAATTTGTCGTAAGAATGCATTTCTACATGGCACGTAGTAGTTTAGCCTATAGTTCAGCTTACTAACATATTCACTATTAAAACAACAACAGAATCCTTTAATTACTTGTAGTTTTACCAGTGCTGCAACTTTAAAACTTTTAGAACTTGTTTTGCTCCAAAGTGTTCTGCTAACCTGCCACAGCACCAGCTGAATCTCTTTCAAAAGAGGTGTCTGCTATGTGGTATGCCTGTTTACCTAGGTGATCTTTCCATAGTTAATACGTATTACTTCCCATCTCCAGCACCCCTTTTAGAGCAAACATATCAAGACAGCACTGAGTTTTCAATTACAAATCAAATCAGAAGAAATCAGGGTACAAAATTCAGACACCAATATAATAATAGAAACTATCTGGGGGGGCTTTGTGTGTGTGAGGCATTCTCAAACTACTGACACAGCCGGCAGTGTTTCAGCAGGTAATTTTAGACACAATCTATGGAAAAAAATTGTATTATGCAGGACTTTCCAGTAGAACTGTTGCTAAATACAACTACTCATAACATACCATGAAAACAATTAGTGTTTGCAAATCACAAAAAAAAAAAAACCCACAATAAATTTATTATCTCTCCATTTAAGTACATTCAGATGTGTACTGCCCAAGGCATTACCCCATATTGTTACTACAAAGAATAAAAATATACACCAAAAGAGCTATTTGTTCACTGCACACTAGTTTTTTTTTGTTTTTCTTTTTCTCTTGTCACTAATTAAAGCAGACCAAAATACACATTCCACAAGGGAACAGAATTAAGATCATACAGGGAACAGCAATTCTGACATTTTAAACTTTCAGAACGCTTGGTTTTGACAAATTACTGCTTTTAATATGTTTTTAGATCTGTATTTACACTTTGTTAGACATGCAGGAAATGCAAGACTTATCTATTTGTATTATATAAATAATGTTAATTTCTAACACCTAAAATATGTTCTAGTATTTAAATACTAAAAGCAGCTAAGAAAGCCAGCAAACAATTATGTGAGGATATGTAATTTCACAAAACCAAAATGAAATGCATAAATTCATATAGTAGTTTAATTAGACTATATACTTCATGTTAATATATGTAGACACCTTCCTTTTTATTCCCCAAATTTCCCTAACAAAATTTGTCCCAGAATCTTACAAAGCTTGAGCATGACAACAGTTTAAACTACAAAAATTAAATGGAAGAAACATTATTTGCTCCAACTTTGAATGTTTCTACTGAACAGACTCCCCACTCTGTCTGTAAATGACAAAAAATGTTTTTGGAAATACATGGCCTTACTCCTGTCTTAGAAATTCTGCCTGTTTACCAAGATTTTTGCCTAAGTCTCCCTCCAGAAACTATATGACCTCAGAGCTTATTTAAAAAATTGGAAAAGGCTAATGAAAACCAGAGTTTCACTGGTACAGTGGATTTTAAAATGACTAGTGTCATGGTTGCTACAGGAGACATTAAATTTCAGTTGTCAAACACATTCAGCTGCTGACCTACAAAAGATACAAAGGCCCTTTGTTACCAGCTAATCTACATTTTATCAGACCTTTTGCTTTACTTTCTAGCATTAGAATTTCTGATAGGGTCATATCTTTAATAAACTACTCCCTATTTTCTAAGTAACTTGTCCTTTTGCTGCACTGCATAGCAACATTCACACCTCAAACTCAAAATCCACATACCAAACACTCTCTTTTGACAGCATTACTCTGCAAAATGAGACGCTGATCACATTTAATTATGCAGTGCTTCCCCCACTTTGATTTCTGATCCTAAGGAAAATCAGCACAAGTCCACACAAAAAAACACACTACCATGGCCAGACAATCCTCTATCACCAACTGACAGTTGCTAGTCTTTTCCATCAGCTGACAGAACAGCATAGTCGGTTCAAAGAAGGGCAAGTTGGGCATATTAAAAAACAGTGTCTGGAAATTGCACCCTCCTCGCTCCAGCCTAATTCCATGAAATCTAATCACATCTCAAAAACCCGGACTAAGTACTGGTATTTTGGAACGTGCCAATCTGATAACTCTGCAATTTGTAAGTAAATTTAAAAGTTTATGCCAACTCCAAACGTGAGGTCTATAGATGGCTGCTTAATAATGAAAGAAGTTAAGCCACCCTTCTCTTGAACCTAAGTTCAACAACCCAATTTTGAGTTTGAGCTGCTCTATTTTATCATCTTTTGTCATGAAAAAAAAAAACAGCAACAACAAAATCAACAAGAACAATAAGGAATACAACATCTCTGGTTTTTTTTTCCTAGCATTTTTACATCTTCTCTCATTACAGAAATGCAAGCCAGCTATGGCAGAATGCTTTTTAAAATTAAAATTATTTTGCAAATGTAGAAAAAGGAAAGCAAAGTGAACTCAATGTCTGTAAGTGCCAAATTCTCCATCCATGCCAATGAGCTACAAAGCAGCCTGCACATAGAAATTCTGCCCCTGATAGCACACTCCTCAGTTCCTTCCAGTTCCATGGAGGGCATTTAGTAAGAACTCCTCCATGCTAACACAAGAAGAAGCATCCATGCAGTGTAACCCTACACCATACTGGGTGTAGGGTTACTGAAAAAAACTGGGAGAGAAGAGACATGTCCCTGGCTGGCAAACACACACAGAACAAACAGGCCTGGTCAGAGCATGCAGCTACTCAGAAGAAACGTTCCAGGCTACCAAGAAACGTTCACATTGCGATGCATTGTGGACAATACAGGACTCGTGCCACCATTTCAGAGGAAAAAAAACACAGCTCCATCTGTCACAGGGTCTGATAGTGCAGTGCAGCTGCCACTGACACATGGTTAGGAAGTACAGCTGGAAACAGTCACAAAAAAGAACGCAGCATGTGAAAACCCTAAATTACTTCTGTTGGGGCAAAGTACTTAATTTTCTCTTCCTGACCTTCCAAAAAAAGGTTTTAAGAGCAAGTTAAACCGTGTTTAGGATCTGGAACTGCACAGAACTTTCATTTTCTCTAGAGAAAAGCTTTAAAAAGCATGAGTATATAAAACACAAGTGCCACAGTTACCATTGTCTGAATGCAAACTTTTCATGCACAAAACAAGCACTATAGTCAACTACACTAGAGTTATTCACACACCATTAAAGAATATGTTTAAATAGCAAGACCATCAATAAAGTACAGGTCAGAATAATTTCATTCATAGCGGTTCCTTCTAGCTTTTCTTTTTACAATGTTATTAAACTCAGAATTCCTTAATTCTTTTCATATAGCACAGTGTTACATTTTTCAGGCTAAGACTATCCCAAAGTGAAAATGTACTACAGGATAGGAGTAGTAGATTTGAATAGGTGTAAGCATCTCATAAGTGAAAGCTGCCTGTCTAGTTTTCAGTAACGCAACTTAAGTATCAAAATCAAAATTAGAGGTTACTTGCTATTGTAATTTGGTTAATTTCTTTGCAACATCTCCTTTGGCTAGCAACTGTAGAAAGCACTTAACAGTAAAACTAGAAAGAAGTCTCTTTGGATAGTAAACCCGTGCTAGTAACAAACTGAAGCTGATTGATAACCCAGTTTCCTGTTCTCCCCTATTCCATGGAGACACACTTCACAAGCACACCTCTATCTGCAGAAAGTGCAGGGAAAAACAAGCATTCCTGCAGTTACGGTTATTTCCCAGAATCACCTGATGCATGCCACATCTTTCCTCTACACAACATGCACTTTAGCTTAAGCTTTGGAACAACTTCATTAGAAGTTTTAGTTAACTGGTGGACTGTCTCTTGACTAGTATTCCCTGTGTAAGAAGCTGCACAAGAAAAAGGTAAGGCTGAAGGTACAGTTAACAGACACAGTGTAAATCCTTTCTCCCATCCGGATTTAACACTGATCACTTAAACATGACTTACGTAACACAGTAAGCTGCCAGACTACACTGAACAGTGCATCTGATCTGGTGTCCACAGCAAGTGCTGGAGATCCCCATAACATCACACCGTGGCTGCTAGCAAAATTGAGAGGAAGTGAGGGAAGGAGGATTAAACACCTTACAAAATACCAAAGTAAAACGTAATCTGGACCTGAAGACACATTAAAAACACACAAAAACGTTTTTAAGTCCAGTGCTTCCCCACCTCCCCAACCCTGCCCCAGTTTAGTCAAGATGAGTAACTGTTGGGGAAGGCACAAGCGGCTAAAAGTGTGCATACAGGGAGGAGTCTTACCAGCTTACTCCCATACCTAAATTCCTATGCAACAGCTTCTTTGCAGGCATTAGAAATTACGAGAAAAAGCCTGCTCAAAGAAGGGAGAATTAATGTCAAGATTTTGGTCACCAAATCCTGACCTATAATACACCTAAAGTCTGTTACTTTTGAAGCAAGTGAGAATGAAGTTATGCTACTGTTCAGATTCTAATAAAAAGCTAAACTCATTCCCAAAAAAACAAATCCCAAAACCACACAGGAAAAATAACCCCACACCCGTGGACATATGGAACACCCCTTCCTGCACTTTGAAAATAAGAGCAGGCTGAAGAATATTAATAAAGTAGAGAAAAGGAATGAGAAAAACACTGAGTCTATCACAGAATTAGTCTGGAATTTGTAAGATTCACACTGTCACTTCACTGTCTGTGGAAACAGAGTAAGTATGTATCCTACACTGGCATTTTAGGACCTGAGATTACATTTACAAAGCACTTAGGAGAAAATTTTACCTCGCCTTGAACGTTAGCTTCAACACTCCCTCAGCCACCCCAATGTGTTTATGTTATGTCTAATTGGAAATGAAAAATTCCTGCACTTCAAGGACATCTTCATAAATTCCTTATTCCTATCTTATTTCATAAAGTTAAGAGCTTTGCTTTACAAATTATCACAGCTAAGTTTCAGAGCATGACGCTTCATTCTGGAGAATAATCTCCCCTGTTTGGAATTGTACCTTCCACAAACTAAAACAAGTAGATCTGTGTTGTTGACAACAGCAAATGAACCACATTCTCAGCAGCTCATATCTATCACTAGAGGCTAATACAGAAAAGCAGAAAGGTACCGAGGCAACACCAATGTTTGATAAACTTCCACCCTTAAAAAAAAGCAAAGTCACTGTCACTCTTCTTCCCCTCTACAATTGTGCATTTAATTCCACATGCACAAATAATGCTCGCAGCCATATATTTTTAATAATGGTCTATTCCGGGAGGATTTTTTTGTTGTTATGCAGAAGGGCCTGGAATCATTTAAACTAAGAATCAATGACAGTTAGCAAAAGCTAACACATGATCTACATGCTAAATCTAGAAAGTACCATAGTAAAACTATACTGTAATTAACTGAGATCATAAAGGAATACACACAAGAACCAAACCACCACAGTTCCACCAAAGTATCTCACTGGAGAGATGAATGATCACTGGAACCACAGATGTGATGACATACCTCTTCACAGCTTGTTCTAATCAACTGAAAGTTCACAAGACATTTTCTTTACCATATCTATTCACTTCAGATACAAAGATATTGGATGTAGTCACCTACGGGCACTGACATATTAATGGATCTTTTAGATCACTGCAACCCTAAAATAACAGAAGTTACAGCTTTTTGACTGTATCAAATCAGCATGTCTACACTTTAACAGAAAAATCAGATGATTAGCAGTAAAAACAACCAACAAAAACCCCCAACAAAACAAAAAAGCTCTTTTCTCCTGACAAAGACCACATATTTACCTCTCTGTACAAGACATTTAGGCAAATACTTTTCAATGCCCAAATCAGAAACCACTTCAAATCTTCTCCTGAAGTAGCACACAGTAACTTTTCTTCAGTATACAAAGCACTTTCTCCTCACATGTCTGTAACACTCCATTTCAGCAGGTGAACAGTGGACCTCAATGTAAGACTAAGGCTTCAAAATAACAAGTTTCCAAGAAACACGATCTTACAGCAAGTCTTTGTTACATTTACAATATGTTCAGGTAAAGGAGGCAAAAAAAAACTCAACATAATGCACATTCAGAATATTTAAACCAAAAAACTACCTGGTAAGCCTAAAACACTTCTGTTTTTATCATACAGCCCACAAAAATAACATCTACAGCTGATAACCAGAGTATGTGCCATGCACGTCTGATATGATTTCATACAAACATACAAGTAGTTACCCTTAGAAAATAGAAAGGAGTCCAGGCAGGAAGATTCCAAATTTTGCATAAAGTGGGGTCATCCAAGAGTCCTGAACTGATCAAGAAGCCAAGCCGTCCACCGAGATATGATGATGTGACTTAAGGAGAAAAAACAGAGTATTTCATTACTATGCAATTTATTTATTTTTAAACCAGAAGTATTAAGCACTCAATTTAATACAACTTTTTACACAATTTGTGCTAATTTCTACTGAAACAGTTACACTGAGTGAGAGAAATCAAAAGCTCATCATTACACTGAAATAAGAGGATTTACCAGCTTCACCTATTAATATATAAAACATGGAAAAAAATTGATAAATGAATACTACAGAACAGAATGCTGTTCTAAGCATTAGGCTTTAGGGTAAGAATTTGCATTGATACTTCAAGTTACTAAACACCAATGTATGGTTGTAGTCATCTCTCAATTCAGGTATCAGGAGAAACAATACCATGAACTGTCAAGAAGTGTATTTCAGAGCTATCTCCTAATACAGACTGCAAAAGGAGTTAGATTTTTTATTATCGTCCCTAACTTTCCTCATTTTCAGCTTACACAAAACTAGTGTGAAAAGATAGCTGGCAGGATACCCTATGGTTATATATAATATTCAGTATGGCACTATTTTCATCAAAACTGATACAGCAACATCTGAAGTTTGGCTAGAGACCACGTGGATTAAATCACGGATTAGATCAAGGCACTGGAAACTTTGGGAAATATGAAAAGGATGAAGAGACCGCAAACTACAGACTAGTCCAGATGTGGAGGGAATTGCATGATCTGTGCTCCTGAGGTCTCAACTCCACTTCAAGAATCTAAGTTTTTTAATTTCAAGGACTACCAGCCTACACTCTGGATTGTTTTTACTGTTTTTGTGCATGTACACCTGTCCTCAACTACAGCACACCAATTATTCCACAAGTTTACCACAAGAGCAAGGATCCAGATAAATGCAGTCCCTCAAGATCAAGAGTTGATGTTATATTACAGATGTTAATACATAGCGAAAGGCAATCTTACACTTAGACAGATGGATAAGCAAACAAATACAGTTCATCTTACATTGCAACTCATAGCCTGATGCTAGCCAAGGGCTCCTCCATTTAGAGAATCTTGAATTGTAAAGATGCAATAAAACAGTAGTAAAATGCCCGTGACCTAAGAATGCCACATCTAACCCACAGCAATGACACATATCTTCCTCCTTCTAGAAGCTGACATATTCCCATAAAGGGATCCATGCTATCTTCAAATTGAAAAAAAAAAGAGACAAATAAAGATTTGTTATCTATTTGCTTTGAAACAGCAGAACTTCACAAGTTCACTGTTAAAGTGTGCCCATAAAGTCACAGGAAGGGGTGAACATCCATTGCATTTTCTATATAATCAACGTAAAAAAACAAATGTTTTTAGAATGTGACATCTCGTTAGCATTAAAGAATCCTAAGAAAGCTAACAAGTGTACTAAAATGTTGAAAAATTTTAGGCTTTAGCACCTTAGTTGAAAGAAAAAAAATATAAAAGCATGTGATAAAAAATTATTAATACTAATTGTGTTTCAGGAATCTGGTAGAAGAAACTCAAAAAAAGCTTACCAAATTGAATTATATACTTTAAAGTATTTCTGCAAAATTAACTGTTCAGGTATGATTTTTGCCCGTGTAATTTCACAGCTTACTGCGTTTAGTTTCTACAATTTGTCAAAAAACCAATATAACTAACACACACCATCTGAATTATATGTAATTCCCCCCCCCC
>VWZI01003028.1:189929-204588 GCA_013396835.1 Psilopogon haemacephalus | reverse complement strand
AGGGCAAGGCAGGGCGCGGCCCCTCCCCAGCAGCCGGGCCCCGGCGGGCGGTCGCAGCCGGCCAGGCTGCCTCACGGTGGGGCTCGGAACCCTTCACGGAGGCGCCGGCCAGCCGGGGCCCGAACGCACGACGCCCCCACCCAGATTTTTTTTTTCCTTTTTTATTTTTTTTTTTTTTTCGTTTAACCTCGCAGTTTCTGACAGGCATTTTAAATTTTAAAAAAGCATCGCAAGGGCCTCCGTAAAGCAGCATCCTGACAACTCCTGTTTCTAGGGCAGTCGTGAGACAAGGCACACACGTATCTCAGCCGGCACTAAAACTACAAACATTGCACAGCTCTTCCGTATTTTTTTTCTCTAAAGATGTAGTGGTTTTGGCCATGCTCAAACCTCTTGTATTTGCTTACTGATGGCTTTTACGTAATCAAGTTATAATGGCACAAGTGCCTGTGTAAACCAGATTTCAAAATCTGACAAGTATTTTGTAAAGATTGATTCTGAACCTTTGTGGAACCCTACTATAGGTTTCCTAATGAATATGCAAAAAGCTGCTCAGCTTTCTCAAACATGGGTTTAAATTAATCCACAGGCCATTAAAACCAAACAAAAATCAAGCACACGACAAAGATGGGTTCCTTCTACATTGAATGAGACCAAACGCACACACAGAACATATGTCTAGTAAATACAACAGAAACACCCTCAGTTCTCTGGTGGACGATAAACTACAACTTCCATGAACAACCAGTGGCTTTTTGTGGTTGTATAAAGAAAAACTTACGGGCTTCTCAACTGCTCAGATTTTAGCCCTTGTGCCTCCTGATCAGCATTTGTGAAGAGGTAGCATGCCAGGTCCATGACCCCTAGGAAGAGGCAGAGGCATGGAAAGCTGTAGCTGACCCCACAGGATCCATCACTGGAGGCAAGAGGAACATCTGTCTAGGTCACCTCTCTCCTGCAGCATACTGTCACCAATTTCTGGGCCACAGCTGTGCTCTGACCCCACTGCCAGGGGTCATGGAGCACAGAAGGGGAGTGAGTGCTGCCACAAGACACATTAATAAATCCTTTCTGACATGCTGCTGGGGCTGTGTTAGAGATGATGCTTCCCCAAAAAGCTGAGGAGTAATACCCGTACCCCCCTAGTCCATCTGCTGCACAAAGTGTAAGCAAAGAACTGGTGGCAACACAAAGTGGGAGGAGTGGACCAAATACAAGCCAAGCCATACCAAATCTCACCATAACGATGTTCAGGATTCTGCTCAAGTCAGCTGGGGACAGCCAGGACTATTTCACCAGAACCGACTCCTACCATATGCTAGGGATTACCTCCAAGGAATAGATGCAAGATAGGCATACAAGCGGTGCTGGTGTTGAAGGGACAAATATGGAAGGATTTTATGTCTAATGCAGCATGTGAAAGGGTTATTTAACCAGCAGCAGCACCCGTGTTTTAACAACTTCAGTAAAAACTAGGTTTTCTAGAACTGACTCTCATTGGCCAAAACTACATCCTCCATACCTGTCGTATAGTGGACAATTCGTTCTCCCTACAGCTACAGTGTGTTAATGCAGTATACCTGAAATCACCCTGCTGTTCTTTTCCTCTTCAGCACAAAGACACCAACAAGTCACCCTGCTGTCCTCACTCTTTCTTAAATTATTATTAACCATATGTGGTCAGGCATTTTATAACCAATTTTTGTTTTAAAAGTGAGTGCATGCCTTCTTCAGCAGGTGCTTTGAGAGTGTTTCAATGGTTTCCTACATGCTTTGGCAAGCTCTATGAGATCATGCATTAGAACTTTGGATTTATGGCCTAACATCTTAAGAACTTAATAGCAATACACCAATCACTTGCAAAGGTTTTTGTCACTTTTTAACTTCTGTGAACAGTGGGATTCACATAAGGGAAATGAAACCTAGTTCAGCTTAGTGTGTCCTGTGAAACTTGAATCTTTACTAGAGAAGCCATGCTTGTCTCACAGGGTTAAGAATTAAGGTTTGAGCTCACAAATAACATCTTTCTTTTACAAAAAACTTTCCTAAAAGGCCCTTAGTTTCTCAAATGAGGTCTTGTTCTAGGAGTCTTCACTCTTCCAAATTGCCTTAAACTACCTTTGAGGCAAACAGAGAACTTAACAATATGGGGGTTTTATGATTTAAACACGGTCTTTCAGTATGACTATACTCACCACAGCAGTCTAGGAGACCATTCTCATTTTTGCTTTTGCAGAAAATTGCACATGAATCAGAAAAAAAACAACCCCTAAACGAATCAGGGACTCTCCATAATTCAACTTCATACTAGGCATCTACTTAAAAACACAGTTCCAGCAATACAAGAACTAATGAAAAACTGTTTTCCTATGGATTTATACTGGTGATTAATTGCCTCTGTGTCTAAGGTACAAGCTCTAATTGAAGTTGGTCTCATGCCTGGAAACTTGTGTCTCTCCTCACCTGGATTACTGGATATCAAGTACTGAATGCTTTTTTTTTTTTTTTGGTGATCTCTCTTTCACCTCCACACTTAAAAAATATTAATTAAAAAAGCTAAAAATTTCTGGTTAAAACGAATGAGCAATTCTGATGCCACATGACATAGCAATCATGTATGCCACACTTCCACAGGAAAGTGACAATAGGTAGTAGTGCCTACTGCACTAAAGCCTGGTTTACCACCTTTTGTTTTTTGCTGGTAAAGCTCCTGTGAACTACTAACTAATCCTGCACCGAAGCATTAAAGAAAAAGCTATGGCTCAAGATGTTGGGGTTTTTTGTTTGTTTTTTTCCTTTTTTTTTTTTTTTTTAAGACACATTACTGAACATTTGTCAAAATGCTAAGCAAATGATTATTGTATTTTGTTAAGAGTCACAATTTACAGGAAAAAGTGCTTTTCCCCCATACCTTCCAAACAAAGCAGAGACACAAAAGCAAACTATGTTACTGGGCTTCAATTAAAACAAATAACCATTCACCAATTCTACCTTAAACTTCAGTCAGCTCACTAGACAAAAATATAATCACAACGACCACTACTTTCGAAATCTATAATTTCTCTCAGTAATGATCTCAAACAGAGAAAAGTGAATTTGTTCTAAGTAACTGTTTTTCTCTTCTTTTATTTTGGGTTTAGCTTGTTTGTTTCAATTTTTTTTTAGCAACATATTTTCTCTTCCCTTTAGAATTCCTGTTTGAAAAGCTCATGTAACCTGAGGTTGAAGCTACATTCAATTTCCTTGATCTCCCAAACTTGTCTGTAATAGGCACATGAAAGATGTAGTATACTATTTCTTTGCTGTAGCATTTTACTATTGCAGTATTTACTTGCCACTTCCCACATGCATCTAGGAGACTTCCAAATACATCAGACATGTGGATACAATTTCTTCTTAATTCTGTTTTTGAAGAAGCCGTGAAAGCAATTATTCTTCTCTAAAAAGATGAAATTACTGAATGTTTTTCCTGCAATGGAAAGCTGCCTTTAGCTTTTCTATTTTTCTGTTCACATGTTGGTCATGCATCAGCATCTACCACAATAATTCTTCAGGTCATAATATACTCATTTTGGGGGGATCTTGGTTAAGCAAAGGAGTAATTACATCATTTGAACTTGGGAATATCATGCCATGTCATGAAATTTCACTATTTTTCATTGGTTTAAAAACCAACCAAAACCAACCAAACAATTGAAAACCAAAACAATCTCCAAAGAAGTCACTACTGTCACCTGAAGTATATCTTGCCTGACAACTGGGAATTATTCAGTGGGATTTTATTTCTTCATGGAACTTCATTGAAAAAAAAAGGAAAATTTATCTTTGCAAGAGTCTACTTTGCAAGACACTCAAAATGAGTTCAGATAACCCTTGAGAAAGCTTATAGTCGAATGAGCCAAATTGGTAAAAAGACTTATTTTCCCATGGTTTATATTTAATGTCTTTGGAACTTGGAAGTTTTGTACTTTTGCTATTAGTCACATAATGTGAAATCACACTCATTTAAGAGTTGATGAGTGATCAAAATTTGTCATAATTAGTCATGATTTTTACATAAAGGACTACACAGGTATAAGACATAAGCTTACTTTCACTTTCAACAGAAGCAGCTTTTGAAGGCATTGTTGCTTGTTTCATCCAGTACTTCAGTGAATAAATAGGGGTGTTGGTTTGGGGATTTTTTGTCTTAACTTCTGACAGTTTGTTTAGTTGTATGGGAATATGGAGTATGTTGCAGAACTGCAAAGCAGTTATACATTCAAAAGTCAATATTCTGAGGCACAAGACATCCATAATGGTCTGATGATTACAATATAAAACTATACTATCAGTCAATTCACAATAATGTTTTTTAAAATGCCTACTTATGCAGTCCAGACATACCTCAGACTTCAAGAACAGGCTAAGGAGAGCTCTGAAAACAGGTAATTCCTAGTAGATGTGCAGACTTGCATGTGAATCTCTAACCTGCTGAAGTCTGAAACCCCTCACTGACACAGTCTGAAAAGGTGCTTTTCATTGCAAGAAACCTCTTCATCCCACGATTTCCTCATTTACTAGATTGGTTTTAACAGCAAATACCTAGAGATAGGCAACATCTTTTTAAGATAAAACTCAGTGCTGTGGAAGAGAGTGGACCGGAAAAAAAAAAAAAACCCAAACACCACACAAGCATGGAAGCAATAAACAGGCAGGTTTTCATGCACAGAAGACATTATTAATGCACTGTAGATTCTTGCATTTCTTGCCTTTGCTGAATGTGTTCTGGATTTTCTGGTGAGGGGAAATAAAGCCACTAGCATAGAGGCAGAAGAGGAGAGATATTCATGGTTACCTGAGAAGGAAGCAGATTTGATATTAGCTTGAAACATCAGTAATTTACTTTAAAGCACTTTCTTTTGTGCAAGTCTATGGCTGAGTTACATCACTCAGAGGACAACCTTGTGTCAGTGTTAAGTGCTATTCCTTTCATGGCTTTCTTCCCTAGAAGCAAATTAAAGAAAAAAGGCTGCTTAGAAGTGGTAGCAAAATCCGGCAAAAGCAGTTAATTATTTCCCAGTTATATGCAGGAAAAAAAAAAACCAAACATTTTGTCACGTGTAATAACAGTTCACAAAATAAATAATTTAAAATTTACCAATTTACATCACTTGTGATGTCTCTCAGTATCTAAGAGGAATCCACAGAGGGAAAATATACCATAAAAATAAAAAAGGTTACAAAACAAAGCTTTTAAAAAAATCAAACAAACCAACCAACAAAAAACACCCCACAGAAAAACAGAAGTGAAGCTACCCTGCATAAGCGTCTGAATCAGACACCCCAATAAAGCAGCAGGTGATTTTACACTGACTGGTCCTTTCACAGTCAGACCAGTTCTCAGCACACAAGTTCTGTACAGTGGCTGTGCAAGTTCCAACAACACAAATTCCTATACCTATGGAAAACGTAAGGCAAGATACTAGGCATGTAAAAGCACATAAGATTCAGTGCAAGTTTTAAGAATGCAAAAACCCCATAGTATTTCTGTTTAAATGCTTAACTACATAAATGCATACTTACCTTTCCTGTTGAGCTACACAGTCCCTCAAATTGCTCTAACTAGGCACAGCCTTCTCAGTGAAGGAGCGCACCCTCCTAGATGCTTTGTGCAGCAAGATACACAGTTGTATATAGACACACATATGCATTTGACATTGAGAGTTATGAACAAATTATACCAATTCCTACCTGTAACATGGAGACTGATGCATACTTAGGAGGTCAGAGAGAGCATCTTTTTTAACACCTTAACCTGCTGATGCTCACTTAATGGAGAGTGAACACAGGGTAATATCCAATTGTTCAAATCTGTGGGTTTTCAACCACAGTTCAGAACATTTTGGGGAACTCTCCCAGAGGCACATAAGACATTTAGTAATTCAATACTAATGCTTCCTTTATAAAACTGTCAAGCTGCCTGGGTTTTCTATTTTATCCCAAAGCATCTGCTGTCAAATTCAGTGGATCTATTTACACAGAAAAGCATAAAGAAAAATTTCCTGTGGACTTATAATTTTAAAGTATTCTCTGATACAATAATGAACACTGAAAAATAGAACAGACTTATTTCATTGTGAAATATGACACCTCACACCAGTAATTAGATCCTGCTTCAGAAGGACATACTACTGCAACATCTTTCAGTTATATTTCTGTTGATTAAGACATGTCTTTTTTCTTTGGTCCAGCTGTATCATGTGCACTGAACTTGCAAGTGTCTCTATGGCATTTCACCCTTTATTATGAAATTGTTAAGCCTTCTTTAAGGATGCAATGTTTAACTACTACAACAACTATGTGTTATCTCCTGACAAGTTTAATACAAAAAGCATTTTCAAATTCACTAGATTCATACTAACTGCATGGCTTCATGTGACTTACTCAAGTACTGAGTTTGAAAAATTAAGCAAATTAACATAAGTTTTCCCCAAACCTGACGCTTCTAAAGCACTTGTTGAAGCCATAAGCTTAGTGGTCTCCTTTTGTGGAGGTGATCCTGGAACATCTTTAACAACTTCTATCCTCACCCTCCCCTTTTAAGTGTTTGAGAATCTGAGGCTAGTAAGTAGTAAGTAAGGTCAGTTGCTGGAAGGCAGACACAGAAAAATCTGTTCAGCAATTGCTTAGTTCGGATCTTCAGGAAACGAGTAAGTTACTGGTGAATATCTTCTCTTTGCATAACTAATGCTAACACATTCCAGAAACCAATCAATCTTTTCCTCCTATTCTGCTTCTCTGCTACTTCAGAGCACTTACCCAGTACCAGCCTGTGAAGGTGAACATTTCTCATTTTGTAACAAAATCATACATTGTCCTTGACCTATCCCTTAACCCCCGAAAGTCTCATAGTAATAAGCTTAATTATATACATCGAAAACAAATATGAGTACTTGAAGAAAAGAACATCATCCCATGTTGTATTATAATCCAAGAGGAAACCTTGGTAAGAGTGGAACATATTAATACTGACATCCTGACAGACCATTTGAGATTTACAGGCTGCTAATAGCACTTCTGGTAGTAATTAATTCAAGATAGTACACCATATAAACAAATACTGGATGGTAGACTTTGGTGATAAACAATTCACTTGATGACATTTACATATAAATACATCTAAATAAAAACCCATGTGGCTTAGGTTTGTTGTTAACAAACAAACAAACAAAAAGTATGGTCTGAAATTAATTAAATGTAATTGTGTCTACCTGGATCAAAGTTCTTCCTCTAACGATACTCAAGTATATGGGGCATGAAAAGCGTACCTGTACAATTCTCAATTTAGTAAAGTACTACTCTGTAAAACAGAATCATGAAAACAGGTCTTACATTTTAATGTAAAGTATAAAATCATATATTTACATTTACATACACTTTACTGAACCACATTGGGTAGCTCGCGGTAAAAAAAACATCCCTTTTTGAAAATCTTTCAAAAAATACATCAACTGCAAATATGATCAAAAGTTACTACGTTAGCAGCTGAGACAACATCTGTAGTAAAAATATATTTTAGGAAAATACCTGGAAAAATCTAAACACCAGTAAACACTTTAAAACTATTTCTGAAGTAAAAATTGTAGCAAAAAACAGAATAAGCTAGCTAAGACAACAGGAACTATTGCATACTGCTCTTTAAGAGCCATGTAGCGACTTGGAACAGAAGCAGCAGATAAGGTGAGAGTTTTGTGGTGCAACAAAGTGGAAACAGGAGGAAAATAGGAAACCAGTTACCCAACTTCTCTCTATGTTTATTACCATTTTTATCTGGAGAAGTATATGAAGCATTTGAGAGAATCACTCTCAGTGAGTGCGCTCCACTATAGGCTAAAACAAATTGGCAAAAGGAACCCAATTTCAAGAGCCTTGGACCCCAAACTTAAAAACATTGCCGTATGTACTTACAGTTCAATGGACAAAAGATCAGATTATTACACTGCTAGATGCAGGTTAACTTTAAGAGTTAACACTATTTTGCAATATGAAGTGCTTTTTAATATATATATCTATATAATATATAGATATTTGTAAAATACACGTGCAGATTTCGTAGAACCGTGGAAATAGCTTTCTTGAGTCTTTTCTTCCCATTAACAAATTATCTCCCTACACAAAGCGTCTCAGGATTCAACAAGGATTTCCACAATATGATCAAGCTCATTAAGATCAGATTTACAATTTGAGTTAGAAGCTGTAGTTGCTGGAGAAGAAAACGTTTCAAGCCCATCACAGTGTCCCATTTTTGTATTGCTCATCATGCCTGTTAACATAGTATCAAAATCGTAGTAAGAATTGTCAACTTCTGAAAATAGATCTTCAACAGAATTAGGACTTTTATTCTCCAGTGTCTCAAAAATTTGATCTAATGATTTTTGAAAGTTTCCTCTGTTTTCCTGTGGATTCTCCATTTCCCATGTATTGCTCTGCAGGTTTCTTGGAGCTTGCACTGAAGAGGCCGTTGACATAGTTTCTGAACTATCTTGTGCCTGGTTGCCCTCAAAGTCTTTATTGAAAGTACTATAGCCTGAAACATGCTTTCCCTCAGCTTGTTCCCTAGATGAACGACAGAGGATATCTGTTGAAACAAGACGATCCAGGGATGCCTGCCCTGTACTCTGTGTATTTATCATCTGCCAAGTCCCATCTTGAGTCATTTCCTCTTGGATCTGCCGTACTGTGTTGGCTATTAGTACTGAACGGCAAAGGTTAGGTTCAACCAGCATGTGACACAGCTGAAGTTTAACCAAGGACATATCTAAAAGTGACTGTCGCTGAAGATTATATGAAGGAATAGCCTTAATACCAGCCAGAGTTCCTTCAATATCTTCTTCACCATCAAAACACTTTCTCTTTAATCCTCGAACAAACATTGTGTCCTGTTAAAAAAAAAAAAGAGAGAAAATAAAGAATTCTTGTACAATGTAAAAAGCTCAAAAGGCAGGTGAAAAAACAAAGTGTTAAAAACAAACCATAAAACTTTAATCTTAAACATCAAATTCATTTAAGATAGAAACATCATAATTGTCATACCAAGTTATAGAATGGCCAGTGTGGTACAACAGGAGTCAGGAACGTATGGACTGGGTCCCAAAGACGGCACTGGGGAACCAGAGGCGAGCAGGTCCACAAGTCATGGCATCGGAGAGAAGCAGGGGATCCCAGCTCCTGGCTCCCATTAAGCTCCACACTTGATAGAAGTCAGGAGCTGATGCTTCGTACAGAAGCAAACATCTCAGCGGCTGTATTTCACCTACTGGAGAGGCAGTTTCTCCTCGCTCCTCCCAAGTTTCTACTGGCATGCTTAACCTCTAATTTTGGAAATAAAAATACAACCTGGCACACCATCTTTAAAAGATTTGACCCCTCCAGAACATCAACCAGCCTAGCAGAGTAACATAAAATATACCATGGGCACTGTACTTGAAAAGCTTAACTTATTTTGGCTCTACGGTGAGTAAGATCTAGGTTTGCATCATATAACTTCAGACATTTAACTGAGGTGCCTTAAAGAGGCACCTTTCCATTCCCTTACTCAGGTAAGTAACTGAATGGTGTAATTCCAGTATGAACTGAGCAAGTCCAATAATGACGCATAATCATCCTCTGTGTGGGCTTCTTTCCCAGCTGACTATAACAAAGTGAAACTCTTGTATTCCTAGTTTAAATTTGCCAGCATAAGTTAAGTGAAATGCATGTAGGCTTCTCATTATTAACAACTAAAAATCACTTGCTGAATTGTCAAGCTAACCTCCAGATCGTCTTAGGAATCGAACTAATTTTATCCAAAGTGTGTCTTGCAAATATTGCAGCAGATCTCTTGAAATAAAGTAACCTTTTTTTTAAGTAGATGATGTCACTGTTAGTCTAAGAAAAATTATGCTGCAAATGAGAGCCAGTACTGGATTTTTACATTTATGTACCTCTGTCAAATCTTCTGTCCTTGGAGCTCCTTTCACCCAATATTTAGAGTTTGTTTTTTTTTTTTTAATGTAGTGTCACATTAAAAAAATTTACAAATAAAAACTTATAAAACCAAAATATTACTGCAGTGTTTTTTCTATATGATTTTCCACTTCCCTTGGTAAGCTCTCACCCTCTGCCTTGCTTCTCTGGTTGCTTCAGTTTCAGAGCACTCTCAGCTTTTTTCAGTCACTAAAAATCCACTGAAGTGCAGCAACATTGTCCCTTTCAAAATACATTACATACTTATCAACTCTGAAAACCTGGGGATAGCACAGCAGCTAGATAAACACTTGGTCTGACTACGTATAACACTTCTTACATTGCTGTATATACTCATGGAATAACCTTTTGGTTATTTTGCATTTGACAACTTTTAAAGATTTCTTTCCAGTGAAAGTATAAAACTCTCTAAAAATCATTATATGCAGAAGCTACAACACAAACTATATGAACTACAGTAATTTTTCATAGACTTTTTAAGAGCTACCCATAGATTACCGATACATTAAATGCTTTACAATTTTTCTCCTGTAACCTAATATATTCACTTTATTCCCATTAAATACAATCCAGGTTTTGGCTTAATAGTGCCTACATACACATTCCATGTGAAATTGACTTCTGGAGACATCTTTTGGGACTACTAATCCATGATGCATGATTATGTCATCAAACATTAAATCCTCTGTGCAGGGTTTGGAACTTCTTTTATTTCAATTTAGATTCATGTAAAGAATAATTTAAACTTCAACTGAATGTTAATCTGGTTTTCATTTATCTACTATTTGGCATTTAAATGTCTTCTAAGGCACACCAAAAGAAAAAGAACAGCAGAAAACACAAAAAAATAATTCAATACATCACACACACTTGAGTGTGAAGCAGAGGAAAAAATGTTTATGGATTCTTAAAGGTAACCCTTTAATAGCATTCACTAGATTTTTTTTCTACAACGCTTATTTCCACTTAGCATCTGACGTAATCAAAACACTTCCTGAGACTGCTGAAAAGACTGGGTTTCAGTTTAATTTAAGAAGCAAAAAATTACATACCAGTAATTGTGTTTGATGTAGTCCTTCCTCTTCTCCCATGCTACTGAGCAAGAGTCCATACAGTAAAAGTTAAAGCACCACCTACCAAGTACCAGGAAGCAAGATGTCAGGCAAGTACAGGAGATGCAGGGCAAGTTTCTCAAATCAGAAACTTAGACACGACTATATTTTGTCAATTGCTTCAGTATCTCACAGCACTCCTTAAACTTGAATAGCACTACTAAACCAAATTTACATCTAGCACACAAAGATGATCTGTCAATAATACACACAGAAACCATGGCAGTAGAAGGAAACTCCTAGCTTGAGTCCAAGTACTATGCTATTACCCTGACCTTTGGACCAGCCTCTCCCTTATTCCTACACCTTTGCCGTTTAAAGAGCAAATAAAACCCCCAGTGACCATCTGAAAAAATTAACCTAAACAAAAGTTAGGTTAATTTTTCTGAAAAGCAAGTCTTCATTATTTTCATCACAAAACTAGTTTTCACCTTTCTTGTACAATCTCTGTAGGATCTCTGTAGCATCCAGAGAAACAGCAAGCACGCACAAACACAAAACTGAAACAAAGTAAAACCAGAGAGAAGTCTCCTTTACTAACACAGAAACTTTATGACTAAGATTTACTTTGCAAGATGACAATAACGAATGTAATGACAGTAATTAAATTGTTTTAGCTAGAAAGGCTGTTTTAAAAACATATGTAGGGCAAATTAAGATTTTATATACCATATTCAATGACCAAGCACATGCAAAAATTCCATTAGTTACTAAAGCCAGAAAGAATGCTCCATTTCAACTGGCTACAAAAACTTAAGATGATAAAACATGAAAATAATTCAGATACTTTTCTGGACATGTCTTTACAGTATGAGACAGTTCAGTGTCTGCATCTGAAGTATGTATCTAGGAAATAGTAAAGAACATGCATATGGACTTTTCTTTTCCTTTTTATTGGGCTAATAATAAACAATTTTTGAAGACTGTTTGCTCTCAAAATTGGAGGTGGGGGGGAAGAGATGCTTGGCAAAAGACTTGGGAAAACGTTTCTCTCAGGAAGCTGCATACCGTTACAATACTACAACAAAAAAAACCCCACCCAGCTTAAAATACCCTCAAGTCAAAATATTTTGATTTGATCCCCAAATATTCAGAGTAAAATGCTGTTATATCATGGAAACTCTAACCCAGTTCAGTCTCATTCTGGACCACAATGCCTATGAACTACAACCCCAGCAAGACATCATAGTATCAAACCAATAAAAGTTTTTGCTCCCTGAGTATACTTTCAAAATATTACACAAATGAAGAGCAATCTCTTTCAGAGCTTGTATATAGCAACTATTTGAATCTCCGGATTCCTGCATTAGTTTACTATAGGTGAAAAGGGCATAAACTGTTTAAAAAAAAATAAAATTAAACCCACCAAAAAATCAATCACAACAATTAAACATCATGCAGTCACAAGAAAATTAAGTGTTTTCTGACAAATTTAAAGGAAGAGACTTTAGTCATTTGCCTCCCAAAACAGCAGACTGATACAGGAGGGGACTGTTGAGAACTCAAAAGTCCCTGGTAAAAGAGCCATAACCACATACAAACTAAAAATACATAAAGATATTGGCAGATCAAGTCCAGCCTGTAACCTATTAACATACTAAAGATGGAAATGGTTTTCCTATGCGATATAATAATGTGTAAGACCTGCTGCATGTGATTCCAAGTTCTTCTCTAGAGCAATAAACAAACCATGTGGACCTCTGTTAGTAAAAATTTACAGAATATGCCCAGCAATTATTCCTTCAGATTTTATTAACTGTCATAAGAGCACGTCTCAGAAGCCAAGTCTCAGTTAAAATAAGCCAATTTCAAGCTATTATCAGATGCAATTCAAAACTTGCAGATAAATAACTACCTTCAGACTTTTCTGCACTACCTATCTCAAGAGAATGTTAAATTTAAAAGCTAATTAATTAAAATGTAAGTATGTTTCTCTATTGGTTTACATACTAACATACTGAAAAGGCATTAGACATTGTATAAAACCTCTTGGTACATATAAGGACTGCTGCTGCAATCAAATCAAGTCAAATTGTTCAAAAGCCTCAATCATTTCAAGCAGAATCTGTCTCTATCCAAGAAGCAGTATCTAGACTGGCTATATCATCTCCCTTCTTCCACTACAATTGGAGTACCAAGAGTCAAACTTTCTGTGTTAACTTCATCTACTGTCTGAAACAGCTGTACACAAAAAGCTGTCAGGGGGACAACAGCTATCCATAGCATAATAAATACAATATGAAAGGAGCTTTAGTGCACTTCGCAGTCTGGGATTTTTTTTTTCTTTGTTTGTGGGTTTTTCTTTTGGGGGGGAAGCATTTGAGATTTGTGAAGGGGTTTTTTAGTGGCAGCACAGAATTATGTAATTATTTTTTAAAATTGCTTTAGGAATTGACAGAATCCTCATCTGATCTACAAATAAGGTGCTTGAAATATGATCCAATTTTTACTAAAGCATGAAACATTCTAGATTCACATTCATGTAATGATATGCTGCCAAAGATGTACTTAATTACTTAAGTGAAAAAGCTGCTTCCTAAGACTTATGTTAACAGAGAAATTTCATCACTTTTCATGTTTATGAGAAAGCAAACAAGAATTACCTAGGCCAGCAGTGTAGGTTCGCTTAAGCAGATTTTTCTTTTGTACAGCCATTAAATATTAGTGGTGACGGTTAGCATGGAAAAGCAAGGTGGTGTATTCGCCCTCTACCACTCTAACCCTTTCCACTCCAAAACTGGCGTTTTAACAACTGTGGGAAGAAATCGCAGCTGTGTAACGGTGAAGCTAAGATGTAAGGCAGGTACACCTCTGCAGGCACACGTGTATGTGTATAGTGTTGAAATATATATAAAGTGAGCTATTACATACAGCAGAGAGCTGCTAAGGCCAGAAAACATTCGGGCTGTGACAAAGGCACCGATAACTAACTGGGATCCAGTCCACTCCCCGGGTGTAATGGGTTAGCAAGCACCTCTTCAATACACAAAGTCTTCGCTAAGAGGAACTAGGTCCCGAAGAACAGATTGGAAAGCTGGGATAGCCACACGCCCGGCAAGGGCAACAGCAGACGCTGCGGGGATAGGAAAGGTCGCGGAAACGCAGACGATTGAGGCCGGGGTGACTGAACGAGGGGCGTAGGCGGCGGCCCACCACAGCCGCCGGGGAGAGGCGTGACCGGCGGGCGCGGCCGGGGCGGGGAATGAGCACCGGCATACGGAGGCTGAGGAGGGAGCGCGGCGGCGGCCGAGGCGGGGTTGAGCCGCGATCCGTGCGCTTGAACAGCCGGGGGAGGTTCCCCAGCCACAGCACACCGGCGGTGGGAGGCATGCGGCGCCACGACTTGCGGCGGCAGCGCCGGATGGGTGCTTGGGGGTGGAGGCGCGCCTGAGGAGAGGACCAACCGGAGGAAGACGGCGCCCAATGCGGACGGGGAAACGACCTCTGTAGCCCACCTATTCCAGGCCCCCTCACCGCTCCTGGGGCGGGCGAACGCGCGGCTACCAGCGGCCCCGGGCGGCGGTTACTCATCGCCCCGC
>VWZI01003028.1:85656-189889 GCA_013396835.1 Psilopogon haemacephalus | reverse complement strand
CGACCGTCCCGTCGCCATTTTGAACTGGCTCCTTCCTCCGCGCGCTCCGCCGGCACCGGCTACCCACTCGCACCATCCCCACGCTGAGCCACTGGAGAAGCGGGCGGGACCAGAGCCTCCGCGCCGCTCCCGACCCAGCGCGGTCTAACCCACTCACCACCTGGCCGCTGCTGCTGTCGCCGCCGCCTGCCAGCTTAGGAGTCCCCGCTCCCGCCTCACCGACCGCTCCGCGCTTGAGGGAGGAGGCGTGGCTAACCGTAGGGACCAGCCCCGCCTCCCCCCGCCCGCCATCTTATTGTCAGAGCCCACAAAGGAACTCGCTTCCTCGCCCCCCGTCTCCGCCCGCCGCTGGTGGGCGGGTCTCTCCCGGCAGCCACGCCTACAAGGGGATGAGGGCTGTTACTGGCTGTCGCCAAACACGCAGACGCCGCTCGACAGTGCGATTGGCGGTCCGTTGCTATGGTGCCTGGCATCTCCCGTCCCCTTGGTGGCTCCCACGGGAGGCTGCGGGGTTGCCATGGCGCCCGAGCCCTTCCCCTCGGTCCTGAGAGGCTGGTGAGAGGCGGAGGGGGAGGGCGAGGAGGAGCCTCCCCGATTTGAAACGGCAGCCAAGCGCCCGCGGCGTGTCTGGGCTCTCGGCCACAGGCTCTGGCAGGAACAGGTTCAGACCTGGCCCTGCTGCAGCCCGCGGGGCGCCCGGGGAGCCTCAAGAAAGAAGGGGGGTGGCTGCTACCCCAGGCTGCGTCACCTCCCTCGCTGGACCCAGCCGCTCTCTGCCGTCAGGCGCCGCTTCCCTCGGGGTCGGGGAGCTCCCGGCGCCGACCGCTGCCGGCCCGCCCTCGCAGCTGCTTCCCCACCTCGTTCTGCCGCCCCACAGGGGGTGCCAGGCCTCATGACTCCATTAGCAAGGCTTGTGGCATTTCCTGTTTGGGCCTGGCTTCCTACCCCCAGGTCTCGCAGTCAGAGCACGGGGAAACCGCTTCTTTGAGGCGAGGGGTGACGTTTCGCACACTCTCACGAAGCCGCAGCCCCAAAAGTTCGAGCCGCCCCCCCTGAGCGAAAAACAAACAAACAAACAACCGAAAGCTTCGAATGCTGCTGTTGCTTCCAGCTCGCTGCTGCTGCACATCTGCAAGTACTTAAGGAGACCGAGCCTTTCTCGGTCGTTTTCCCGGTCTTGCAGCTACGTGCCGGCTGTCTCCACAGCAGCTACAAACGCGGGGGTGGGGGGAGGCGGGCTTGTTCTGGCTGCTGCTGTTGCTGCTGAAGGATCTGCAGAGGCACAGCAGCTGCCGCCTCCAGCCTGCGGCTAGGGCAGGCGGAGGATATGCTGCCACCGCTGGGGCGGGGAGCGAAGGGAGAAAGAAAATGGAGAAGGGGTGGGGTGGGTTGGGCTACGGGGTGGAAGGACATCAACCGGGCTTCATTGTGTGCTTTGGTAAGAAAGGCTGTGAAACAAGAGAGGTGTAGCGAGGATTCAGGAGGAAACAATACTTATATAGCAAAGCCAGATCTGCTTTCGGGGCAAGGCAGGTTACGAAGTGTAGTATTTACCCCCCTTTTCCACACATACTTAGGGAATCGCGGTGGAAAAAATACGAAACTTGTAAATAACAATACCACAAAGAGATGTTCTCGTGGTCTATTCAGCTCGACATTAATTTCTCCTAGTTTCACTGCAAATAATTCAAACAAGTAATTCCAAAACAAACCTATTAAGAACCTTTGAGCCTCACTGGGCTCTTCCCATTTGCGGCAGTGTGGGTGCAGTCACCCAGAGGATCACTGCCAGAAATGTACACTGGTGTTGCTCTTTCTAGTGATGGCATAACTATATAAAGACAGAGAAGTTTCTTTTCCTTATCTCTTTCTTTCCTATGAGTTAACAATGAGAGTATCTTGACATGGTGGTTTGCTTGTTTTTTTTTTCTCCCCAATAAATGTGCTAGTGGAACAAGGGGATGTTTGATGACAGCATGGAAGTGGCCTCCGAAGATCAAGTCCAACCCATCTGCTAGAGCAGGAGCATAGAATCTAGAACAGGTCGCACAGGAACACATCCAGATGGGTTTTGAAAGTCTCCAGAGGAGGCTTCACAACCTTTCTGGGGAGCCAGTTCCAGTGCTCTCTGACCCTTACAGCAAAGAATTTTTTCCTCATATTGAGGTGGAACTTCCTGTGCTGTAGTTTATACCCATTGCCTCTTGTCCCATCACAGGGCACAACTGACAAGAGTTTATCCCCTCCCTCTTGACACTCAGCCCTCATATATCTATAATCATTCATTAGATCCCCTCTAAGTCTTGTCTTCACCAGACCAAAAAGCCCCAGGTCCTTCAGCCTCTCCTGATAGGGCATGTGCTTAATCCCCTTAATCATCTTCATAGCCCTCTGTTGGACTCTTGTCAAATAGATCCCTCTTCCTCTTGAACTGGGGAGGCCAAAACAATGCAATATTCCAGGTGAGGTCTCATCAGGGCAGAGTAGAGGGGGAGGAGAACCTTTCTCGATCTACTGGCCATGCTCTTCTTCATGCACCTCAAGATCCCACTGGCCTTCTTGGCCAAAAGGGCACATTACTGTCCCATGGATAGCTTGTTGTCCAGCAGGACTTCCAGGTCTTTCTCTACAGGGCTGCTTTCCAGAAACTGCATCATCTGTGATTTTGATCAAGCCACTGAAAGAAAAATTATGAATACTTCTTAGCACTCCATCTTCTTTGAGAAGCTGAGAAACTATGCTTCATCATGGTATGACAGGGTTTGTTTATTATATTCAGGAGAAAATTACTCTTGCATATATGAGAAACAAACAAACAAACTGGAAAGTAAAAATGGAAAAATCTATACTGATCTGTGCGAAATAATGCAGTCCAAAGTACTTACTAGAAAGTGAACAATCTCTGGTAGGACTAAAATAGTGTTATGAAGAATTTAAATCAGTTTGTGACCACAATGTGATAAAGAGAATGATCAAATTTTACCTATGTGCTGAAGTTTCTTTGTACTCTTACTGGTTTCAGTATTCTAACACCAGAGTTTAAAAAAAAAAAAAAACTAAAAAAAAAAACCTGCTAATTTCCTAAACAGACATCTTGAGAAAACTGTCAGTCCATGAAACTGTTACAGTTAAGATAACCTGTAAGCAAAAGCAGAACTGATGCCTGAGTTAAATCTTAAGTTCTGGAGACAAGTGGGGAAACTGAATTGAAGGTAAGAACTTCATTAAAAAAACAAAACAAACAAAACCCAAAACAACGAAAACAAACACACCCCCACCCACCAACCCAAAACAGAAAAAAAAGTGGGGAAATTACTGCTTAGAAATGGCAGGAGACTTTTAAATCGAAAGGTAAATCAGAATATGTACTCTAAGCTTCTAGACAATTGAGAGGCACTGTGCTTAATGTGACGCTGCAGAACAGCCCCATTGCTGATGAAATGACTAACAGGAGTGACTAGGAAGAAAATGATGCAAACCAGCTCAGCTGGTCACTCCTTAGGAAGATGGGTCACCACTGGCACCCAGCAAAACCTTCAGAGTGAGTGTCAGTTGTGAGAGGATTTAAAAGCTCTGGAAGTGAACGACAAAGAGGGGTAAATGAGATGATGTTTTTTTGTGTGAAAACAGGAGGTACAGGGCTGGTTTAACAGAAGTAGGCATCACCTCGACCTCTCTGAGTGGGTCCAAAGTGCGGATCTATGCTTAGCACATGGTGACGCTATTTTTTGAGCTGGAGACCCTGCCCCAGACAAGGAGGGCTGAGTCAAAAGCAGCTGCTACTCCAAGCCCCTTGCCTTGGCTGGGCAGTGTTTAGCTTGTGCTCGATGTGTACAAAGAACAGGCTCGGCTTCAGTCTGCGAGAGCTGCATGTGCACATGGGCTTCAGCTGTGCTGCCTCCCCCACAGCGGAGCAGCAGCGGCTGCGGGAGCCATGCTGGCAGCCAGCTCTAGCTCTCCCCATCTCACAGTATGCTCGTTCTCCCGGGAGCTCTGGTCTGCCTCTTCCTCCGGCGGTGGCTGGTACCGGGTGGTGTGACCTGCGTGCCATGCTTGCTGGAAAGCAGCCATCCCTCCCTCCCATCCCCCTTCCTTCCCTCTGAAGCAAGCCTGTACTTGATGCCTGAGGAGTTTCGCTGGCTTCCTTCTCTCAGAGTTGTTCAGCCCGTGATGAGCTGGCCAGGCTGTCGCACATCAGCGGTGACCGGAAGGCTGATTCAGAGTTGGACAGCGTTTGCAAAAGTGCAGAAATTAATAGGAACTCAGTGGCCGGGAGTAGGGCAGAAACTGCACTTTTAAAGACAAGCAAAAAACCCCAACAACAAACAAGCAAACAAACCCTCAACACCCTACGCCCCAAGCCCCCACCAACCCCCCCTTTATTTCTAGTATATTTGCACAAAGAATCTCAATTTATGAGATTTCCACATTACAAATGGTTATAGTAATAGTTGAGTTTAATAGTTTTAAAGGGCTATTGCAGATAATATTTTTGTGGGTGAATGAGAAACAGAAATCCATGGAGAGCGAAGTTCCTCACTTTCTGTTGGATCACTGCTATCTTGTTATTTCTAGCCCATGGAAATGTGTCTTGGAGGAGATGCTTGGACTCTGACAGGCACTACCTCTTACTCGATATTTGTATGAGGCTTAGTGCAGTATTTCACAACCGATGGCTTGCAAACTTTCAGATAAAGAGGGCAGAAAGATGAGTTAGGAGGTTGCTCAAGCTTTGAAACAAATAATTTGAGTGAGATAAGATGGAATCCTGTCTCAAATCCAGTACCAAGCTGACAGTAAAGCATTTCCCACTCTGCTCTCCTTTGTGGTTGCAGTGTTTTCTGTCTCTCGTCCAAGGGCCCTGAAGTTTATGGTGCTGGATGAATAGTTCAGAGCATGGCTGTGGAGAAGCAGGAAAATGTGTGCTTGTGCTGCTGGTGGTTGAAGCCAACCAGACATGACTCAGCCCTGAACTGGAAGCTGTAAGCTGTCATCAGGGCAGTGCTGTGCTCTGGCTAGTGAATCTTGTTGAGAGACAAGGTGTGTTAGCTCAAGCTCTGTGCTGTACTGGCATGACTGCTTGAGGTTTGGAAGAGTTTTGGCTGTGATCCCACTGGTTTAGAACAGGGACAGAACTTGCCTGCCTCTGCCTAGTAAAGACAAGGTGGACTTGCTGAGAGGCTGTATTGTTTCTCTCATAATTACTGTTTGATGCAGCTGTTTAAGATATGTTTGTCTTTTTAGTTTGGCTTCAGAGTATGGCAAGAGGCCCACTTGGTGAATTCTGATTACCTCTGAGATAGGCAGCATTATGAAACAGTCCTGAGTGCTTCTGCAGAGTGCTTCTGCAGACAGACGCATTCCTGCAGCAGAGCTAGCCTAAAAAAATCCAGGAGCAGATGGAAGAAAGGCTAAGGAGAGTAATTAAATGTGGCCGTTCGCTAAGAAGTAAGCCTGTTGTAGCAGCTCAGCTGGGCTCTGTAAGCCAGGTACAGGATACAACTTCATTGTTTGCAGTCACAGTGCATTGAATTTAAGAGAAAGTGTTTTCGCATCATTACAGCTTGTTAATGTGTGGACTACCAAGGTGGCTAAGAGTTCTAAGCAGCCTTCATTGAGGGTAAGCTTCTTTTTTCACGGCTTAGCCTGCAAGTCTGTCGTTCTACCTGTAGGAGGGGTTGGACAAAGAACAGCAGGCACCTGGTGCCTGTAAAACAGACCAAAGCATTCACAGTAAGTGAGCGAGAATTCGTGGACTAACTGTGGCTTGGTATTGGATGGTTAGTGGCTTGCAAAATGAGACTGACATAGTCAGATCACTCATCACACTGATTAATCCATGCACCATGGTAATACATGTCTTAATATGGCAGTGATTGGGCTTAACTGGGTGTTTGTATTGGTGAAATACGGGAGTGGTAGTAGACAAATTATAGGATATAGGGTGTGTGTCTGTCAGTACAATAGTGGCAAAGCAAATCTGTTCTGAGGCAGAAATCTGTCTGCCTTAGGCCACCAGCCTCAGGCTTTAGGTTTTATGGCTGAGAGTATCTGACCTATCTACTAGGAGGCCAGGGGAATTAGGGGTGACATGAGCTAAGAAAGGACTTCTTTTTAAGAGCTTGTACAGATGAAGAAATTCTGTAATCTAAACCAAGCACCACTGTGTTTATCCAATTCAACTAATAGCTTTAAGGAACTGATAATAAATTACTAAGAACAGGTATTAGTAAGTTTTTGATTGCAGGAAATATGATGGAAAGAGGACACAGGAAGACTGTTGGGCTTGTACTAGTCTGCAAACTCTTTTAGCCTGTGTGACTTAGAGTGGTTGTGTTGGAGTTAAGAATCTTTCACAGGCAGTAGTAGAAGTTACTGAATATCAGTTTCCTCTTATAGTGGAAAGAATGAGGGTCCTCATATTACAATATTTGTTTGTGCTGCTTAACCACCAGGATGCAAGAAAATAAAAGATGCATTTTCAGCAAGATTTACAGTTGCCAGTCAGTTCAAAGCGTTCTTGGCAGGTGATAGGCAAAACTACAAAAGCCAAAGGGGCTACAAGGCGCGCTTGAAAAATTCCAGCCCTGACACCACAAATAATCCATATGGACAGTGGCAGGCTGAGGTCAACAGCTAGTATGTGGCTTTGTGTTGATAGTGGACATCTGTGGTAGAAACAGAGCCCAGATGATACGAAGCAGTACCTAGTGAGATACTAAAACTATAACTGAAGCCTCTAGTGTCAAAGCATTGTGCAGTGTTTGAAACAGCAGAAGTCTCCAGATTGTGCAGTAACAGTCAGGAAAGATGGATTTTAAAGTGCTGAACACTGTTTGGGATTTTATTTTAAAACTTCTAAGCCCTCTCCTGGATCATCACAGTAGTTCTAGTTTATGATAGTGAGAGACAGGATTGTTTTGTTATTGTGTTATAGAGGTTTTCTAATAACTACCTATTTCCTTCATAATAGGGATTTTCTTCTAAACATACATTCTGGACACTTGAATGTTGTCTGCTGCTGCTTAAAATATGTGTTCCATATCTAAGCATAAATATCATAGGGTATGACAGTTGCCATAGCAACTAAGCATCTACTATTAAATAGCACCCGCAAGCTGAAAAAAACATGTGCAGCCTGCCACTACACAAGGTATTCCTTTCTTTGCACCAAGCTAAGGACCATATTTCCATCTCGGGAGTTAGTCTGCTTCTGATGAATGCATTTGTGCTGTGCATGTGAAGATCTTTTCCCCCCATCAGCGCTACCTTCCTTTGAAAACTGCAAAGAACAAAATAGCCTGAAGCAGTTGCAAGCTGGAGTTAATGAATAATTCCTTTTTCATGTATCCTTGAACATACATTAGAGTGTGGCATTCAGATCTCTTAGGCCAAATTTGAGGCTTAAATCTTTGCCGTTCTGCATCTTTTGATTTTATTACAGCGTTTTGCTCTTGAAACCAGGTTTTTGGAAGGAACAGAGCTGTTTCTAGAAGCCTTGTCCCTGAAAATTACAATACCAGTGGGAAACTAATTTCTGCAGTAGTGGCAAACTGGAGAGTTATAATTCAAAAGCACAATTAAAGCTAACAAAACTTTTAAGAATATATAGGTCAGTTGTTTATTTTTGAGCTTGCCTTAAAGTTGTTAAGCGTTTGGACCATGAAAACTACAGGGGAAAAAGTAAAAAACTAAAAATGCTGAGTTTCTTGTACAGCAACTGCATTTTGAATGTTGAGACTTTAGTAAAAAGCCATTGACAGCCTTAGTTGTTCTACATTTTCTAAAATGGATGTGTGATTTTCTTTTGGCTCATCATAAATAATGAGCAGGATAAAGTTAAGCATCAGTAAGAGAAATACAGTGGTTATAGAAGTTAATGCTTTATCTGCAGTTCAAATGATCCTCCTTTCACCTTGGAAAAGTAGACTGGGGCAGTGATGGCTTGTTGGAGTGTTGGAATGGTTTCCAGATTTTGTTGTAAGAGTCTGGTGAATTGATAGGTTAAACTGGAAAACTTATTGTATCCACAGATTATTGCTAATGTTGATTTGATGGTGACTTTTCTGAACTGCACAGTTCACTGGGAAAAAAGACAAATTATAATAGGAACAGAGCAATTATAGTTTAATGAGGATATCCAAAAGTGAGCATAAGGTAAACTAAGAAGTGAAAAGGCTTATTAAAAATGTTTTATTTTTTTAACCTTAATTCTTCCTGACAGAATGATTGATAATGCCTGCCTGCTTTATCTGGTTAAAGGGTTAGCCCAATTAGAGGCATAAGTATGGACGCAGGTTGTGGGCTGGTCTTCTGCTCTGCTCTGGCCCTGTACTTTGATGGGAATGACAGCTTTGACTTTTGTACCAATAAGGGAATGTCAGCTCGTGTCTCCCAGTGCTCTCACCATAGCCAGTAGCTTCCCAGCAACCATTTCAACATGTCTAATGTTAACACAGTAATGAATCTTTAATAAGTCTTTATCTAAAGTGCCCATAGATTTGGGATAAAGTCACCAGAGCTGCAGCAAACAGTGGTGCAGGACAATGTGGAGAGTGGTTTGCAGAGGCAGGAAGACAAAGTGAGGCTCCTGAAAGACTTATTTAGAATTTGGTGGTTGATTAGATGCCGCAGGCATTGGCTCAGCTGAGCGCCTTAGATGGTGTGTTTGCCTCCTGCCACTTACATTCTCTCCAGGGAATCACGGGCAAATCCTGACAAGTTCCATCATAGAATCATAGAATTGTTTTGGTTGGAAAAGACCTCTAAGATCATGAAGTCCAGCCATCGTCCTCCATTTTCTGTTGTGTGATGCAAATGAATTGTTTTTTCTGTTTCTCCCCATGATTTTTCATGCTAGTTTTCAGTTCTGCTTTTTTTTTTTTTTTTGTGTGTGTGTTTTGGTGGGGAGGGGGGTGGGGTTTGTTTTTGGTTTTGTTTTTTCTGCTTGTAAACCACTGTTTGAAAAAAGTTGCACGTTTTTGCTATAGCTGGACGATGATTATAACCCAAACTTATGCTTGTCTCAACAGCTATCTGTGTGGTAAGTGTGAGCACACACACGTTTAGCACACACACATTTAGCTTTACAGACTGGTTTGCCTAGCATCATGAAATCTTCCAAATTCATGATTACAGGCTGTGAAATTAAGAGATCTAAGAAATGTTATTTATTTATTTCCACTCTGAAGTCCGCCATGTTCAGCAGCAGAAATAGGCTAGAGTCTGGTGCCCTCTTGTGATGACATTGAACTCCTGGAAAAGCATCGTTCCTTGATTTAAAAGTGATGAGGGCTTGAATTATGCTGGAAATCACAATGAAATGTATCCATAATAAAATCTCGAAGTATAAAAAAGGGGAACCAGCTTCTCAGCGTAATTTCTGAAACTAGACTTCTGCTGTGTGGTTCAGAATTGAGGCTGTAGAGTCACAACCCGTAGGTGACTGATATGCTGCTTTCATAAAAAACTTTTCTTTATACTGGTCTATTAGACATGATAGGTTAATATTGCTTTACAGCTTGGAGGAATATGCCCAAGCTACATTTTTTTTTTTTTTTTAAAAAAGCCTTTTTTTTTTTCCCTCCACATTCTGGAGATTCAAAGTCATTACCAGCTGATACTACGGGCCAGCAAAAAAAGTTCAAACTCACATTGAGTTTTTCACAGCCTTCAGGGCAGGCAGGCTGGTTTTACAACACTGGCTTAACTTCATACTGATTTATCTGTAATGATTTTCAGTATCTCCAGAGGGGGGAAAGAAAAACACAATTTTTTTTTTTCCTCGGATTTTGCATTGTACATTATAATTTCTCTTCTTTGAATTTGACTAAGAAATTATTCCAGTATCTGAAACTGGATTCTAAGAAAACGAAAAGCCAAGTGCTTCATATAATTTTCAGCTTCTTCTCTGAGAGAGGGACTTTTCTGATCAGAAGAGGGGAGGGGGTGACTCATCCTTGAATAAAGCTAGTAGGGTCCACTCAGCCTGTCATTAGGGAAAGCCCCTTGCTGAGTTACAAAATCACACATGCCTTTGAATTCTTTTGTGGAGTACTGAAGTTACCTGCTGACCTTTAGTTTCCCATCAAATCTTTTCTATTGCTATGTTACAGGCTGCCTGTGTCTGCTTCATACACCTGTGCACAAAAAAAATTCCTTCTTTGCTGCCTTATTTCTGACAGAAATTTCAGGTTTGTGCTTGGCCTGGCTGGCATCTACTGCCTTTTGTTGATGGGCCATTCCCACAGTAACAGTCAAAAATACACGAGCTCAGTTATACTCTTTAGTTCCCTTGTTATTTAACCTAAATGTTGCTATTTGCATATTGCTGCATCCGGTCCTGAGTTTAGTTTGGGGCTTGTGCATTTGTTGACTTCGAGACACAGCTGTTACCACAAATGGTGCAGTTGAGTGCATCCTTCCACTGAGAGCTGGACCAGCCATTTCCAGAGCCCTTGTTTTAGGAATGATTTGAACAAAAGATTTAGAAGTGGACAGGAGCTGTACATGAAGCTAAATGAAAAATTACATTAAAAAAAACCCCAACACTTTATAAAAAATCCTTTATCCGAGTCACATATAAATATAAAAAATGCAGTTATATAAATTGCCTGTAGTGGGTAATATGAGCCTAGTCTTCTCAACTATATTTAAGAAAGGCACCCCCGCCGCCCCCATTTCAGTCAAGTAGATAAGCAGTAGTGCTGTTGCCTCAAGCATACCAGGCTCACAATGTCAGAGTCCCATTTCGGAAATATGGTGGCAAGAAATGGAGATGTTCAAGAAATGTGTGGATGTGGCACTTCAGGACGTCATTTAATGACCATGGTGATGTTAGGTCCATGGTTGGACTTAATCTTAGAAGTCTTTTGCAAGCAAAACAATTCTGTGATTCTATGGAAGTGCTTCCCAACCCATGAAAACGGTGCCAGGAAGGGAAGAGTTTGAGAGGCATTGTATAGATGGATAAATCTCAAAGCACTAAGAATTTTAGGAATTGTTACTGCTGGCATACTGTGTGCAGAAGTTGCAACAGCAAATACTATTTGCACTACTGATTGTTTTCAGTTCTGTACTCAGAGGTACACTACTGTGAGCCTTGTGAACACTTGACCCTCAGTGTTTCTAGTCTGGAAGTCAACTCTGTGTATCCGTATTACTCTTACCTTCTGGAAGCAACAGAACACTTGAAAATGCCAAAGTATCCCAGTGAGGAAAAAACTCCAGTGAAGTCTTAAAGTGTCTAGAGCCTGTGGTACCAGAAGGAGACCCAAAATTAAAATCTAAGAGTGCCTTTTCTTTTTCTTTCATTATTATTTTTCATTCTTTTTCTAATGCCTCACCATAAACAGAAGCAAATAAAGTGTTTTAAATCTGACCCTGACAGTACCGATTCATTAGAATTTGTGCTTTAGTAACATACTTGCTGCCACACTGTTCACTGCCTCGCTCTTTCTAGTATCTCCTGCAAGGAGATTTTTACACTGCTAAGACAGACAATGCTCAAGAGGTGTCCTATTTTACAGATGGGGAATTGATTAATTTGTAAGTAGCTTTATGAACACTCAGGTATTTGCATACGTGTGCAGATCATCTGTGACTTTAGATGTGCAAGGATTTCAGGATTTTGTACAAAACCCTTTTCTCACAGTATTTCTCTCTCTTTGATTCTTCACTTCCCTCAAGAAAATATTTCATGACAGACCGTTGAACACTCAGGAGATGCTTTGGGATGAAATGTAGGGGCCCTGCAAAAGTCTAGGCTGCCAGTAGAGAGAGCAGCATAGGGGAAAAGGACCTGGGGGTCCTGGTGGATGGAAGGATGACCATGAGCCAGCAATGTGCCCTTGTGGTCAGTAAGGCCAATGGCATCCTGGGCTGTGGCTAGTAGGTGGAGCAATTCTCCTCCACCTCTACTCGGCGTTGGTGAGGCCACACCTGGAATAATGTGTGCAGATCTGGACCCCTCAGTTTAAGAAGAACAGGCTTGAAAGAGTCCAGTGCAGAGCCACATAGATGATGGAGTGGAACATTTCCCTTAAGAGGGAGCTGGGTCACTTCAGCTTGGAGAAGAGGAGACTGAGGGGTGACCTCATTAATGTTTATATGCATGTGAAAGGTGAGTGTTGGGAGGACTGAGCCAGGCTCGTCAAAGTGATGTCTAGTCGCAGGACAAGGGGCAAGGAGTGCAAGCTGGAGCATAGGAGGTTCCATGTGAAGATAAGGAAAAACTTTGTCACTGTGAGAGTGACTGAACACTGAAGCAGGCTGCCGAGAGAGGTTGTGGAGTCTCTCTGGAGACATTAAAACTTCTGAATGTGTTCATGTGTGACCTACTCTAGGTTATCCTGTTCTGGCGGGGGGGGAGGGGGAGTGGTGGACTAGATGATCTTTTAAGGTCCCTTCCAACCTCTAATGTTCTGTGGTTCTGTGAAACAGGATGGATCATTTCTTGGTGTACAGAAAAGGGTTATTTTGAGGTTGCTTATGTAGATGACATTCATATGATGTTTTGTGAAATTCTTATCACATAGCTTACCACCTCTCCTCAGCAGATTTTCCATCTGTCTGCAGAACTATTTTCTGGTTCATTATGTCTGAGCGTTTCTTACAGAATGGAGTAAAAGTAAAACCCTAGAAGTTATCAGTTGTCTGAATTACAATGATGAGACATAGTGAGTTTAGAGTCCTGCTCTTTCTCACCAATAGCTTATGATGGCAGCAACTAACATATATTACCAGGATATTAGTGTAATTTGGGATGAAAGATTTCTCATTTTATGGTTCATATTCCTTTCTTTTGAAGATTGCATCATGAGTTGATGGTGCATCCTTGGTGCAAACAGTATGAGAAGCACCCTTCTCCTGTGCAAAACTTGATTTGGTGGGAAAGAGGGCACACAGTGGGATGCAAACCACTCCAGAAGGCACTAGAACAGCTAGAGAGAGATGGTAGGTATCAGATGCTCAACGTTATTTACAGAAGACATGTTGGGAGACCCATTTCTGGAAAGGCTGCCACGTATTCTTTCCTGCACATCAAAGAAGTTTAAAAAAACCCTTTGCATCTCTCTAATACAATCCTCTCACATTTATTTGCTACCTTTAGATTATGCTGGTTTGACAATAAAACTGTAAGGCAGCTTTGGCTTCATTTAACTACATCAAGGATGTTTCCAAAGAGACCTATCCCACAGTGTGATCTGTAGGATGACAATATGCTCATGAAGAACAGCTGTAAGACTGTAGACGTTTTTGAAAGCCTGGTTCTCAGTTAAGTTTTATCACTCACCGCCCAACAGAAATATGACATTGGGTTGCACATGATAGCAGGAACTTAATCACACCAGTTATAGGGTCTGTAAATGCAGATGAAAGTTTGGCATGCATAGAGAGTCTGAGTTCATTTGTATCTGGCTTTAGCTGCTTGTATAACTATCCTCTTGAAGCAAAGTTTAACACTGGACATGAAAGCGTATCTTAAACAGGAATAAAGGTTTTTAAGTCATAGAATCATAGAATCAGTCAGGGTTGGAAGAGACCACAAGGATCATCTAATTCCAACCCCCCTGCCATGCCAGGGGACACCCTACCCTAGATCATCCAGCCTGGCCATAAACACCTCCAGGGAAGTGGCCCCAACCACCTCCCTGGGCAACCCATTGCATGCTCTCACCACTCTTATGGTCAAGAACTTCCTCCTCATGTCCAGTCTGAATCTGCCCACCTTCAGCTTCGCCCCATTCCCCCTAGTCCTGTCACTACCTGATAGCCTAAAAAGTCCCTCCCCAGCTTTCTTGTAGGCCCCCTTCAGATACAGGAAGGACACAATAAGGTCACTTGGGAGCCTCCTCTTCTCCAGACAGAACAGCCCCAACTCTTTCAGTCTGTCATCACAGGAGAAGTGCTCCAGCCCTCTGATCATCCTCGTGGCCCAAACAACTACTTAAGGGTTTCATTCTGTAGAAACAACTTAAAATTGATGCATGAGCAAAGAAATCAGAGATATTGTCTGCAAAACCTAGTTAGGCCAGCTCCAGTTTGTAGCCAGAAACAATTCCCTTCACGTTTCACAATCACACTTAAAATCACCAGCAATCCACTTATCTCCCAGACACATTATCAATGTCTGAGACGCATGGAAAAATAAAATTGTATTTTATTTAGTCAATATCCCACTCTTCTTTAAGCCAGATTATGGAAGTCATACCTGAGTAAATGCTGAATACAAAGGAGAGTGAAAGTTTTGAATCTTGGCGCTTTGCATTACTTGAGCAACTCGTCTGCTGTGAGCGTTATTGCATGGAGACCTGACTGCCTAAAGATCAAATTGGGAAACATGGCCTAGGTTTGGTTCTGTACTCTCTCCAAATCGAATTATAGCTTAAACTGAGCTGGGGAAGCTGGGCAACAGATCCAAAGAGCTGGGCTGAGCACTGCAGACTTGACATAGCAGATAAATCTTTCTTCACAATACAAAGTAGTCCCTGCGGACTCACTGGTAAAGATCCACACAATCAATCCTACTCTGACCTGAGTAGTGTCCTTTGCTATCTGTAGCAAGTGAGACCCTTCCTTTGCCTGTATGGCACAGTCAGATACTGTGTGACAAAACAGATTGCATCTCTCTTTTTTTTTCACAGGAGAAACAGTCTTATCTGGTGGAATAGTTTAACAACATGGAAATACCATTTCTTGATGTCTTCATTCAGATGCAAAGCTGGTTTCCCATTTACCCAAAGAAGTCAGGATTTGCAGTTTTCTCATGAGGAAACAATGCTTGGTACCTAGCCCCTAATCCCTCTCATGGAATATTTTAGTTTGGAGGCTGCTTCTGGAGATCATCTAAATCACCATCAAAGTTGGATCAGGATGTACAGAGCCTTGTCACCTCTATAGATTTTATTTTGGAGTGCTTCTGAGTAAAGAAACTCCAAGGATTTTCATTAAGAGAAGCTGCATAATGATATAGTAATTTAGAACAGAATGTTAATTGGTCAGGACACAAGAATTACATGTGTTACATAACCTGCTAATCCCTGTCTCCTGAATCTATAGCAGTGGGCTCCAGTATTCGCTGCTCTGAAGACATCTTTATCAGAGAGATTTCAAAATTTGTTGAGATAAGTATCTGATTTGCATATGTTTCAGTCAGTTCAGAAGTCTGTGTGTTTGCTTTCTTCTAAATTCACTGCAATTATTCACCAGAGTTTTAGATTTAGACTATGAAAATCCTGAGGTTGGAGCAGTTTGCATGTGTGTCTTCAGAGATTAGTCATCAGTGTTCTGGCTGACTGGACTGTTGCCAGAAATCCTGGCTGCTGATTTTTAGTAACAAAGTTTGATTTTCAGCAAAGTTACAGATACTTGGCACTCACCTTGAGACCTTAGGGAGTTTGTATAAAAACACAAAGCCAGAGTTTGCTAATTAGCATCACAACAGGATTTCATATTTTTCCGAGAAACAATCTTCAATTCAGTATTATGTGAATTATTTTTGAAGACAGTGAAACTTTCACAGGCCAATGCCAGAGTAGTTATTAAATAACAGAAAAAAAAATATAAATACAATAACTTGAGGAAATACCGTTTTGGCACAGTGCTTCCTTGCAAATGTGGAAGAATAAAACGTAATATACAGGAATACCTGTGACAATTAAAAAATGTTAACAAGTATTATATTTACATCAACATTGGCTAATGTTGGTTCAATTCAGAAGTGTCAAGCTGTATGGCAATTAAAAATATTACAAAATACAACATTACAGGTGAAGCAGAATGATGCTGTGGAACACTTTGCACACTTGTACTCAAATAAATATCCAACTGAATAATGATCTTTGTCTACTTTACTTTGATGATATAAAAATATGAAAAAGCTGTTTAGAAGACTCTGGAGAGACTGTATCATTCTTATTTTTCAATTCTTGGTTTGAAGGCACAGGAAACTACTGTAAATAATTTATGGTCAAAATGGCAGCAGCAACAACAAAATCTGCCCTAGCATAGTCACATGTGCACCACCAGCATGTCTGAGGGAGATCTTGTTTATGGGGAGAAGGAGCTGCCTTCTCTGTGCTGCCAGCCCTTCCTTGTCAATGAGGTACTTAGCTCTTGTACAGGCTCCTACACAGTAAAAAATGGATCTATATGAAAAAGGAAGTAGTAGCTTAGTCAGAACCAAAACACCAAGTTCAACAAACTTTCAGAGGTGACATAAAACCAGTCCATGGTGCCACTCAGAAATGTATACGTTTTCTATATACTCCACTGCATGTCAGAATTAACTGCAAAAATAAGTAAAATTTGCTAATTGTGAAATGGTGAGTGTTAGAATTGTGAATATTGGGAGTTTCAGGACAGTGCAGGATCTTGACTAATAATGGTAGAAGTGCTGCTGGTCTGTGTTACCAGGCCATTGTTTCTCCGCAGACAGTACAAGGTAGATAATGCTTCATACTGAAGTATTTGGAACATGTTTAAGGCTCTCGTTGAAAGACTTCCTCATTTTTAATATTTTCCATTGGTTAACCACAAACGTTGACATAGGATATGTGTATGAGAATCTGAACTTTAAATTTCAACCATACAAATAGGACCTACATTGTTTTTCTCAGCAAGGATTCTTTTTTTTTGTCTGTATCTCAGAAGATTAAACTGGTTCTGAATCCGTATGAGGAAAAGAGACTCTCAAAAATGAAGTTTTTTAGATGTCTATTGAGTTAAATTACTTAGTTTGTTCCACATGTCCTTAGCAAAGCAGCGTTCTCACCAGTGACACTAGTGAACACACTTTATTGTAGGAGATCAACAGAAACAAGAAATGTGACTCCCATAGTGTCCTCAAGCAGTTGCTGGCTGAGACACTACGACAAAACTTCCTATGGATGTCAGCAGGTAAAAACTTATGTGCAGTCTGCAGCTTGCAGCTGGTGTTGGGAGCTTCTTATTTGTCCCACCAGCTAATTGTTAGCTACTATCTTCTTGGTCTTTGCCACTGTTGCAGGTCTTTTGAATGTCAGGTGAATCCCTTAGTTCTCGGTTTTCTTCTCTTCGCCCTCCTTCCTGTGATTCTTTTGACATTTTCAATTTTATGCTGTCAGTCTTGTGATTAATGGATGAATTCAGCCTGGCTGAGTTAAGTCTCCATCTTCTGAGACTCCTATAAAAGTCTTTTCTGACGTTTTCACTAACCAGCACATAGATGATTGGATCGGCAACGCTGTTTGCAGTGGTTAAACACAGGAACACTGTAAAAGTTGAATATATAACTTTTTCAAATGGGCATGAGCAGTCGGGATGAAACAAAAAGTATATGGCTCTTACTATGAGTACCACATGGTAGGGAGCAAAGCAGATCAGGAAAATGACAACAATGGTGATAGCCAGATACTTCACTTTGGCTTTTTGGCGACAAGTCAAGCTGCTGCTTGTTTTTGTACTTTGGAAAATTTTGTAGTTTGTGAAAATGAGGATTGTGAAGGGTATGGCAAGTCCAAATAAGAATCTGGCAAAGCTGAAATAAGCCAAATTTATGTTAAGGGGCAAAGTCTCAAAGCAGGTGTCATGATTATTTTCCATGTTAAATACTGGAATGTGGACTATTGCAACTACAGCAAAGAGGAAACACACTATTATGAATGCTTTTTTTTGTCCTCTTTTCCCTCTTGACTCCAGAGCATACACCAGTGCCACATAACGATCCACAGAAATGCAGCACAAAAGCAGAATGCTGATGTATATGTTGCAGAAAAAGATGAATGCTGTTACTTTGCAAGCTTTTTCACCCATATTCCACTTGTGTTCATTTTGCACATAGACAATCCAAAGGGGCAAGGTACTTAAATACATCAGCTCGCTCAGTGATAAACTGAAAATGTAGATGGCAATTACTTTATTCCTTCGGATCTGTACAAATGTAAGCAGGGAAGTTAAGCAATTTGCTGGAAGGCCTATGGCAAAAACAACGCTGTAAACAGTAACCAGAAGTGTCTGGCTCTCTTTGTAGGGCATTTTTTTGCACGTGTAGTTTGTACAATTTTCCATTATTCTTTTTCCGAATGGTTCTTCCTGAAAATCAGAAGACAAGATGGAAAGTTAGCATCTACATCACTTAAAAATATGGCAGTAAAAGGTTATGGTGCAATAGGTGCCAACAGGACATGTCAGGAGCAAGTAGAGTGCTTGTCTCTGGGAGGCGTCTAAGACAGGCAAGTTTTCTAAGACCTGCTGATCTCTTCTGTCACTCCGTGAGAGATGTGTCTGATTTATCTTCAGGAATATGTGCCTTTTCTTCACAAGGAATTTCTTGACTACAGCATACCTATTCACTAACACAGGCTGCTTCATAACTAGGGATACTAACACTGCTTCATAACTAAGACTGAACTGCTGATCAATTGCTAAAGTCGCTTCCCAGAGGAGAAAAAGGTCATTAGTCTTCCATTATTTTTTTCTTTTCTTATTTTTGTTTTTCCAAACTGAGTAACAAATAATACAAGGCATAGAGATTTCAGAGGCAGACTTCTGAAAGAAGCTATCATTTATGATTGGCCAGATGGAGGAACCATCTGAAGTGGGTGGTGGCAGTTGTGTCAGAAACTGCTCAGCACACAGCAAGCAGAATCTGGCTGCTGGTGTGGAACTCCACGCTGTATTGCAACATAGTGGTTCAGCTATAGCTATGTCATACTTCTTCCTCTTAACAAGTAACTGAAGCTGAAAACCATGAATTTTTGGTGCAATAGAATACCTGCCATAGTAAGCCAGTGAAGCTGCCAATCACATCTCTTTGATGCCTCAGGGAAACAACAGGAAGTAAAGGCAGGTAGAGAAGGCAAACAAGACCAAAGAGAAGAATATACACACATTTATTAGATAGAATCATAGAATCATAGAATGGTCTAGGTTGGAAGAGACCTCAAAGATCATCCAGTTCCAACCCCCCACCATAGGCAGGGACACCTCCCACTAGATCAGGTCGCTCAAGACCTCATCCAGCCTGGCCTTGAACACATCCAGGGAGGGAGCAGCTACAACCTCCCTGGGTAACCTGTTCCAGTGCCTCACCACCCTTACTGTGAAGAACTTCCTCCTAACATCCCGCCTAAATCTCCCCTCCACCAATCTGAACCCATTACCCCTTGTCCTGTCATTACAAGACCTTGTGAATAGTCCCTCCCCAGCCTTCCTGTAGGCCCCCTTCAGATACTGGAAGGCTCCTATAAGGTCTCCTCAAAGCCTTCTCTTCTCCATGCTGAAAAGCCCCAACTCCTTCAGCCTGTCCTCATAGCAGAGGTATGAGGCAAAGAAAGTTAATGCTTTTTGAACAGGAGTGGTTACAGAAAACTCCAGCTTTCCAAGATGACCATAAACCAAAGCAGACCTGATATTTAGTTAGTGTTAAGTAGTGCTAGGAGTAGCATTTCTTGCACAGTCAAATGATAATTTCCATGCAGAAGTCTTCTCCAAGTGAATAGTGGAATATGGAGGTGGATACTCCATAGTCGATCATACTTTGGTCTATTCATGAGTTGAAGGTGTCCAATGTACAACATCCCTGATGAAAAAAGGTCTTGTCTGGCCTAATCCTCTGGGCATTCTCATATGAGGTGCACACCTGCTCCAGGGAACACTCAGGTGACTCTGCAAGAATAATCTAATTTCTCTCATTAAAATATTCCAAATATTCCAGTTGGATATTAATTTGAGTACAAGTGTGCAAGGTGTTTCACAGCATAATTATGCTTCACCTGTAATGTTGTATTGTGTAATATTTTTTAATTGCCATAAAAAGCTTGGCACTTCTTAATTGAACCAACATTAGCACATTAGGCAATGCTCATGTAAATATAATACTTGTTAGAATTTTAAAATTGTCACAGGTATTTCTGTATATTATGTTGTATTCTTCCACGTTTGCAAGGAAGCACTGTACCAAAATGGTATTTCCTCAAGTTATTGTATTTATGACATACTTAATTTTTTCCATTATTTAATAACTACTTTGGCACTGGCCTGTTAAAGTTTCACTGTATGTCAGCAAATTTTTAAGCCTGAGTTCATGTAGGGGAGAAGGTAGCTTTTAGCAGACATAGAACATTTATTTGTTGCTTGTTTGGGCCCATCTCGAGCAGACCAGAGAAAATTACTCTGCTCCTATTGTAGTGGGATTTTCTCTTGTAACTCTGTGACAGTGGACAAGTTGAGGGGGGCATTCCTTCCCTTCTGTGTGGGCAAGAAGTCTCTGTGGTGTTGCAAGCACCTCCACCCTGAATGTCTTAGAGAGCATGTGTCATGCAAGATCCCTAGAGGCTGAATGACAATCAGGTTCCCTGACTTATTTTAGTTACCAGATTATGAGAACAGTGTGAGAAAATAGACACAGGTTGCCTTAGGCTGTGACAGGACAAGGGGCAATGGGTAGAAGTTGAGACACAGGAAGTTTCATGTAAAAACATGAGGAGGAATTTTTCACTGAGGGTGACAGAGCACTGGAACAGGCTGCCTGGGGGGGCTGTGGAGTCTCCCTCTCTGGAGATATTCAAAACCCACCCGAACATGTTCCTGTGTGATCTGCTATAGGTGATCCTGGTCTGGCAGGGGGGTTGGACTGGATGACTTTTTGAGGTCCCTTCCAGCCCCTGACATTCTGTGAAACCTTCACAGCTGCACGGCGCCAGCCACAGCCATAAACACCAAGAGAGGATCTCCTGGCCCATGCTGAGAGGTGCTTATTTCCATCAAGTAGCCCAATGCAGGAAAATTCCACTTAATGATAGCAGCTTCTGGGTGACGATGTCCTGGTAAGCCACCAGTCAAATCAGGGGCAGGTAGTACCTACTGTCCCTGACACCAGCAGCAGAGAAAGCTGTTCTTTGGGGGAGGATGTTAAGAAGAGGCCTTTACAGAGAGAGGAACTGAGAAAGTGCTCTGTGTGGAAGTACACCAAAGGGTGTGACCTTACTCTGTAAGTACCTTCCACTTCCCTCTGCGGCAAACTATCCTTTGCTCATGTTGCTGATGTCTAGCTGAGGGTTAACTGGCAATTAGCACTATGCTAGTGTCCTGCGATTAATCATAGCAGCTAGCTTGGCCAAAGTGTCTTGTCAAGGGGCCACATCCTTCCATGTCTGAGAATCAGACTAGAGTTCAGTGGGTATATGAAAGCCCTTTCAAGGGAGAATTGAAGTTTCCTGTGACTTCAAAAGTCACACTTTTAGAATGACTGGAGGAGGAGGATCCTCACTGCTGTATAGGGAAGACGGCATAGTAGTCACTAGGACCGTTTCAGTTTTTCTGCGTGAGATGATGTAAAGTTCCTTTCCTCCTTTCCTAGCAGTGAAAGTGTACTGATAGCTGCTGTTAGCTTAGGAAACTGATGGATGTGATAAGGACTGGTGGTGACTTCATTTTTTTGCTGTCTCTGGGAGCCTGCAATCTTTGGTGAATGAGATAGCATCTTGTCTGGGCTACCTATTGAACCACTATGTAGAGGGAATAAAAAAGATGTTTGATTTCAGAGTCAGCAGTGGTTCTCTGCCCAGACCTCACCTGGGATGTGACATATGAGAGCTTGTCTTCGAATCACATGCATCCAACCACTGTGAGAGCTGCTGTACATCTGCACACCAGAGAGAGTTCTTGGAGGCCTCCTCCTCTAAGGCAAGGCACAGCAAGTGAATGCGACTCCTACATGAGCAGATGGTGACAACCAGTGCAGGGATATGTCACAGTCACACATCATCTTGGTTACTCAGTGGCTGTCTACCTTGCACGCCTTAACAAATAAACCTTCAAGAGTGGCTGAAGGAGCATTCTCCTCCCCTCTCCCTGGGCTTTACCTGCTTCTCTTGTGCCTGCGTTTCTCCTTTCTGCAGTGCCTGCTGTTTGTGCTCGTTGTGCAAAGGCATACTTCCCCAGAGGTACCTGTCTCAATAGCAAGCAGCAGGCAATGGTGCAGATCAGGAAGGAAGTGGTAAGAGAGTTAGTCTGTAGACATATTGTTCCCAACGTTTCTTTCTCTTACCTCCTTCTTTGCCTCTTCCCTTCTCTCTCTCTGCCCCATGTCACCTTCCTGCCTGTGAATTAACCTCTGGAAAGAGATGCTTGTGACTTCTTAAGTTGCCTGCACAGAGTATGCTTATTTTCCTTGGTTTTTGATACATGTCCTAAGCCACAGGGCTAAGGCTGAGATGAAGAGACTTTCACATTGAAATGACTGCCAGCTGCCAAGCTGAAATCCTCAACTGCCAAAGTGTACCTGTAGACATAACTTTCCACTTGTACAGAAAAAGCATGTGCTGAATGCCTCTCCTGAAGGTCTGTCTTGTCAGCTCAGGAACTGGGATCCTTCCCAGCATATAGAATCATAGAACCATTTAGGTTGGAAAACACTTTTAAGATCATGAAACTGTACCGTGTACAGTTCTGGTGCCCTCAACACAAGAAGGACATGGAACTGTTGGAGCCAGTCCAGAGGAGGGCCACAAAGATGGTCAGAGGACTGGAGCACCTCTGCTATGAGGACAGGCTATGAGACCTGGGGCTGTTGAGCCTGGAGAAGAGAAGGCTTCAAGGAGGCCTTGTAGGAGCCTTCCAGCATATGAAAGGGGCCCTACAGGAGGGCTGGGGAGGGATTATTTACAAGGGCTTGTAATGACAGGATGAGGGGTAATGGGTTTAAACTGGAAAGGGGAGATTTAAACTGGATGTTAGGAGGAAGTTCTTTACAGTGAGGGTGTTGAGACACTGGACTAGGTTGCCCAGAGAGGTTGTGGCAGCTCCCTCCCTGGATGTGTTCAAGGCCAAGTCAGATGAGGCCTTGAGCGACCTGTTCTAGTGGGAGGTGTCCCTGCCTATGGCAGGGGGTTGGAACTGGATGATCTTCGAGGTCCCTTCCAATCTAAACTATTCTATGATTCTATGATCCTTGAGTCCAACCATTAACCCTACTGTACCACGTCCACCCCAAAGGGGAGGAGAGTGCCCCTTCAACCACTCAAGAATCACATATATACTGCTTTAAACTCATTCAGGGATGGTAACTCAACCACTTCCCTTGGCAGCCTATTCCAATGCCTGAAAATTAATTGAGTGGATTATTTTCCCTGATGTCCAGTGTACACATACTCTGATGCAGCTTGAGGTTATTCCCTCTTGTTCTATCCATAGTTATTTGGGAGAAGATCCCCATTCCAGGAGAGGGAGAGGAGAGCATCTGTTTGTTTCCCTTGCTCACCTTCTTCTGGTGCCCCACTCTGTCCAGGAAAGAGCCTTCTGGCCCTGGCCATTGCATCCAGCCCCAGTTCTGAACTTCGCTTGTCTCTGCTCAGCTCTCCAGGCCTGCAGAAGGGTTTCTTTCTCAAACTGAAGATCTGAAAGCTGTGCTCAGCAGGCAATTTATAAAATTTCTCCCCATGACATTGCTTCTCTGCAACTGAATGCACATTTTCATCATCTTCTTAGGCTTTTAGAGATTGTTGTTTTGATATGGCTCAGCCCAGAAGATTTCTAGTTCTGTCTTCTTGTGTGGTGTCTGAGCTATAATGGATGTATTCATCCACATCTCTCAGATATGCAATTCATAACTGTGCTGCTTTATCTACAGAGTCAGCTGGTTATCTATCAGCACTTTTTTGTTGCCACACAATGGTGCAGGACTGAAGCAGCCCAACCTGCATCTCAGATAGTCATTTAAATAAAAAATAATTACACAGCTGAAAAAAGCATACACTATTTCAGGGTTCATTTCTGCTAATATTTGTGATGTGTAGATTGAGGGATAGAAGGCGCAGTCTGAGTGATGGAAACATTGGCCATAGCAGCAGAACTTAAGACACTGATCACAAACCTGGCAATTTTCAAGCACTTATAAAGAGCCAAAGAGCCATGATGCTAAGGATGAGCCATATCCAAGAATGCGTTTGTGAGAGGGAAGCTGTTTCAACGCATTAAGTTCCTAAGCTGCCTTACAGCTTTCAGTTGAGCAAAGCCTGTTCTCACCTTTCTGTGACCTATTCTGTCCTGCTAGGGCTCACCAACCATTCTGAGGCGTTACATCAGGTCCTGTGTTTTGCATCAGCAGCTCAGTGTCTTTCCGACAGCACTCTGAGGCTTCTTGCTCTGTGAGACTCACTGCACATGTCAAACCGCAATCAACTTGTGCATGTTTCTCACATTCAAGACACACAAAACATCTCATTTTCCAGGACAGAAACATCATTGCTGACTCAGGAAGCACCTGAGCACCAATCACTGGAAGGTGGTTAATCCACTAAGGCAGATGTGCTGTGTGTCTGCTTCGTATTTGCCCTCTTTCCTGACACTTGCTCTTGGCCTAGGTTATAGCCATAAGTATTGGACTAGGTAGGTCTAGCATTTTTTATGTTGTTGTATTATGTTCACACTGTTCGATGAGTAGATAATTATATTTCTTCCTCCTAAAATGGAGGGAATACACGCTCTAATATATTGAGATCTTATGGAGAGAAAACCCTGGGAAAGGGCAGGGCACCTGGAGATGCCCAAGTGAAAAGGATTGTGGATGGAAGAGGCAGGATGGATGTGAAATCTCATTTTCTTGTGATGTGATGAGAAAGCAGCTGAAGTGTCTTGCTGTAGACCCACCAACAGGACTGCAAAATTAGATTGAGATTGACTGTGCTTTGCTGCTCACATTCTCTTTGATCCAGTGCACCTTACATGCCTTGTGTCAGGTGACTTGGACTTACCAGGAGGAATGGAAATAATAAAATCATGAACCTGGAATACTGTGTAGATGTGGTTTCACATTACAGTCATGACAAAGTAACAGCCTGGCTGTCACCATTTTCTTTTTTCTCTGCCTTGTCCCTGACCATGCAGTGAACATGCACAGAGTGGCAAAGTAGCAGAGAACTTGTGCCCTTTTTCTGTCTGGGTCATCTGCCCATCAGTTGGTCTTTCTGAAGTGGCTTGCTAGTGTCAAAGCAGAAGCAGATATGGCACAATGGAATTAGTAGTAAGTGGCATGTGACCAGGAATGGGAAAGCCAGAGGCAGGTGGAGGGAACAGCTCTGTGGTAGTGTGAGCTGCATCCTCAGTCAGTTTATAGAGGCACTATCAGTCTCTGCTGACTGTTTAGGGGTCTTTGCAACTGGGTTACTCAACTAGGCACCTTCTCTGGGGATTCTGCAAGTCGTGAGCAGAGCCCTTTGGATAAGCTGTGCATTGGGTCATTTGGGTCATGGGTCAGCAGCTTTACCCACATCACTCTCTTTAGCTCTTTTGCCTTGAAAATGCTACTGCTAAGCTCCCAAAAGTATGTGGACTTTTGTGAGCCCGTTGGCTTAGAGTCTATGTCTTCAGAGTGAAAATAAAGGTGTTCACTGGAGTCTGGCCCCTGAACAAAGCAGAAAGGGGTCCTGAGAGGTGCAGAGGCTTGACTAGTAGCTCTTGCTCCTAATTCGGGCCAGTCGTATTAGTATCTGATTTCCCCTCAAGAGACTGAAATGTTTCTGCTAACACAGATGTAGAGGGAAGTGAAAACAACGGGGAAAGCAAAAGGCTACTCATGTAAAAATATTGCAATTTCCAATAGACAAGCTGGAGTGGTAAAAATAACCTCTGTTAGGAAAGGTAAAAAAGAAAATAGCAGATAAAGTTATAGAAAAAGAGGGAGAAGTAAAAAAAAAGCACAAGAGTTGAACAGAGCACTGATTGAAAATCTTTGAGTTAATTCACCTGACATATAGAGAGACAGAAGAAAAAAAAAAGAAACCTACATAGTAAAATCCATAGCATGAGTACAATTAGATCAGCAGAGCATATTATTTAATTAATTATTAATTTTCCATTTTGTTTTTTTTTTTTTTTAAATCATTCCTTTATTGCAAGGATGATTATTAGTGCTGAAAATGCCAAGGGGGTTTATATGGCTATTAAGACCATTTTTTAGAAAGCACCATGTTTAAAATGTTTAAGGTTGAAAAATAGGACAACAGCAAACAAGCATCCCTTTACATCTTCCTTCCTGCCCCAAATATTTGGAAAGGATAACAACCTGTATGTTTGAAAGTATAAACCAACTTTCAGTGACGTGGGACTTGAGTTTCTCATGAGAGATTTTGTGTGCTTTCCTTTGTAGCATGGAGCACTGTAACTGTTTGACACAAGAGTACTACCCTGGTGTCAGTCTGAGTCATAATCTAGTATCATAAAACCAATTCCCAGATATGACAGATACGCCACCTACAATACCCATCACCAGCAATATCACTCCTCTTCAGAACCTGGGCTTCTCTTTCCAATGTAGAACCTACATTACCTGTTTATAAACATTATGAACTGTGTCTGTTAACTTCATTAGAAAGTAACAAATTGCCATGTTTTTTTTTTTTTCTGCTCTTGAAAGTAGGAAAAATATCTATGGTATCTTTGTGGTTTAAAAATAGGTTATGACCCATTAGCCCAGCAAGTTAGTGAACTGGTTTCTTCTTTTGGGTTTGTTTCCCATTAGTAATAAATAAGTTAGCAGACTGTCAATCTTGTAAGCAAGTCTCAGCATACAAAGGAAAATCGTCAATGGCTTCACTTAGTTACCCAGCAAACCAGTGTGTTTTACTGACATAAACAAGGTAGTGGTATTTGAAGCTATATAGTTTCAAATGTGAATATAATGTATTAATACACAATTTTGAAACTGTATAATTTCACAGCTCTTCAGAGAACAAAGGATGTTTTAAAACTATAGGATTATACTTGGAATACAGCCTGTCTTAAATTACCTGCTTCAGTTTTAGCTTGATCAAAAGGAAAGCACTGATGGCATTTGAATGCAGAGACAAAAACAACATCACACAAAGTAGCTTTAATGCCTTGTCAGGAAAATAAAAAATCTCAATATGATTCCTGAAAGAGGAAAGTGGCAAGTTGCTTGTATTTGCTCATATCTCTATTTGAGTTTTACCTTCTTTCGAATGTTGCAGCCATGGAGAAGACTCTCAAGAAACAAGAAAGACCTCTAAGGAGATTTCTGTTCAATCAAAACATGGCATATGCTTGGTTTTGGACACCAAGTGTAGTCATCTGAAGTTCAGGCAGGTTGTTTTGCTACAAGTAAGCACTACTGTGCCAGTGGTCACACTAGCCTCCAGCTGTGAGACAAAGAACACTGTGGTGAAGAAGGTAATCCCTCTGTTGACTAGTACTGTTAGTTAAAAGCTTTGGAGCATTTGTAGGCTGAAATGCTGCTGTAGGGAAGCAGCAGGAGCCTGAAATTAGTTATATAGCCTTAATATTTAACTATTTACTGCAGATATAAACATCACAAAAATTAATTTAATATTAATCATTGACTGTTCAGGAGGGGCACTCATCAATCATTTCTGATGAGAGGAAGGGATTTGCTTTATCTCACTCATAGATGTAAACTCTCAGCAACTAGGGATTTTTACATAGGTCCACACATTCACTGTCCCCTTCCCACGGTCTGCCACTAAACGGACTATTTTGCTAAAGTAGTAGACAGAATTCACATGTTATAAAGGGTCCAACTTAAAATTGTGAACCTTTCATTAACTGGATATCTTAGTCCCACGTTACACTGCTTACTGAGGGACTGCAGAGGAGAGATGAATGTCTGGTGAGTAAGACATATGTCTAAACAAAAGCTCCTGCTACAGGATTTTAAACTGCCTTATTCAACACAGCTGGATGTAGGTAGAACTGTATACATGTTTTACAGAATAAATAGATAGGGAAAGTTCACTCAAAATTCCCCCTGTATTAGTGAACCTTTTTCCCTAGCCTCATGATTTGGAGGCCATGACTTATGATTTTGGGGTTTGTGGACCTGGCAAAGTCTCTCAGTTCTCCTTGAAAGCATCTGCTCTTGAGGGTCAGATTTAGGCAAGCTTTAGAAAAGGTCTCTGAGCCTTTTCTGATTCACTATTTTATTGTGTGAAGAGCAGCTCCATGGCCAGGAGAGCACTCAGGAAACCCAGAAATGCCATCATAAATTTGAGGCTAAACTATAAGGTCTGTCAAGTCAGAAGGCTGAGGTAAGTATAAGTTTAGGAGCAGCAGCAGTGAGAACAGCCCCAAGACTGGGGAGTTTTGTGCTGCCAATTCTCACACTCTTCCTCCCACATCTTCAAACATGAAACCAGGAGGCAATTGTGCTTGATGCCTCCCTAAAGNGGGGGGGGGGCTGTTTAAATAAGGCTTCTGTTATTGGGGAAACCTAACTGACCAGACTTGATTGCTGACTTGTGTCAGAATTACAGTCTTGGAAGAAGGAGATGAGAGGGGAATTCCCAAGAACAGATTCTCTGACCTGCCTCAGGGTTCTTTTGGATGTCAAAGCAGAGCTAAGTGCTGGTACATTTCACACTGAGGGTTACATGTGGGTGAATACTGTTCTGGACTCCTGAAAGAGCAGTCTGTAGTATCAGAGAGCAGTTGGCAAGATCTGGCCATGTTGGCACACTGCTAGAGCTGAGTGTGTCCAGTTGCCAGATTTAAAGAAAATCCATCTTCAAGCAGCTGAACAAAGAAGCACCAAGACCTGTGTTCAAACCTGTATGTATACTCCCTAAAAAGGGAAGCTCTATCATACTTTGTAATTTAGAATCTCCCCATCAGCTACTTATGCTTCCTTCTTCCTGGCCTTAGTCCTGCAGGCTTTCAAACAGGAGACTCCTACTGTTAGAGATATTAGTTGTTTAACTTAAGTAAGTTTTAAATAGAATGAATCATTTAGATATACAATGTTGTGTTCTTTAGTATGCTGTCTGCTTAGCCTTACTCAGCATGAGTAGCTAGATCTGCTGAAGCCTTAGAGGCTGCAAGCTGTGATTTTCCTCTAAGGATTACTGGACTATACCCATTTAGTCAAAATAGGGCCTGCAGCTCCAGTGTCAATGAAAAGATGAGAAAGCTTCAAGGCTACAGCCATCAGCAGCAGTTGTAACTAGGCCAGATAATGTCCTGCTGCCTAAAGACAGTGAAGGAATCCAATAAGTATTCAGAAGATACTGGAGGATGTCAGTCCAGAACCACTGCTGGACCAAAGGGCATGTGAAAGGCCTGTGAAGATGTCATGAAGGAGAGATGTACAGTCTGTAAGTGTGCAAATGCCCAGGGATTTCTTTGTTCAGGGTCCATCTCTGGAGGCACCTAGCTCATGCTGCCTGCTGCTGGACCATTCTATTAAATTATTAGCTTTTATGAGATTCTATGCCTGAGACTCAGCTTTGGGAAACTAAGGGTTTGAACTGTGCTTCTTTAATGATACCAAACCTCTGGCACCTCCAGAAACACACCAGGAGCCACTGAACTGAACTTGGTTCCAGAATCTCTCTCTTGAATTTGGTTCCCTTTTTTAGTCCATTCTGGGACACTGGTAGTTATGGTGACTAATTTGATATGGTTTTTGTATATATTTGTGTATTTATCATCATCATAGTCATCATTAAAGTAGTTTTAGTTTTCTTATCCTGTTCCTAAGTCTCTCTCCCTCATTCCCTTTCTCTTCCCTTTGGGAAGGGACAGTGGTGATTAGAAAGCATTTGTCACTTATTTAGTCCCAGCCCTAACCCTTGACAAGCCAGCACCTCCGTGCTCCTGGACCCACAGAAGCTATGGGGACTTCAGACTTTATTGTTGCCACACACAAGCACAGCAATGTTGTTGTCCCAGGGTTCCACAGAGGGCATGTGTTTCAGTGACCGTGCAGTTATCTCACCTCGTGGTAAGCTGGTTTGCTTGTTTGTAAGTTGCCTGTGGATTGTGGCTGAGCAATGGCTCCGTTTCCCTACATTCGTTTGTTTTCATTAATGGCCAAGGGTTTTGCCTGACCACAGCTTGGTCCTGCATACTGTTGGCCTCTCATTGCTGAGCCCTGCCCAGGCTTTGTCATTCATTGCTGACCTGATTGCATCCTGCCAGCCTGTCATCACCTGCGTCAGCCTTTCCCTAAATGTGGTCTCTGCATTGCCATGGTTTGTTCCTGCCTTCCACCATCCCTCCCTCTGTCTCAAGTCAGCCAGTGATTTTCAAACCACTGTTGTCCCAAGAGATTCACAAATGGTAACTCATATCTCTCCTGTTGTTCGAGTTTCTATGGAAGCCAGAAAATGCTGTCTCAGCGCGCAAGTATCCAGTGCCACCAGGCAGTGACTCTTGCAGAGAATATTTATTCATAACCAAACACACCTGATGAACTCCCAAATGCACATTGTCTCCCTTTCTTGCACTGAGACCTCTGTTGCAGCCACCACAGGCTCAGGGATCACAAGAATTTCCTGCCTTCCCAAAAATTGGTTGTCCATTTCATCCCTCTGAAATTCTACTGAGAAGAGTGAGGACAGACAGGCTGTTCTCTGCCAGTAGTGGGAAAATGCAAAGACAAGTGTTGAGCTTTGGCCTTGTAACAGTAGATTTTCTCTCTCCCATGGGGGACCTACTGGTCTTGGTGCTGTCCTTGTGGGTCTGTGGGAGCTACTGTGACATGGGGGTTGCACTGCTGCTAGTAGCTTTATGAATACTGAAGAAGTTGCTGAAGGGAAACAGAACAAAAATGACCAAAGTAGTTTCTTAATCTGCCAGATATAGGCTCACTGGCATTGCTTGTCATTGAGTTTAGCTAGTTTTCTATCAAAATAATTTTACTTTTGTCTAAAGTCAATGTGCCTCAGCAGGTGTGATCTGCAAAGCCTTGTGAAAACTACAGTGCCTTCTATACTTGAAACAATCCTGGTTTTAACAGAGCAATTAAAGATGGTACATAGAAGTGCTCTGAACTGAGACACCACTATCTCCTCCTTTTCCACTTACCATGAAAATCAAATTATTTTTTCCATCTTGTCCTGTGATTGACTCAACTAATTGGAAAACTACTATTTTCTTTATTTATCATCTGGGTCATCTCCTATAGCTATCTTGCTCACATACCAGTAGCAGGGTTTTCCCCTTAAGATCTGAGTTATACCAGCAAAAACTCTGACTCTCAGAGATTCCTCTTTGCACCTATATGTGTCTCTGATATCTCTATGAGACCACTCATGTCTGCTAAATCTCCAGATCTCTTCCGGCTGTTTGCACATTTACCACAATAATTATCTTATTCTTGGTTGGAACCTTTAGAGTCTATCCTGGAAGATACTGATGTAAACTTCCAGCTACCAGATATTCTCCAAAGTGTCCTTCTTAGGGATATAAAAATACTGTTTCTGACAGGTGCTGTTCTGAATGTCCCACTCCGGTCAATCCCTGCTCACCTGTGCACTAATCAGTCTACTTAATTTTCTGCTTCAGTTCCAGTTCTTAGCCCTTTCTGCTTATGGAATTCAAGTCTGCAGGAGAATATTTGGTTCTTGCAGAACATCTTTGTCACATGCAAATCAACAGCAGCAGCAAGGTTAGAACCTTAGATGTCTTGGGTAGTACATACCTGCACTAAACACTCTGCTTTAAAAATAGCCTCGATTCCTGAAAGTAGATAAGATCAAAGCAGTGACAGTCTAAAAGACAGATTCTTCAAGCCTGATGTGCTCTACAGAGAAAACAGTTGTGAAGATCATAGAATCATAGAATGGTTTAGGTTGGTCGGGACCTCAAAGATCATCCAGTTCCAACCCCCTGCCATAGGCAGGGACACCTCCCACTAGAACAGGTTGCCCAAGGCCAGTATGGTGGAATGCTTGGCTGCCTCCTCCTCTACTACTCCATTATAGCCTCAGCATAGGAGGCAGAGCTAAGGGGAAAATGGTATCTTCCATTTACACTGCCCCTCAAAGGGTTCAGTTTAAAGCATTGATTGCTGAGTGAGGCACTCCTGTGTGGCAGAGGCATGCAAGAATATGGCTATCTGCTAGACCCTGCCAGACTGGTCCTGGCTCCACCTGTGAGATATACACAGCAGCTCTGGAGCCAGGAACAGTGGAGACATACCCAGATCTTAGTTTAAGCACTGAGCTACTCATTGCTGATTGCACTGCAGAGCATGCTGAGAACACCATGTTTGCATGGAGTCACACAAAAATTGAGCTTTGTCAAGGTCAGGCTGGATGCACAGGTGATAAGACACAGAGAGCAGCCACAGAAACCTGTCCTTACATTAAGAAGTACAGCAGTTACTGCAACCACTTTTCTGTTGCACTGGGACCACAACTGCTAATCTGAGCAGTGGGACCCTCTTCATAGCTGAAGCAATGTTGCTCTCTTCTTCCCTGTTCCCTGCTTTTTATGACTTGGGAACCACTGATTTATATGCATTTTTGTAGCCTTTTGTATACAACAATAAAGGAACCTGGCTGGGAGGGCAAAATCATTCTGCATAAAGTTGTGAAGCTGCCATTTCAGTTCCAAAGTGGGACCGAGCTTTGTCAGGGCAGCTGAGATAGTTGAAATGCTGCCCTTGCCCAGTTCTGCTTTGACAGCAATGCTATTTTTGTGACCACAGTGAGGCTATATGGTCAGTTTCCCCCCAGGAGACATGGAAAATGTTGAACCTGAAACAGTTGTCTGCAATTTGGGTCAGAAATCTGTACAGAGGGGGTGCTCAGTTGTTTAAATGAAGTGTCCTGTCTATAGAACTGTGGAAAAGTCCTCAGAATAAGATCAGCCTTGCCCATTGAGTGACAAAGAGNACAGATGATCTAAATGGGATTATGAGAAGAGCAGGTTAAACCTAAACCCAGATGATCTTTGATCTTTGGCAGAATAGCAAGGTTTATGTTAAAATTTCAAAAGAAGGCAGTATCTATGATCTGTAGTGCTTTCTGTTGCAACATAAATGCAAACAAAAGGGAGAGATAAAATGAGGAATAAAAGCAACCAAGAAGACCCTGTGAGGAACTAAACTCAGGAAACAGTTCAGTTTGATCAAGCCAACAGGTCAGCCCAGCTCTGGTAGGATGTTTACCTTTGCTCACTTTTATTTGGTGTAGGAAAGATCCTCTCTAATCTCAGAATCTCTAAAGCAGAAGCAGGATCCTTTAAAGTTTCAAAGGAACGAACCCAAGTAGATTCGTTGTGACCACCTACCAATGTGATGCAATTGTTGTTACCAGCTTGTGAGTTTATTGTAAGACTTGTAGTTTCTTCAAAGCTGCAGCTACTATGAAAAAAAAAAAAAAAAAAAAAAAAAAAGGCTGTGTTAAATGCAGAGGAGTATCAGCTTTTGTTTAAAAGCAAGTTGCCTGGCTTTCTGTGAAGAACATTAAACATGGTCCCCATGTTTTTTAAGTCTCAGAGAAACAAATTAACTCCCAAAATATTTTGGGGAAAAAAAAACAAACCAACAACCCAGAACAATGTGACTCAGACTCTAAATTTTTGAGTGCCAGATAACAGCAGTACTACGTGAGTAAAAGATGGAGAAAAAGACTGGTAGTTAAACACTACAGTAAAATGCCTGTCTTGCTTTTCCAGCAGAGTAAGGATGAGAGGAAAAGCTGGATGTGAATTCTCCTTATGGTCTACCAAAGGAAGCTTAGCATTCCTCCTTCTAATACAATTCTATATTCATGCCCTATACTCTGTAGCATTAGCTAAATCTAACTTCACAGTAACCTGTATCCTGTAAAAAATCCTTCAGTCCTAATTATTTTCTGTCTCTAAAAGGGAATAGAATTTTTTTTTTTGAGAGTTTGTGGGTTTTTGGGTTTTTTTAAAAGGCAAGGGGATTCATGAGGAAGACAGGTAGCAAAGACTCCATCAGTTGTGATCAACTCTAATTAATACGGACCAAACAAAGCTTTAAGTCTGTTATATCAACCAGAAGCAGATAGAGACTATGGTGAAAGATCAACAGAATTTGCATTTCCAAAACACAAAAGACCAGCATGGAGAAGCAGTAGTCAATGCCACATGAAGCAAAAAAATGCTAAGTAGAAGCAGCGCCTTGCCTCAGGGACAGAAATCACTTACTTGGTTTTTCTTCTCTGGATTTTGCCCAGGAGACGCTGAAGTACTCGTGGTGTACTCGCAGGCTGCTCTGTAAGAACTGCAGGAAGTTGCTAATGATACCGTGTGCAATTGTAAGTGGCGTGAGCTGAAAAAAAGAATGCTCATGACTTCATCTATGCCCCAAAGTATGTCACGTGTAGCTAAGTGCACATTTGTAGATAGGAGGCTGACTGGAATACCCCAGCCTTGAAAATCTTAGTCGTATCATCGCGTGAGGAAGTCACTATATAATGGCAAGGGATCTCCACAGAAAGGAGTATCCATGTGGAAGTCCTCCTGAAAATACATTGAAAGAGTGAGAAGAGGCAGAAGAAGTCACTGTAAGTAGAGGGTAATCAGAAAGGGGTGGGGGAGGTGGGAAATGGTCAGGACAGGAAAAGATGAAATGAGCAGTAAGATGGAAGGACTGAAGAGCGTTGTTCTAGTGGGTCTGTGTCTGAGTGTAGCCCAGGGACTGTGAGCAGAGCACAGAGCGTATCAGAGTTTCTGCAGCACTGATGCAAAGTCAGAGACTTTGAACTGTCTTCTAAACCAGCCTGTCCTCGTTGCTGTCCTCCATACAGCTTTCAGATACAAAATAGTGCCTATACTTTTGCAATGGACTTAAGATTAGCCGCGTGTGGTTGCTGCCTTCCGCAAGTCAGTGGCTCAGCAACCACACCTGCATTTTAGGAGGGGCTGTGCTTCCTGTCCCTCTGTGCCAAATCAGACAGCACAGATCAGTTTGGAGGAGTTTGCGCTGTTGCTTTTTGATTCCAGCCTCTGTCCTTCTTGCTGTGCCAACAGTGCTGAGACATGTATAGGTATGGCTCTTTGCTGGGCATGTGTAGCTGTAGTGTGATGAGCTACTGTGGCTGGCTAATGGAGGAAGCAGAGCCTGGATTAGTGCAGTCTGAAAAGCAAATAAGAAAATAAAAGAAGTCCTTAAGAAGGAAAGTGATTGCTTTCAATTTCTGTCACTTGTACAGGAGTGAGAAGATCTAGGTTCAGCTCTTGTAACTGCTAGATTCTATTTGTGAACAGAAGCTTAATCTCTTGGACTCCTATTCTGCTTGTGCACTGTAATCATGGTGCCAACATGCCCTGAAGAGACAAGACACTGATGAACTCCCCCAAACTCTATTGGCTTGGGCATCCAAGCTCTTTCAGGGACAGGATGCCTGCAGAAAGTGCTTACTCCTTATTTGTACAGCGGAGGTAATACACACTGTGAGTGCTGCATGCATACTCACTTGAATGTGTGTAATGCCTTGGTGATTAAATGGATGAGGAACAGTCTTAGAGCCCAATAGAAGGGGATGGCAATATGAGGGAATGAACATTTTAGTGCTGGTCATGCTAGAAAAGGCTGAGATGAAAATGCTGAAGAAAATAAGATGTTGGTTTGAGCAGCTTTGAGAAGAGTTTATTTGCAGGAGTTCCTTAATGGAAAGGGCATTGGTACAAAGGAGAATATGATCTTTACTAAGTGCCCTAGCTAAGGCACTGTGAAGGAGGAAGATGCTGATGCTGTGTTGCCAGCCTAGGATTTGTCTGTCAGACCTCTTCTGGTGTCATTGCTGATGTTTTGTGTGACCTTGTGAAAGTCAGTTATGACCACATTTAATTAGTTTTCACTCAACTTTCTGATCAACTTCTACCAATGCCACGTGCAATGAAGTGCTTACAGCACTCCACCTTGGATGATAGTTTCAAAAACTTGACACAATCTTCTATGACAGGAGATGAAAATAGAGGTAGTGCTTCCATGTGTGGGGAATCCAAACCAAACATTTAGACCAAGTTTAGTCTGTGTTCAGTAGAGATAATACAAGAAGTAGAGAAGTGGAAGTTTTGGGTTGAGTTGTATTATACTGATGTCATGTTCAGGCAGAAAAAAAGATCAGATAAAGACTGACTTATAGCACAAGACAGAAACCCTCTAACTATGCTCTACAGCCAGCTGAAGTAAATGGAAGTGTTTCTCAGTGAGTTTTAATTTGGCATTTTGATCATACTTCTTTCTATCTTTTAATTGCTGGTATATATTTGGAGAGTTGTCTTTAAGGTAGCATGTTTAAGTGAATTAAGTTGCATGAAAGATGCCTTCTTTGCAGCCTTCATAATTTTCTTACTGAGGTACAATGACTGCCCAAAGAATAAGGGCAAAAAGTGTTCAGCTTTGGTTTATCTTACTGCTGCATAATACAGACATTTTGGGGGGATTTTCATAGCACCATGGTAGAAAAAATGCTCATGCATTGTTGGCCATTAAACAGAAGTAACTGTGGAAGACTGAAAGGGTCCAATGCCTTTGAAAGACTTCCACACTGAGTTTTTCATTCTATTTTTTTAAATTTAGAAACTATCAAGAGAAAAGATTATAGGATATTTGTCTTTCTCTGTTCCAACATGCATGAAAATGTGCAGTATTAGTGTTATCTTCGTCTGGTCATGACCAACAAGAAACTATGAATGGGGGGAAACCTCAGATAATCTTCCTCTCCTATCTCCACATGGAAATGAACACAGAGTCACGTTCACATAAAAGATGTGAAAAGATTACCCAAGAAGAAATTGTTTACAGTTGTGCATCTTTTCTGTAAGAAGCTTCAGCTGTTTTTTTCTTGGGAAATGGTGTTAAATTTCACAACATAGGAAATGAGGAACTGAAAACAGCTCCTTCAAATAAATATGAGTCTTGGTAGGAAAAAGCCAAATGTCTGGCTCTTCTCTTGTCAGAGAGCACATTGAACAGGTAACAAACTGCAATCCTGTCTGGGCATTGCAGCATGTGCAGGACGGCAAAAAATACTTTCTTAATGATAAAAGGAAGGCAGAAAGTTGCTCAGGAATCTCTTCTGGACAGCAGTGACCATGGCTAAGAAGCATCAAGGACTAAAGTATTCTGAGCTCTGTGCTCCTCTGACCAAGCACTGTACAAGTTCCCCTGCACTGGTATGACATAAAATTTTGCCTAATAAAAAAGGTCTCAGACGCTGAAGTCAGTTTATCACTGATGGTGGCTGTGATGCTGTTGCACTGAGACACGCACAAAAACCAGCCATGGTGGTTTTTGCAGTTGGTATCAGGATCAACCACAGGCTGGCTCCCTCAAGGCAGGTAGTATGGGATGAGCTCTGTGCTAAAATGAGAGCTCAGTTTCCTCCAACAGCTGCATCATCCCTTCCACCCTGGTAACCAGGCCAAATGAGTGGCAAAACCATTGAGCTGAATGCAGCAGAGATCTCACGTGGCTTTCTGGCTTCCCATGTATAACCAGTCCACAGCACGCTGTTTGAAGGAAATGCAGAAACTTTCCCATTCTGCTGCTGGAAAGGAAACACAGAAGTGTCAGATTATGAGATTTTTGATGCTTTTCTACAAGCTGTGCTGTCATAGGATGGGATCACAGTCTGGTTTGTCAGGCCGCAGAAATGCCTGCATCTCATGTCTGCCCTTGAAATTCCTTCCATTTCTAATTTGCCCGTTTTGGTGAATGATGTGTAGAGATTTGGCCATCCTCAGTCTTCACTGATGTACTGATGTGGCAGAGCAAGGTGCTGCCCCACTGGAGGTTCGAATGGGGTGTGAACTTTGGCAGGGTACACCCCAGTCCACTGCCCCACCAGAGGTGTGAATGGGGCAGGAAACGGTCTTCCTCCCTCCCCACCTCTGTCACCGGAGGCTTAGTACAATAGGTGTGAACTGCCTTCTCCCACCCTCCATGGGCTTGAACAGGGAGGGAACGAATCGCCTTAGTATATATGTGGCAGCTGGACAGATTGCAGCAGGACTTGCTCGGACCTTCACTGGGACTTGCACGGACGTTCACTGGGACCTTCACTTGGACCTGCACTCAGACCTGATCCGGGATCTGAACGGACCTGGAGACACGAAACTCGCACGGACTTTGAGCCGGACCTTGAGGAGCATCCTGGTTTCTAGCTGCAGGACCTGCCTCTAACAATAAACTGCAGCCATTCGTGAGAACACCGCGGAGCACCCCTGGCTTTCCCCTACCTTGCTTCGCGATCTNTGCCCAAACCTTTCAATTTTTCCTGTTTTTTCCTGAATTATAAGAAAAGGCATCCTCGTGAAGACTTTTCCTGACCTAATTAGAACCCAAACTTAAACTAATCTACACACAGATTGTGAGTGGGGCTTTTGGAAATTATAAAAGCTACATAACTTATAATTTCAGCCTCCTCAATCGCCCACAATCAATACAGCTGACACATTGGACACCTCAGGGGTGGAAATGCCTAAGTCAAATATGCCTTCAACAGGTGAAAGTCTCTCACCCCAAAAAGAAAAGCCTTATCGTGTTTAACAGTTACTCTTTCATGTGCTGGGATTAATATGTACCCTTGCGAGAGCTCCCTGTCATAACACAGCCACATGGCACAAGGTGTCTCTTACAGACCTTGGGCTCTGCTGACTTCTCTGGGGCAATGGAAAATTTCTCTTCTGTATGCTAACAGCAAAGAGGTGCCAGTCTGTACCTTGGGGTCCCTGGGGTGAGATGGGGTACCCAGCTGTGTTTTCTCCTGCAGCCTCTTTGGGAGAGCCTGCTGTGGCAGCACACCTGCATCAGAAGCTGAGACAAATGAGTGTGTTGCAGCAGCAATGGATTTGGCTTCACACTTCAAATTCCACCTCTGAACATGTGTGTTCCCAAGCATTCCAGACCATCCATGTTGTTTTTAGTTCAGTTTAAACTAGCCGAATAAAAGGCAACTGAAAACTACAAACAGACTGAACAGGTGCTGGTCACCACCCAGCAGCCTTGACTGCTGTGCTGCACCCCTGGCTGGGCTGCTTGGGGTGCAGCCTTTTGATGGGTAGTTCTGACTTATTTTTTAGTGAAAAACCCTCCTTATACTAGGAAACTATAACACCCACAGGGTTAAAAAAAGTTACAGTTGTTAGTGCATGGGGCAGGAAAAGGGTGTGGTTCAAGAATATGCATTTCTGATTTTTTTTTCACAAAGCAGCAGCACTGGTGGGCCAACATCTGAAGTAGGTTTAACCTTAGCAGACTCAAAGGGAAGAACCAATTGCAAATCTATAGCATGGCCTGCACTCCTGAACAAGCACATTTATCCAGTGGTGCACATGTACTGAAATTCATGCTGGTTTTGCACCTTCTACACACAGTGTTGTAGTTTTAAGCCTCACTGTGTTTTTGACTTTCATGAAAGAGTCAAGTGCTGATGAAGTTGTAGTATTTCAGTATGCATTAAGGGAGTGATTTACTGCAGAGGTATGTCTTTTTGATGTGGCTACCCAGAGTTCCCTGATAGTGCATGGTTCTTTTGGGTTTTGTTTTTGTATCTCAAGTTAATGCAGAAACTGTGTCAACCATGGAAATAAAATCATAAAATTTATCCTTTGTTTGAAATTTCCAATGGGGTGAATGGCTGCAGGACAGAGAACTGGCATACACAAAGTTCCTTGGACAAACCTGGGGTTAAGATCAACCAAATCCCACTCAAACATCTCTGCCCATAAATCCAGATTTTTTTTTTTTTTTAATTCTGTTGTTTTCTCTTTTGCCTCCAGCAGTTTGGTATGCATCTAGGTTTTACCAATCCAATGTGGCAGAGATACAAAGGGCTCGGGAGTTTACATTACATCAGCTGCTCCTTGTACGGTCAGGGAGCCTCACTGCCAGCTCTCCATGGCAAAGATTTTGGCATTCTGACTTGGAGAGCTGCACCAAGCCCTTGAAGGGTAAATGGCTTTAGAAAGTCTGTACCCTGCTAGGGGAAACTGCTACCGAGGAAACTGAACTGGAGGCACCCGTGGGTTACCCCCAACATGCCTGTGGGACTTCAGTGCTGAGGGGCACCTTAGAAAAATGCCACAGGCAGGAAAGCAGGAAATGTTTTGCTGAGCAGAGATAACATTGAAAATTATGCTTTGTAAATGGTTTGATTTACTGATTTGCATGTGCAGGAGCTGCTGTGTAAGCATCACGGGAAAAGGAAATTGGATGGAGGAGGAGTGGGAGAAAAAAGACAACAGGACAACAAAAGAGATTGGCAGATTTTACTGGGGACAGCACATAATGTCCTGGTTTTTCTCCTGAAATGTTGAGTTCCTATGCTGTTGAGGTGTGTGATCATACACACATATAGAATCACAGAATCAGTCAGGGTTGGAAGGGACCCAACCCTGACTGATTCTGTGATTCCAACCCCCCTGCCATGGCCAGGGACACACTACCCCACATTAGGCTGGACAGAGCCTCATCCAGCCTGGCCTTAAACACCTCCAGGGAAGTGGCCCCAACCACCCTCCTGGGCAACCCATTCCAGGCTCTCACCACTCTCATGCTGAAGAACTTCCTCCTCCCACCCAGTCTGAATCTCCCCAGCTTTTCTGTAGGCCCCCTTCAGATACTGGAAGGCCACAAGAAGGTCACCTCAGAGCCTCCTCTTCTCCACACTGAACAGCCCCAACTCTTTCAGTCTGTCCTCACAGCAGAGGTGCTCCAGCCCTCTGATCATCCTTGTGGCCCTTCTCTGGACACTCTCCAGCATGTCCACATCCCTGCTGTAATAGGGGTTCCGGAACTGGACTCAATACTCCAGGTGGGGTCTCACCAGAGTAGAGAGGGAGAATCATCTCCCTCAACCTGCTGGCCACACTTCTCCTGATGCAGCCCAGGATCTGGTTGGCTTTCTGGGCTGCAAGTGCACACTGCTGGCTCATGTTGAGCTTCTCATCCACCAGCATCCCCAAGTCCCTCTCCTCAGGGTTTCTCTCCAGCCAGTCACTGCCAGCCTGTATTTGTGCTTGGGATTGCCTCGACCCAAATGCAGGACCTTGCACTTGGTCTTATTGAACCTTCTGAGGTTGGCTTGTGCCCACCTCTCCAGCCTGTCCAGGTCGTTCTGGATGCCATCCCTGCCCTCCTGCTGCACCACACAGCTTGGTGTCATCAGCAAACTTGCTGAGAGTGAACTCAATGCCTCTGTCCATGTCACCCACAAAGATGTTGAACAAGATTGGTCCCAGGACTGATCCCTGAGGGACTCAGCTTGTCACTTGTCTCCACTTGGACATGGACCCATTGACAGCAACTCGTTGGGTGCAGCCATCAAGCCAGTTCTTTATCCATCTGGTGGTCGAACCATGAAGCACATGTTTCACCAGCTTGGAGACCAGGATGTGGTGAGGGACAGTGTCAAAGGCTTTGCTCAGGTCCAGGTAAATGACATCAGTTGCTCGCCCCTCATCTATTCATGTCATGACCTGTTCATAGAAGGCCATCAGGTTTGTCAGGCAGGATTGGCCCTTGGTGAAGCCATGCTGATTGTACCCAATCACCTCTTTACTATGCTCCTGTCTCAGTAGTACCTCCAGGAGGATCTGCCCCATGATCTTACCGGGCTTCTCTTCTCCAGGCTGAAGAGCCCCAACTCTCTCAGCCTGTCCTCACAGCAGAGGTGCTCCAGCCCTCTGAACATCTTCGTGGCTCTCCTCTGGACTCTCTCCAGCAGTTCCATGTCCTTCTTGTGCTGTGGGCTCCAGAACTGCACACAGCACCCAGGTGGGGTCTGACCAGGGCAGAGTAAATGGGGAGAATCCCCTCTCTTGCTCTGCTGGCCATGCTGCTCTTGATGCAGCCCAGGACACAGTTGCTGTCTGGGATGCACATGCGCACTACTGGCTCATGTTGAGCTTTTCATCAACCCAGACCCCCAGGTCCTTTTCCTTAGGGCTCCTCTCCAGCCATTTGCCACCCAGTCTGCATTTGTGCTTGGGATTGATGATCGAGATGATAATGCCATTCTTAAGTGACCAGGCCACAGAACCAATTCCTGCAGAGTTAGATAGCTACCTTTTTGGAGGCATCTTTGAGTCTTGAGTGTTGGTATGAAGGGCCACTTCCAGTCTCTGCTGCTGTTTTGTCAAACAGTGTAAAGTTTTGAAGAAAGGGAAGTGCCTTTTGAAGTTATGACATTCACCCTTTGGTTAAAGTGAAAGACTTAGTGGGGTACATATCTTGATATATTTCCTTCATCGTTTCTCAAGTAGATTCTCTGAAACGTCTAAAAAATAAGTATGCTCTTCCTTGAGATTTCTAGGCACACTTAGTCACCAAAGGCAAAAATTCCAAGCTGTTTCCCCCACTTTCCCACCAATTTCTCAGATCCTCCTACTCCACCACGAAGATGGAACAGAAAACAGAAAAATCTACAGGAAATCACCCTTAAGAATGTTGAGTTTTGAGCTCTAGCAGAATTTTTATCAGTGCAAATAGATCTTCCTATAGACACCTGTGATTTTGGCCCAAGTTCGTTAGTTTCCATTGACTTAAACAATGAATTTACAGTCTCATTTCCCAAACACTATTTCCATGCTTTTCTTGGTTCTGGAGTTGTATTTTTTTTGAGTGTGCATTTACAAAGCAACCATATTAATTGTAACATTTCTTTTTTTACCATTAGAAGATGTCACTTCCTTTATCTTTTGTCTTGGCACTGGCAGCTTCAATAATTTTGTGAACAGAGCTGCCCATGAAAAGATAAATATTGTAGCTGGTGTAGTACAGACATATTTTCAACATGTGAGCCTGGAGGTGGAAAATCTGTCTTCCCTGCAGTGAGTGGAGAGTGATATCCAAGTTAGCTTTTCTAGAGTGACTTTGCAGATATCCTGGTTTCGTCTGGGATAGAGTAAATTTTTCTTCTTAGAGTGCAAGCAGGTGGACCTTGACACCACAAAGTTGAGTGCACTCCAAGTTACACAGATGTACACAGATGTGGGGTGTTTTTGCATGAAACTTCAGTGCAGGCAAACTTGCAGGCTTCGACATTTTAAGAGATGCAAATATCTGATAATTCTCTACCCGGTTCGACAGAGTATGCAACCAAATAATGGGAAGGAAACAGATGTAACAGTTCTGGACTGCTGCTTTTGTGCACTCTTTTCATTAATCTGATCTGAGTCTTTGTTTTCTGTATTTAAAAAGATGGCTACGGTGTCTATACTTCCTTTGAAGGCATTTTGAGATTAAAGCACAAAAATATACTGTACAAGACCCAGGTATTTTTATACATTAAAAATTAGGTAGATATCTACGTGTAACAAACATGCATGAATTCACAGAATTCAACAGAACTAAGTGTCAAGGCTCCCACTGACCTGGCTGGGTGAAAGTGCTATGTAGTGCTGTGACAACATCACTACTCAGATCATAGGGAAAGAGAACCTCTGGCAGGAGAAAAGAAGGTTGCCGTCCAGCTGCATCCTTGAGCTGTGACTTATGGAACACATAAGCAGATATATGGGTCAAAATAAAGCATGTTTTGTTAGGCTCCCAAATGCCAAATACCAAAAACCCCACAAATGTAAATAAACTCATAAGGTCTGACCTTCTTTTACTAAAATGTCCCTTCCTTGTCCCATCACCAAACTCATAAGGTCTGACCTTCTTTTACTAAAATGTCCCTTCCTTGTCCCATCACCTTGAGTGACATCCCAGCACTTTTGGGAGCAAGAGAAAAGTGCTGTGAGGACAAAAGAAGAATGAAGATGCACCAGAAAGGAAGCACTGACTTTGCTCTGCTTGGTTTCAAGATGCTTGAGAGGTCTAGATGTTGGTGATGGCTGTGGGCTGTAATATATGTGTTCACTTCCTCTGCAGTCAGATGAACATGATCATCTGTAGGTAGTGGCCACTGATACCCTATGAAAGTTTTTGGGTGCCCCAGAGAAACCTGACATTGTATTACTACAGTGAGGCAGTCCCTTTGTCCAACACTTCTTTAAAGATCAGGAAAGCAGCAGACACAGAGAAGTGTTGACCATCAGCCTCCTTTTTCCCATCTCAGGTGTTTCATGTTGCTATACATCTTTCTGAAAACAGACACTGGTGCTCCGCAGCAGACCTCCTGAGACAGTCACCTAGGCTTGCAGCATGTACTGAGCCCAGTTTGCAATGTCTTTCATTTGCACTGTTGCAGTTAGTTCCTTGCCATATGGACCAGACCACCTTTGTGATAGGAACTGCACAAAACCAGCAAGAAAGGAAGTCAGAATGCTGTCAGATGCAGTTTAATGCATCATCTAAAGAATTTCTTGAGGGCACAGCTCCAGGAGGTAGGGTAAGCCAGCATTGCAGTCTGCCTTTATCAAAAGGAGCAGGTCCAGCTCCGTTAGGAAAATAAACACTAGGATATTTTTTCTGCCATTTTAGTGGCAAGAACTGTCCCAGCCTAGGCTCTGACAAATGCCAAGAGATGGTACACAGGCATTTAGCAGCATATTGCAGTGTTGGCTCAGCTGCCTGCAGAACTGCAGCTTACAGTAGCCCAAAAAATGTGCTTAAAATGCTTTGTGAATTGAGGTCTTGTTACTAGACCAGAACCATGCAGCTAGATCTGGGCTGTTCTAGTAAGTGGATCTCTATTGGAACAGTATCAGGCTCTCAGTGACTCTTTCCATTAACACGCGGCAGCAAAATTTGAAAAAAAAAAACCCACTTTGCTTCTGTTTGGTGGTTGGGGGAATGACAGCCAGGGATGTTTTGGTTAATTTTGTTACTTCTAGATTTTATTAAAATAAACACAGTGGATACCAGCCCTGTTTCCCTGGAAAGCTTCTTAACAACCCAAAGGCACAGAAACAGGCAGAGACAATAAAGGCTAGCATATTATTTATGAAAATAACATCTTCTGGTGTTCTTTGTGATTGTTTTGTGGTTCTTCTGTAGTAGTTTGTTATAACAAATTATGGATCTGTCATGATAAACTAGAATTTGTGCACCTATTCCTAACCAAAATGTTTCCTGTTAGGACATAATTTTTTACCACCCTGTTAGAAGGAGTTGTACTAGAAGGATCAGTAGTAGGATAACAAAACAATAAATAATCATCTTACAATGCCAAAACCCTTTTGAAAAATGCTAGCAGTGTGATGGTATTTACTCTTCAAAGTCTAATCCATTATTTGGGAAAGAAGGGAAGTAACCTCTTGTATTTAAAAGCCTTATCAATCCCCATCACAAAATCAGATGAAAAGCTGTGTTCAAATGTAACATGCTTTGTAAGTTGAATTATTGCTTCATTGAATAAGAAATTCAAAATAGTCTAAAATGAAAAACCAGATTCTATCTGCCCTTGGTCTTTTTTTTGGTAAACACTAGGTTACAAGTAGTCCCTACATCCATGCCTGCTACTGAATTTCAGTTCACTTTATGTTAGCATATTTGAGGGGAGTTTGTTTATGGTCTAAGTAAGGGGAATTTCCAGATGGATAGGAGGAGTCTGTATGTACAAAGGCTAGACTCTCAGCTTTTCTTCTTAAAAAAANTGAAAAACAAAACAACAACAGTTCCTTTTTACTGGTACTTTTTCATCTGTCTGGGTAGGTGGCATGTTGAAATAATAGTCTGATAGAGATTAAAGGAAGTGTGACTGTTGTGTTCGTTCTATCAGAAGGGGGAATCCCAGCTCTTTAGTGTCTGCAACTAGGTATGAGTAATGTTATTATAGGGTTCAAAAGAAAAACCAGCCCAAACAATCTTTATACCCAAAAACCTCTCCTAGATTTCCAATGGGCAAAGTCCTGGATGAGGAGTTCCCTGCAGGCATTGCTGTGTGGTCACTGAGTCTGGGTTTTCTGTCTTACCCACTATTGCATTCTGTTGCTCTGTGCTGATTCCTGCTGGGTTAAAGCATCTCCAGCAGAGATGCACAGCCTTGCTTTGGAAAGAATGGAGACCACCACCAGTCCCCCACTGTGTTTGGTCACTTCCCATGGAAATTTATCCCAGTTGCCAAAGAGCACTGCTGAAAACTATTTCCTTTCTTCCAGTCTAAGTGTTTCTGGACTCAGAAGAAGCTGGGTAATTCTTTATATACAATGAATACACCTTTTTAATACGTAATGAACACGTTTCAGCCTTCTCACCTAAAGTAAAGCAGTCTTCAGTTCCTGGTATTTTCTTCCATGAAAATTCAAGGTACAAAATTAGGCATAACCTCCGGAAGCCATTCTAGAACAACAGACATTTAACATGAGCCCTCCTTTCTGTTTAGCCCGCATCTAACCCACAATCTGCTTCCTCTCCTTAGAAATCACACTTTTAAATCATCTGTGGTCCCTAATACCTGCAGCTGGGGTTTCCCACATGCCCAGCACTGAGTAGCAAAGAACCTAACCCTTGTGTGGATTCAAAAACGTATTGCAATCATGGTCCATCTCCCTAAGAGTCTCAGTACAGCTGATCTGTAGAGGACAACCACTTCGCATGAATAGGCCTTCCAAAAAATTGTTGCTGCACCCAGGATTTACATTTTGAATCGTATTTTTATCTTTTTCTTTAGTATATGGTAATCCTGCAGTTGTAGTTCTTGGCTCCCCAGGCTGGTGGTGGGTACCAGTCTGTGCTTGTCAGTTCCTATGAAAATCTTTGTTGCTCTGAAGAAAAGATGTGAGGTCTCTACCTCTCTTACTGAAAGAAGACCAAGTATATGGAACATACAGTTACATTTCAGAAGGGAAAGGACTGGGGAGCTGGTCTGATGACTGGGGAACTTGTTTTTCATCAGGAAATCCCAATCCCTGGTGCCAGGCCTATTTTTAGCTGGCAGTTGTGGATCAGAGAAACAGTCCTGACAGCTGGGACCAGAACACAACAGCTGCCCATGTACCCTGCCAAAGGTCATGCTCAAGGACAGACCTGCACTGGCAAGGCTGAAATTCTGTGGTGGTAGCTAGGAGCTCAAGGAACAAGTTTTTTTTTTTTATGCAAGTATTTGTGCAATTAACCAGCACATGGTCATAAGAAACTGTGAAGTAATTTAACAGGATGAATAAGGACTGAAGCCAACAAAGGACCAAAGAGCAGAGTGAGTCCTGAACCTTACACAGAATGGTGTTTGCCTGGGTCTTTGCTGATTGCTGTTGCAGGTAGTTCACAGTTTCCTTTTTTCAGATTGCTCTGAAGAATGCACACATGGGAAGTACGTGGGTAACGTAAGCCACTAGGAGTGGATTTACTAGGGGACCAAAGGTCTGTCTAGCTCAAGATCCAGTCCATGGGGAAAAGCAGTGTGACAGAGGCAGCACACAGTATGTTCTCCCAAAAGTCTCTCCCTCATTTTGTCAGTCTTCATGTCAGGAACTTTTTCACTATTGATCTTTCTGCTGCTATGAACAAGCAAAGATAAAATAATTTCCCTGCGTCTCTGCCTACATGTTAACAACACATACACATTCACAGTTAGTTTATATCCTTATGTTGGAGAACTGCACTGAGAGCCCATGCTGTGGTCATTCATTTATACTTGAAATCTCTTACTGCTCCAGCTCTAACATTAATTACAGGATAGCTTTTGGTGGCTTACAGGACATGGTTTTATTTCCTCTTGAAGCATCCAATTCCTTGGGAAACTCTGAATCATATCTGTGACAGACTTGTAAAGGCTGGAACTCACTTTGGCAGATAAATCACAGAATTAACCAGGTTGGAAAAGACCTCTAGGATCATCGAATCCAACCTATTACCTAATGCTTCTAATTAACAGAACTATGGCAATAAGTGCCTCATCCAGCCTCCTCTTAAACACCTCCAGGGATGGTGACTCCACCATCTCCTCAGGCAGATCATTCCAATGGGTAATCACTCTTGATGTGAAGAACTTCTTCCTAACATCCAGCCTAAACCTGCCCTGGCACAGGTTGAGACTGTGTCCTCTTGTTCTGTCACTAGTTGCTTGGGAGAAGAGACCAACCTCCACCTGTCTACAATCTCCTTTCAGGTAGTTGTAGAGAGCAATAAGGTCTCCTTTGAGCCTCCTCTTCTCCAGGCTGAACAATCCCAGCTCCTTCAGCCGCTTCTCATGGGGCTTGTGCTCCAGCCCTCTCATCGACCTTGCTGCCCTTCACTGGACACATTCAAGCACCTCAACATGGACACAGTACTCAAGGTGTGGCCTAACCAGCGCTGAGTTACTGTTCTTGGAAAGATGTTTACTAGCTTTTGCAACACTCCCACCCTTACCTTGCCATTGTTTGTGTCTGTCATTTCCGCTCAGTTTGTCCTCTTTACCCTTTCTGGAGCACCATGAGCACTTGAAATGGAATCACAAGAGAGTTTATGTCATCTGTTTCAGGAATGCTATTCAACCAGATTGTTAATTTAACATATTTTCCCATGTAGGCATTCTTTATCATCCTCTTGATATTACCGAGCAATAAAATTCCATCATTAGCCCCATATTGTACATGTACACAGTCTGACTTGTTTCTCAATACAGACAATTGTTTATTAAATACTCTCTTTTACATTACTATCAATTTCACTACCTCTCACTAGGTATATTCCTACACTATTGTTAAACTATTTTTGTTCCAAATACATGTTCAAGCACTTTCTTTGCTCTGTCTGTTCTGAGGTGTTACCAGTTTTAATTTCACTTATTAATTTCTCACACTCGTTGGCAGCCATTTCCCCCTTTCCTATCTACAGTAGGTTGCTTTTCTGTTTCATACTGATTCTTTCACTTTGTCACTGAACCAGAGCGAGATTTTTAGTATGATCTCTTTACACTCTTGACTTGGAAATCCCAACTTTTTGCCATCTGATGAAGTCTTCATCAAGGGACTCACATTCAGATTTTTCTACCCACATTTTTTTCCCCAGATTAATCTGGATAGTAACATTCCGTGAGTTGGAGAAATTACCTTTCTAAGGCTGAGTGTTTAGAGCAGTCAATACAACAACAAATCAGGACACAATAGTGATGGGTGGGCAAATGACTTTCTACCCAGCAGTTAGTTCACCATGGCATATTGTAATGAGTGATCTCACTGTGAGTGCAGTACCTGCTGGGTTAGAAAGTTTACCTCTATCACTTAAATGCTATTTTTCTATTGGCTGCATACATCTCTAGCATATATCTTCCACTCTGAAGTCCTCCACAGGTGCAAAACCTTTCTTTCCAAAACTGGATGGCTTTTTTTAAATACTATGCTTAAGGAGCAACTCATCTTGGTTTTGGCTTTCTCACTTTAATGGTCTGCAACGGATCATTCTGCAAATATTCTTCCTCTTCTGCTCAGCATCTTGTAAATCTGACTTACCAACAAACTGATAGTAATGATATATAGAACCACCCCCAGTCTGCTCTTTCTAATCAACAGCTTTATCATGGTAATCAGGAAAGTCATCTCACCAGGCTTCCATGACATCAGTTACATCAAACTTGTGACATAACTTTCTGTTTCTTTCATTTGTTACTGACCTTTCTAGCACCAGCACAATAAGTACCTACAAGTTCTCATTTTGTCTCATTTGTTGTCTATATGTGAAGTTTCATGACACTTTCTCAGGACTTTAGTGTTGCTGGTCTAATCAGCCCTGTACGGCCCCCCCTAAAAATACACGGGACCTACACACCTCAGTCATTTCTGTTCCTTCTGTTACTCCTCTTCCTCAAGAATAGCAAACAACCAAAAGCAAGCCTGGTTTCCTTATGTCTATTGTGCTGGCCACCTACACCTTATTCCCAAAATTCTGTTTTGATTAGTCAGAATATCAGTGAAATACAAAGCCCTAGCTTAGTAAAAAACATGAAAAATTGGAATGCTCATGAGAAAATATTCAACTTCAGGAGGTCTCACAATCAGTTTTGCTGATCCATCAGTAATTACATGAACATCGACATGTAAACTCTAAAACTGCTCTTACAGTAATAAAAAATGAAACATCATCTATAATAACTGGGTCACGGGAAGGTGTTTGTGAGACAAGCTGTTGTGGTGGTACTTGTAGAAAGAGGAAAGGAAGAGAGTGAGAGACAGTAACAGCAAGTGAGTGTGTATCTGAGAAAGTGAGAAACATCATGAGCCAGCCTCCTACTTAGAGGGCTGCTGCAGTACACGGCATGGCAGCACAGTCCCCAGTTCCTAGCTTCCAGCTCCCACCCCATAGCAGGATGGCAAATCCACACAGGATTTGAGCAGGTGGAAGGAGTGGCCTAGCAACTAGTTGCAGAGCCTAGAATGTACTGGAGGGACATAAGGGAAATCTTGAGGCAGAGGAAGGCATCTTCTAAAGGCAGAGGGCTACTGAGGCAGACATGCCTTGTGACCCACAGCATGGATGTTGCATCGAGTAGTGTGAAGAGATTGAATGTAGCCTCCTGAGAGCAGTAAGGAATGTTAAGGGTGAAAAAGTGCAACGTCTAGAACAACAGGACAACAGTTGAAGATATCGTTGCCAGAAGAGGCACATAAAGAAAAGACGGAAGAATGGGCTGGTGCAGGAAGGGCAAGGAGGTATCTATAGTAGTGGCATTTTGAACAAGAAGTCAGGAAAGAGGAATTTGTGCTGCTAAAGGTGTGGGTAGGAGATTTTACTGTAAGGAAAATGATAAAAACCCCAGTTTCATGATGCTCCAAGCAAAGACTGAAGTTATTAAATTGACTCCAAGGAGTGAATAAGAAGATGGGAGAAGAAAAGGAGAATGAATTTGGTGTGGAGGTGGAGGAGGAAATTTGCTGGAATGGGAATAGGTCTAAAAGAAAGATTTGTTATCAGAAGAGATGTCTTTGAGCTGGTAGTGGGATCTGTAAGAGCTCACAGTTAGAGAGGTCAGACAAACAGCACAGGTGAAAACTGGCTTCTCAGACAAACTGTGATAAGGACAAATTTGCGAGGAGAAGGGCTGGCAAATGATGATGATGGCTTCACTGGTGGCCTGCAGAAATGACTTGTGGGACAGACACCAAGGGGTTCAAGTCCAGCACCTGCAGCAGACAGGTCTGGAAGTTCACCAGGGAGTCTTTGAACAGAGTCAGTTGCACTAGCCACTAGGTTTGTTATTTTCTCCTCAGAGATGAAAGTGGAAACGAAGAGCTCAGAGTGGAGATTGGGCAGATGAGCAGGCAGTATCACTTGTCCTGAGAGGTGAAGAATGAAGCCGCAAGTTTTCTGAAATGAGACATGGCAACGAGAGAGCTGACAAAATTGCCCCAAACTGGGGAAGGAACTAGAGAGCTACTGGAAGGACCCAGGAGCAGGAGTGGGTGAGGAGGGCACCTAGCGATTGCTGGGAGCACTGCGGGGTTTTCCTTCTCAGTCGGGCTGGTGTCACGTCGGTGCCTTCCCACTGACTCAGAAAATTTCCAGAAGCTATGCTGGAAGTCCTCTCTCTGCATGCATCAAAACGGTTTTGAGGTTTTTTTTTGGGGGGGAGCATCAAAATGCAAATGAAGCTTTCTAGCTCCTCTCTGACTGTCTATTTGATTGGAAAATAGGGCAAGTCACTGGGAAAGCATATGTCAGAAAGGAACTGGCATGGCTACCTGTTTATCTGCTTGTCTGGTCTCGGGTTGGACAGCTGGCTAGAGGTATGGAATCATTACTGTTACAATCAGGGCTGTCACCACAGGTCCACCATGCCAGAGGCTCAACTCCAGGTCTGAAAGTCTACATGAGATGTTGTCTGAATGCAGCCCTGGTTTTTGACAGACTTGTAATTCCTAAAATAATAATAACAAAAATATTCTATTTTTTAAAAAGGTACAAATTTCACATTGCTTCTTTATTTCTTCACTTCTTTACCGCTCATGGATCTCTGCCACAGCCTTCTCTCCTTACAGACACATATTTGGCTCCTTGTGTCCAAGTGGCAGAGCCTGGACCTCTGCATGTTGAGGAGCATGCCATTGCCTGGGAAGCCACCAGGAAGGAAGCCTCATACAGGGCCAGGAGCAGCTAGATAGAAAGAGCTACCTGCTGCTGATACCAAGCAGCTTTTAATTTTCTACTTGGGTATTTATTAAAGAGATCCTGCAGTGGCAGTGAGAAGCCTGTGCATGCTCTCAGTGTGTGGGCACTTAGATGGTGCTCATTTGCATTTTGTCTGTGTTGTGTTAGGCCGGCTGCCTCCATAAATATTCTCGAATATTCTGCTGCCCATGCAGAGATCTTCTTGTTCTTGCATGACCGAAGGACGGCACTCACACACTTTCACATGGAAGATTCAGAGGTGGCATAGAAAAGCCACCACAATTTAGTGATCTGGAGGGATTCTTTCAAAGTTTACAGAGTTAGGGATAGCTTCTGGGTTTGTGGGTTTTTTTTTTTGTTTTTTTTTTTTTTCCCTGAGTCACTCATTGTGAAACTATCCAAGTTACTTGGGGACAGAGAAAAATTATCTAAGAGTTTAAAGGAGGCAAATTCAGACATGCTTCGGCTGTGGTGGTTGCACATCCAGCCTCTTTGCTTGTAGAAGGAATGTAGCTGTTTCCATATTGAAAAAAATAACATGACTAAGGTGTAGTGCATTTGAATAATAAAGCCTAGGCCCCACTGAGTGTTACAGCAGGACTCAGCTTGTAATGTGGCTTCAAAATATTGTGTACCTCTAACTGACAGGTGACTTTTTTCTCTGAACCTCTAAAACCAGAGGAATTCAGGAACATCCTGGGCTGAGTCTACAAATACGGTTTCTGCAGAATGAATGTCATCCTCAGGGTGTGGGGCAAGACTCTATTCTTGCTGAGCTGTCAGGCTAGCCCCTAGATTTGCACCCCACAGCTGTATTTTCTCTTGGCTATGCTTGGCTGGATGACTCTAGTTTTGAAAATGCTTAGTCTTGGCAGGGAAAAGGTCTGAGACATTATGGCTACAATGAAGAAAGCCAGGGAGACCCTTATGAGCATTGGACTGCAAATGTGAGATATGGAGAAAGATTTCAAGTCTCTGTGGCTGTGACTTCAGGCAAAGATGAGAAAAAAATATTAAGAAGAACAGTACCAGCATTTAGACTTTGAGACCATTTCTCATTTTGCTCAGATACTTTGAAAGTGATGGATAACACTCAGATTCACTGCTTGGGCCATTCATGTTTTACATCAGTGTTTTGGAGAACATCAAAACAGAATGGACACAAAATCAGAAAACAAACCAAACCACAAAGCCACAAGGCCAATTTCAGCTGCCATTAAAAGGGTCTGGGGAAGATATTCTGCATCCCTGGAGAACAGTAGCTTCATCTGAGTGATTTGCATCCATCATATTAAAAATGTGGACTGGTGTGGACTACATCTCCAAGACTGGATACTGTATCCCTGGTCTGGGAACACAACCATGCATCATCTTCCCATATTTTGTGCCAGGTTTTTCTATGCAGAGGTGGTATATGGTGTTATGTCACACAAGATTTTATAAAGATTGATTTCCTCAACTCAGTCAATATATTTTTCCTAAGCCACCAGCACTACCATCATTGCAAATGAATAAATGAATAAACACTCCTGCATCCCAAAAGTAAATCAATTATTCAGGGTGCTTCCTGGGTATAAAATCCCTGGAGTAGTGACATTTAGGAGGCTGTGGATCAGCTACTTTGCAGTGTCATGAAAATTTCATGCTCACTTGGCAAGGAAATTGGTGAGTCAGGCAAATGAGCTCTTATGCTGTCTCCCTGACCTCGATACAAACATAGGCAGTTTCAGATTACCACTGTGGGTGTACAGCTCAGACATGGGTAAGTGTGTTTAGGCTTTTAACATCCAAGGAGAACAAGTTTCAGATGCGCAACACCCCTATACATTTTTTTAAGGATTTCAGCCTTGATGCCTCTAATATATAGTGGCCTTAAAGGTGTATTCATAGTTTCTAAATACCAAGTCATTTAGAAAGTCATGCACAGAGCATCCACCTGAGAGTAACTCCATTGCTCTGCTGGTTTATTCTGCTCCTGGATATTCCTGCTTCAGCCAGCAGCACTGTCTCCTCTTAACACTGTGTCTTACCTGGTCTGCAAAATGAGATTGAAGGTGGTGGAGATGTGGAAAGAGAAGATCTATTAACTAGTTGTAGATATTTTGAAGTTAAAAAAAAAGGAGAAAATGAAGGAAAAAAAAAAAAAAGAAAAAAAAAAAAAGAGCAGTAGACCCAGTAAACAAAGTCAAAATCTGGAATTTTTGAGTTGCTTGCAGTTTTATTACAGCAGATTTGCTGCGCCCCACGGCTTTATTTGCTGCAGTCCCGCCAGTGCTCCTGACTGTCACAGTCCCATTCTCTTCTAAAGGGCATTTTCATTCACCTTGCAAATCTTTTCTGCCTCTCTAACGGGGTCCTTCCAGCCCAGGGATGCTCTAGCCTTGAGCCGAAGGACTTGTACCAGCTTTCACCAGACGATGTCATGCTAATCCCGTGGATACTCGGCAGCTGGGCGCCTATCTCCCAGCCACAAACACTGCAGTGGAGGATGCCTTTCGTCCTGCTGCATTAAGGCTTTGTCAAGCTCTCCTTCTTGTACCAATCACGCAGTACAGAAGGTACCATTAAGGCTTTAAAATTTAATGAGCTCTAATAAAATCCCTCCCTGTTGATATGCAACCTAAGCAAAGGCGATGCCACTTGAAGGTGACACTTGTGTATGCCTTTGTATCTTTCCCTCTTCTCTGTTTTAACTACATTTCCCAGTCACAGAACTAGCATTTCTGCAGCCCGATATTGTGGAGTTATTACAAATTAAGCATAGGTAGGTATCTAATTGCCAGTTTGAGCCAAAGTCTAACACAGGGGCATCTACCCAACTACCTCTAGAGTTTACTTTTCTGACCTACTGATACGAGCAAACCTACCTGACTCTTGGCTTGGCTGAAATGGTCATGCCTAAGCCCTGCTTGGTGAATTCCCAGCCATGGAAGCAAATGGGAAGTCCACCTTCTCTCCTAATTTGACTAAGAGTTCATCCTCTAAATTCACTGGACACATCAAGTTCTATAAATGGCTGTATCTCTTAAGCTTTCTCAGTGTGCAAGCGATCTGCACTGAAAACAGCTGCTCCTGGTTTAAGCCCTCTTTCAGGCTGTTGCAAAGCCAAACTGAACCTCCATTTCCTATGTTTTTTGCAGAGCCTCCCACATCCTGAAACAGTGCTGTGAGTGTCCAACTGATGAATCCTGAGGGGTTTGGTCTAAAAGTCTCTTGCTGAAGCTGTTTCAAGTTGTATAAATAATTAAACATCCACTGGACCAGAGAGAAGAAGTGGAAAATGAACTCTCCAGCCCCATAGCCAGGATACTCATGTGTGTGACGTGGGAAAGTCAAGTTACAGATTCTTGCCCTAGTGAACAGCTAACTAGCAGAACAAACTGGACCAACTTCAACAGGAGAGGCTGAGACATTCCCCTTTCCTCCTTCTTCCAAAACCATCCTGGGCTTGCTCATTTGGGCATTTCTCTGAAAGAGAAGACAAAGGAAGGCAAGAGCCACCTGTAAAATCTTCAAGCATCTTGATCACTGATACAAGAGCTGAGATGTCTCTGAGCCTGAAGAATGAGATGGGTCAGAAGGGCCCATCCAGATCCCTGTCTCTCCAGCCATGGCTGAAGGCAAGTGCTGGTGAAATTACAACACCACAGGGTAAATTGTTAATTGTACCTCCCCAGGACAAATACTGGGCCATCAGAAGTGATGGTTTTTCCAAGCAGATATAAATATCTGGTCAACTCTCCTGGGTTCCCCAGGTGTTATTGTTCCTTACTCAATTAACTCAGCTCTTAAGACCATCAGCCACTCATTTTTCTTTTACCCTGTGTTAGAGGGCTGATGATCTTTAGCCCCTCATTTTCTCTTTCACCCTGAAGTAAAGGGCTGAACATCCAAATCTGGGAGCAATCTGAGGTGCCTGTGTGCCTCAGAGAATCGTAGAATCATAGGATCATAGAATGTTTTAGGTTGGAAGAGACCTCAAAGATCATCTGGTTCCAACCCCCTGCCATAGGCAGGGACCCCTGCCACTAGATCAGGTCACTCAAGACCTCATCCAGCCTGGCCTTGAACACCTCCAGGGAGGGAGCAGCGACAACCTATTCCAGTGTCTCACCACCCTCACTGTGAAAAACTTTCTCCTAACATCCAGTTTAAATCTCCCCTCTGCCAGTTTAAACCCATTAGCCCTTGTTCTGTCACTACAAGACTTTGTGAATAGTCCCTCCCCAGCCCTCCTGTAGGCCCCCTTCAGATATTGGAAGGTTACTATAAGGTCTCCTTGAAGCCTTCTCTTCTCCAGGCTGAAAAGTCCCAACTCTCTCAGCCTGTCCTCATAGCAGAGGTGCTCCAGCCCTCTGATCATCTTCGTGGCCCTCCTCTGGACTCTCTCCAGCAGGTTCCATGTCCTTCCTGTGCTGGGGGCTCCAGAACTGCACACAGTACTGCAGGTGGGGTCTGATGAGAGCAGAGTAAAGGGGGAGAATCACCTCCCTTGCCCTGCTGGTAATGCTTCTCTTAATGCAGCCCAGGACACAGTTGCTGTCTGAGCCGCATATGCACACTGCTGGCTCATGTTGAGCTTCTCATCCACCCAGACCCCCAGGTCCTTTTCCTCAGGGCTGCTCTCCAGCCACTCACCACGCAGCCTGGATTTGTGCTTGGGATTGCAGTGACCCAGGTGCAGGACCTTACACTTGGCCTTGTTGAATTTCTTGAGGCTGGCCTGGGCCACCTCTCCAGCCTTTCCAGGTCCCTCAGCACTGGTGCCAGCACTGACCCCTGAGAGATGCCACTTGTCACTGGTCTCCAGGTGAACATTGTGCCCTTGATCACCATCTGGACAATTCCTTATCCAGCAGTGCTCCACCCATCAAGTCTGTGTTTTTCCAGTTTGGTGACCAGGATGTCATGTGGGACAGAGTCAAAGGGGACCTTACTCAGGTCCAGGTAGATGACATCAGTTGCCCTTCCCTTGTCCACTGCTGCTGTGACTTCATCATAGAAAGCCACCAAATTTGTCAGGCATGATTTGCCCTTGGTGAAGCCATGCTGGTTGGCATCAGACACCTCTGCTTTGTTTTCCATCTGCCACAGCAGAGTCTTGAGGAGGATCTGCTCCATGATCTTGCCAGGCACAGAGGTGAGGCTGACTGGTCTGTAGTTCCCAGGGTCGTCCTTTTTTCCCTTCTTGAAGATAGGTGTTATGTTTGCCCTTTTCCAGTCAGCAGGAACTTCACCAGTAGAGCATGGTAACTTTCCTGTAGGTTTTAGATGTTGTGCAGCACCAAGCATTGTGCATATCTGGAGACCACAGGCACCACCATAACACAGACCTGAATGTTGGTGCTGTGTTTTACCACCATAAGTGACATCAACCTCTATTGTTTCTTACCTGCTGCTTTTCTTTAATGACCTGGTTGTGCAAGGGCACCTGGGATGATTTTATTTAATCTCAGGTTGGGTTTGCTTATTTTGCAACAGGGAAAAAGAAAAATGTATTCATTTGGAAACAAAAGTCTCAGAATATCTAATAGTTAACTTTCCTGAACCATCAATGGATCTCTCAGCACCTCCAAATTTAAAGTGGAGGCAAGGTGAGGAAAGAGATTCAGTAAGACCCTCTGATGTATTTGGACAGAGAGGCAAGTGTGCAGGGCTAAACTGTTCCAAAAGATAAAATTCCAGGCTAAGCTTAGGAGTTCCTATTTCAGACCTGAAAAACATGGGAATATCTGAATTTAGCCATATCTGTAGTTGAGATAATGAAAAATATTCCTCTACAGACCTTACCCAAGGGATATCCTTTAGATCACCTTAGCTGGGAGTGAGACTCTGCTGAAGTGAGTGGAGCTGCACAAGTGTTTAAAACTCAGTAGTACACAGAATACCAAGCCTTTCATGTGAGATCCTCATTAGGAAGTTTTAAAACATGTTTAAACATATTTGCAATTTCCCTGACTTCATGTCAAGCTTCATGCTTAACAAATTAAGGGGTGGGACGACCTGGCTTTGGAAGCTCTGGAGATTTCAAGGAGAATTTGTTTGACCTCCTTGTGTCTCAATCCATCCAGAACATGAGAGTGAAAAATAAACATCACCTCATTAAAAAAGAAATAGATAGTGTGACTGACCTGAGATTGCCTTGGTAAATAAATTACAAAGTCATAAAACTGCTTGAGGAGCTGTTTGGTCCCTTTGAAACAACACCCACTTTAGGCACTTTCTAGACACATCGTGCTGGGGGTGATGCAGTGTAATTCTCAACAAGCTTTTATCATTGTCTGCCTGTCAAGCCCTCACACATTTTCCCCAGGCTTGTCTCAGAGCTTAGGAGAAAGTACAAACCAGTGATGAGAAGTCCCAATAAGCAGTGAAAGAGAGCTCTTTATGCCTGAGCTTCTCCAGCTATTTTTGCCACACAATAGCATCCCAAGCCCAAACTTATATCTGCGTTCTTCTTCATACCTAGAGGACTCATCTGTATAGTTCAGCTGCCCTAGACATTTAGATGCTGCTGGTCTCAACACGGTTTTCTGGGGTGCCCCACATTTTGTTGGTAAGCAGTGTGTGGTTTGCTAGACTAGCATGAACAAGGAGCAAAACAGTCAGGGTCTGCTGGGCAAAGTGAAGAAAGTGTGATCTGGGATCAAGGTGGGAAAAGATTTCAGATATCACACAACCAGGGGAAGTACGATCCCTTACCACCATAATGCTTCAGAAGCACAGCATCAAACATAATGAACTTTCAGCCTCTTCCCCAGTCCTGACCATGACCTGAAACTCTCATCCTACCCATTCCCTTATCCACTGATAGCCTTTTTCTTTGGGTATGCAACCTGCCATGGGTTATATGAGGAAATTATTGTGGCTTAGACGTTTAAGATGCATCAGTGACTGTCTCTGTGCTGCGTCCCACAGACAGGGAAGATGGCAGTAAGATGTTTTCTTCTATGTGTAAACAGGAACCTTCCTGGCAGAACATAGTCCTGTCAAATAGAAGGTGCAAATTTGCTTTACAGGAGTAGCAGAATCAGTGCTTAACTAACATAGAAGAGTTTCTTGGTTTGGCTCTTTTGCATTACCTTTAAATACTTGTGTAATTAAAGAGAAGCAAGGAAAAAAATCCCAAACCACAACAAGCATCACTTTTTATTGCTCCTCCTATGCTTAATGAATTCCTAAAGACTAGTGAATTGTACAGGCAAGACTCCTGAGCATGGCAGACCAGAGCTTATGGGCTGTATCCAGTCTGCTGCTGACACTGCAAGCAGCCAACTGCCAGAACATATGACTGCAGGAGATTCAGGTCACTTATTATCCAGGACTGCGAGGTTTTGTTGCAGCTAGTGAAGAAAAACAACTGTTACATTAGGTACCCAAATGCCCTTTGTCTTGAATGGGATGTGTGATTTCAGTGTCTCGTCAGGCCTTCTCTCTTCTGCTCATATGTGTGAAAAGTTCCATTGCCACCAGATGTCATAAGATGAGAATGAGGTTTCTTATTATTTTCTAAATGGCTAAAGGAGCTGTATCATATCTCTGAATGAGATGAGTTTGACATGCATTTGGAAAGCAGCTGAGTGGTAATCTCTGCTGGACAGGACTGTTTGAAGGGAATCACATTTATTGTTCAGTTTTGCCGTTTAACATTGCACGATGTTGGTCATCTTGAGGCCGACGTTTCTTGAGAGAAGTAAAGCTAAAGCACAGCATTTCAGAAAGGGACTGTCAGTTACATTTACAGGGTATAAATATTCTATTACAAACAGTGCAGCAAAAGGAGCTGTTCACTTGGATGAGCTAAAGTATTTTTCTGGCCTCCTGTCATGGCAATTCACCTGGGGCCAGACCCTGCTCTTGCTCAGCAGGGTTTCTTGATGCTATCAGTTCTGGCAACATACCTGTAATGATCTTAAGAAATGCAAACCACTCCAGGAGCCCCTGGAGTTATCCTAACACACACTAGGGTTTTTTGAGCAATATGGATGACTTTATGCGCAGATTTCCTCAGGCTTGGATTTGCTGAGCAGTATTTAGCTAATGGGACATCTTGGAGAATAAGAGGCTATTCAGTGTAAGCAGGGGCTCAGAACTGTCTGTGAGTTGGAAATATTGAATACAGTTAAGATCTGCACACTCCACTGAGATAGTTAATGCAGTTAATGTGGTTATAATCAATGGGCTGTGATAATTTACCTCAGCTGAAGCGCTCAGTGTCTGCATTTGGCGTGGCTTTTCAGTGCTTCCTTTAACCTTTGCTGATTCTAACATTTAATTGCAGACAAACTAACTGATGGATCAGTTAAAGAAAAATCAACTGTAAAGGGTCAAGGATTTAACCTCTCCTATCTCTATTACTCCCACACATACCTTTCAGACCACTTCTTTGCATATGTTAAAATCTAATTTGAGTTGGTCATCACATAGAAGTAGGTAAGCTGGTTTTATTTTTTCCTTTCTAATGAGAGATGTAACTTCAGGGCACTATTAGATTCTAATTAAAAATCAGTTAAAAGCACTCTTTTCTTAGTGTTTGTGCCTGTAGCAACACTTCTACTGTGGTATCAAAAGCTCAGATCATTACTTCTTAATTAATTTTGCCTTGAGAAGCTGTAAGTTCTCTGAGGACCTGTTGGATTTTCAGACCATTGTCTATACAGCATTGGCTTGTGCACAGGAATTGCAGCCAAACGACATTCAGATGAGGAATTCTTACCCATGTAATCCGATTTGATACAATAGCTGCAGCCTGCCAGCTTTTGGGACTCTGAAAGACCCTTGAAGCACACAACACAGAGAATATCCTGCCTAGAGCTATTGATCTCATAAGGACTTTCTCATCTCCCTGTTCCTAGCGTGTACAGTTTGCAGTTGAAAATGTTGGTACAGAGGTTGCCCAGAATGGGGTTTATTTGGTGAAGAAAATCATCATGAATAAGAAACTTACTCCTGACTCCCAGGAAATCTTCTTTGTAAGTCCTTGAGTTGGCCAAGGACTTGACTTTTGCTCCACTAAGCTCCTGAAGATGTGCATGTTCATTTTAAAGATAAGAATCCTGCAATTATGATCTCTCACTTCAAATGATTCATTTCCCCTCTTGGCCCGGCTGTGTGTGCATGTGTCTGAGGGTGGTGAGCTGAGGGCTGACCAGTGCTTTGGAACAAAGAAAGGAAAAGAAGGGAAAGGCGTGGAGGAGAATAACCTACCCTGTCTCCTAGGGAACGTTTTTCACTGATCTAGGACACTTCATCTTGAAGCTTCTATGATGAACAGAGCATAAAGGGACTCAGGATGGCTTGGACACCTGAGCTCTCCACAGATTCTATGAAACAGAAGAGTGTGAACCAAACTTGCAAATGTCCTTCTGAGCTGGTCTGAGAGGGACATCTGTAGCTGCTGTCTAAGCTAGGCAAGACTTGGATGGTTTAAATTTCATCAGAAACCTTTGTATTAAGCCTGGTTCACAGAAGCAGATGCTGCAAATATCAAAGGTGAAAGTTCAAATCTACCTTCATGTGTATCCAAATCTTCTTGCTGCAAGGCACAGTTAGGTGGGTGTGACTGAGAGAGCTGCTGATGAAAAACTGTGTAAATAGGGAAGGCTTAACATGAGGTTTTGAAGCAGTCAGCTTTCAGGTTTCCTCTTGGAGAAAGTGCACAGAGAAAGGGGAAAAAAAGAAAAAAACAGAAGGAAAGGAAATCTTGATGAGTGGATGGAGGCAAGGCATTTTAAACCCTGTGGAAAATCCCCTCCTTTCCTCAGGATATCCTGTCCTTTTATTCAGCAACACTTTAGAGAAAGCTTACCTCTCCTTTTCTCAGATACTGATTTAGGTGAGGAACAGTGCTTGAGTATTCTACTCCTCCTGCTCTCTGCCGAGGATGATGAGGGAGATGAACAGGACAACGTCTTACAGGAGAATTATCCACTTAACTCTCTATTCTTTGAGCCTGTTCACAATTGAGCCAGTAGAAGCATATCTCAGGACCAAGATTTGGAGCCACATGCCTGTCACTTCCTTGTTCCCAGAGCCACACTTAACATCAGGCTTTAGTGATGGATGGATGGATGGATGGAAGAATCATAGAATCATAGAATGGTTTAGGTTGGAAGAGACCTCAAAGATCATCCAGTTCCAACCTCCCCGCCACAGGCAGGGACACCACAGGCAGGGACACAGAACAGATGGATGGATGGATGGATGGATGGATGGATGGATGGGTAGCTTCACAAAGCTCTTTTGGTCTCATTTACATATTGTGGAGGGCAGAAAAGGTTGAAAAATTGATCCTGTGTTTGGTTCATATGCTCCAGGATTTGGCACTTCTGCTGTGTCATAAAGAATCACCACTCAGCATGAAGTAGCTACCAGTTGAGATAAGCATCCAGTTGGGTTAAGAAAACTGCAGCCTAGCCTGGGTCATAGAAAGATGGTTGTATTTCTTTCTGTCCTCACCAAAGAGTCAAAATCTCAACCTTCTTGATGGTGCAGCTGTAGTACCCTTCAAATGTGGTCAGTGCTATGTTATGCCGACATAGTCATGTCAGTTCTAGGATAAGAAGCTGAAAGTGTCTTCAGTTACGATTTGGAGGTTTATTCAATTTTGTCAACATCTTTTAACTGAGAGTCATCAAACCTAATTCTAATGTGCCCCAGAGAGATCTTCATTCAAATGTCAAGGACCACAAGGGCTATGGAGCTTAGACAGGAGAAGATGATGGGGAAGAAGGGTTGTGTTCTTCCCTGAGATGTAGGAATAAAGTTGGCCTAGCATTTCACAGAGGTATAAACAAACCACAGGCTTGTGGCAAGACCATAGTTGTACAAAAATCGAAAAATTTGGAGGCAAACAGGGAGGCCCTTACCTACTTCATGCAACAAGATAGGACCATTTCTCCTGACATGCTGTGGGATGTTGCCGCTACCAGATTATAAGGGGTGCACAGAAAGGAATGGGGCAGAGCCTATTGGCTGTGCAGCAAATTACCCTGAGCAGGCACTTTGGGAAGGGAATTTGGCTTACATTTAGTACGCATGAGTAGGCTGACACTGTCTTCTGCGCCTTCCCAGACAGACTGTTCCCCCTCTGCAGTGAGTGCTCATGAAAGAGGAACTATTCCACGCTAAGAAGATATCCTTGGAAGATAGGAGCCAAATTTTTGTGTGAGGAGGTGGCCAAGGCTGCAGGTTCATTTTATCATGTATTTTCTATGTATTTGAACACACCTCCTTTTTCTATCAGCCATAGGGCTGTAGCTGCAGTCTGTGCAAGACCTTCTGGCAGGGAAAGCAAGGCACTCGTGAAAGATTTCCTAAGGGAAATGCTTACATCCATGGAGCTGTAGCATACTGGAAAATGTATAAAACCGGAAAATTCTTGTGTAGGACAGAAGATGACCTGGATAAGATAAGCGATCTTGTCAGGCTCTCAGAGTCTATCTGTTTTCTTACACCACATTGCACTAAGTGAGATCATATTGGAGTCCTTCCAGCCTCTATCTCATCACTTGCATCTGGGCATTGCTTGCATCTGGCAAGCCGCAGAGCTGAGAGTGCAAGTGGACCTTGTCCCTCACCTTCTGCTCCACTTCCAGTCCTTGGCCTTCTCTTGTCTCCCTTACAGCCTTTCCACCAGCTAGCACCAAGCAGAGCATGACCCTTGGCATACGTGCTTTTGACCACCCTGATTCCAGCAGCTTCAGTGCCGAGCACTCAGTGCTCTGGGGTTACTGGGAGTAAGTTTCCAAGGAATTACTTTGTCATTACTTGGTAAATAAATGGACTCTGATAAGAATCTGCATTCTGCTTCCATAAAAACCTATAGATATTGTATCTGATGTCTAAGTAGTTTCTCACAAGAATGCACGAGTCACTCATTCTTCTTCATAAAAGCCGGAAAAGACTGCCTGGATCAGCTGCTGTGGTTAATGCTTGGGAGGGAGGCCTCTGTGCTTTCATTATCAGCAGTCACCATGAAGTGTTGGACAGGGAGGGTTCAGCAGCGCAGCAGGAAAAGGGTTTCATATCTGGAAATAATCTTGCAGAACTCTCTCCTAAGGCTGAAATTCTTGGCAGGAGCCTTTGTCCAAATCCCCTGAGGGAGCAAGGCCATGGGCTCTGGGCTTTGGTAAAACCTGGCAAAGTTTACATATTTTTTAAAAGCAATTAATTTTATTTTTAAGCTCCATATGACAGGAACTGTAAAAATAATACATCTAGTCCATTTTAATGATGGACATATAGCAACATATTGCAAAAGTAGCATCCTGGATAGTTTTCTATAGGAACAGGTCTGGCTCATGTCTCCAGAGCACCTGATGACCAGGTCTTTAGATGCCTAATTGCAGCTGAAGTCAGCGTGGTTTAATTAGCTACCTAAATAGTTTCTCAAATCAAGCCTTTGCTGCCTTGCATATGTTAATACATGTATCCTCATAAAATTTCTATGAAGCAAGGCTGTGTTTCAAGGCTTGGGATATAGGGAGAGAGTAACTGGTGAGCACATTTTCTGAAGAGCCTGGAGTAAATCGCAGTAATGTGAAAACCCTACCCCTGCAAAGTGTCCAAACTCTGGGAGAAAGTCTGGTGGTAACACCAACCTCTGAGCCTGGATTTCACAGGGCCAAGCAGGCATTGGCTATAGCTTGTTAGCTCCAATAATCTTTTAAATTTTCTATTATTAACTTTTTTTCCCCCTCTTATAGAAACATCAGGCATCAGGGAGGGTGGGGAAGACTTTTGTGCTTCAAATAGTAATCCACAAAGGGACTGAAAAAAATCTCACAGAACACCCAAGATAACATTGTCATTGGTAATATTAGTAGGGCTCCCAAAATGGAAAATGTTCTTGTTGTGAAACTCTCAGGTTGCTGTTTTGTTTGCTCCTTATTAAGAGTTAATAAACAAAACCGTTTGGGTTAATTTTGTCATGTGTACTGTGAGTTGCTAAGTAACATGGCTCCACTCTGCCTGAAGTCTGTAGTGAGACAAACTGGGAGAGACGTTAGAGTGCAGCAAAATAAACGGGATGGATCATGTTGTACTGCACCAGACCTTGGCGTGGCATTTGTAGCACGGATTTTCCCCCCTCTATCTTTGTCTTAGGTGTAGAAAAATTAAAGACACAGAGTCCACCTGATATACAAAGAGCAAAGAGCAGGTTATGCTTTTGTCAGGTGGGATGTTTCATAGCTGTTGGTGCGATGTGATGCTCTCAAATCTCTGTGCACTGTTGAAATTGTTGCTGGTCTGGGAGGGTTACATGCGCCCCCAGGAAGACAGACACCAAAGGGTCAGGTAGGACAGTGAGAAAATAATTTCGGTTGTCACAAGATCTGGGAGGTTTATGCACAGGATTTTAAATCAGCAACAGGCAGAGGCCTTGATATCTTCAGAAGGTCCTACATGGTGGTCTATCATAGTGCGGAAGGCACAGCACAGTCTGTGTATGTCAGTGGTGCTACAGGGGCTACAGTCCTGCTCAATTTCTCTGCTGCTTTCTGGAGAAAAGCCTCTCTGAGGTGATTTTTCATTCCTAGCAAGGCCAGGAAGGTGAGGTTGGACAGTTTCAGGAGCAGGGCTGGGAGGACAGAAATGCTGTGTTAAATGGTGACTATGTAAGATGGTTTCTGGGTAGAAACCTTCCCATCTTTGAGGGATGGGAGAAAGGCAATGTTTTTGCTGTACCTTTCAGACAAGTGGTGGCTATCATTTGAATGTATATGTCATATGAATGTAAATTCAGAATTATTTTCTGCAGACAAGTAAAAAAAAAAAAAGGTAATGTGTGAGGTCTAATTTAATACTGAAAGCAACTAGCAGTGTTTTAATAACAAGAGAAATGGAGCATTTTGCTGGGCTGGTAACTATCAGGGAACACTCTTAAAGGTTTTATCAGATCTCTTTGGTTTGGTTTGCAGGCATTGTTTGGTTTTTGAGGAAATCCTAATTTTTACATGAGAATTTCAATCTGTCAAATTGTTGTTATCAGCAGTATATTTTATTTCTGCTGCAGTCTCCTTCTAGGACAGATTGCTCTCAGGAAAGAGATGCGTTTGGACTGAGAATTCTAAAGGAAGGATCACCTACATGTTACTTAGGATCATTTATGTTCCAGGACTGGAGATACAGTCTGGGTAAAGCAAATAGTCCTAGAAAACATTGACCATTTGTACAGTGACCCACATGTTACACCTTCCAGAATTATTATTTTGGTGCAAAGACTAGTGTTTGCAGGATACAGTTATCCAAGTGTGAATTTTGCCCTTGAATTCAGTGGCTTGAACAGTATCAATTATGCTCTGAGTCAAGCAGGGTTTAGGGGAGAGCAGAGAGAAACAAGATCTAGGAATACCAATCAGTTAAGGCACATGCTGGAGTGTGAACAGTGCAAGTTTCAAATTTCAGATCTTCCCAGACTTCTCAGGGCTAAACTAATACTTGTCAGTATGAAAACAAAACAAAACAAAACAAAAATCCAAACAAACAATTCAAAACTCTACAACATTCTGGGGTTTTTTTGATGAAGGTAACTGTTAAACTTAATAATCAAATGGCCTCATCCAGAACATACTTGATGCTGCTTTATTAGGTAGCAAAACTAGAAGTGGGTAGATTCAAATTGGCTATTAGGAAAAAGTTCTTCACCATGAGGGTGGTGAGACACTGGAAGAGCTTGCCCAGGGAGGTGGTGGAAGCCCCATCCCTGGAAGTTTTTTAAGGCCAGGCTGGATGGGTGTGTTGGTTTGAGCTAATTGGAGAATTTGAGTGAGAAATTAGGCTATTGGCTGAGAGAGGTAAACACAGTGTGTTACTTCACCAGAGTTTTACTGAGAAAGAAAAAAAAAGTTGTTTTTAAGAACTGTTCTCAAAACAACTAGATATCAGACAGTTTCTGACTGTTCTGGGCTGCGGCTGCTCCTCTTGCATGGTCTCCTTTCCCTTTGCCTTGGTAGCTAATTCTCAGTAAAACTACTAACTTCTTTCTACTTCTGATTCCCCTGGCTGATCTACTTCAGCTTATCTGCAGCATCAACAGGTGGTGAGATAAGACTGGGGAAGGGGGGAAAGGTGGTAGGGGCGGTTTGGTTACCCCTCTCTTGGAGATTTGGGTCTCAGGGAGGGGTGTGGTGTCTGTATTACCTTTTCATTGTATATATCTGTAAATATCTGTTGTACCTTGCAAATATTTGCTTGTATATTGTGCATCGCTGTAAATATAAAGCTTCATTTATTAACTTCCAGTGTTTTTGAGTCCTAGCTGGGGTTTATAAAAGGTGTGGGGGCTCCACCACAATGGGGCTCTAAGCAACCTGATCTAGTGTGAGGTGTTCCTGCTCATGGCAGGGTGGTTGGAGTTAGAGGCACCTCAAGGTGCTTTCCAGCCCTGATAATTCTATGATTTTACTTCCTGCCAGTAGCCAACCAGCAATCCTCCAAGTGCCTGCAGACAAGACATGGAACAGCTCCTAGAACCATCTGGGGTTATGGTTAAAAGCACCAGGTTAACATTTGCCAAGATCCTACAAGAATGCTTTCAGGGATACATGGAGTTAATTTATGGCTTCTGCAGGCAGTAGTTGGGCAGGATGCATTTCATACAGCTTACGTATGGAACGTATATAGATCATGCATATGCAGTCTATTTTATTTTGCCCGCAGTGCCTGACATAGTACTGTCTGACAATGAATCATGCAGATTCAAACAGTTCAGTGTACCACAGATTTAAACATGTAAGTGCCATTTCCTATTGTCCCCAGTCCAAGAGTTTGGTGGAACATCATGTTAAAATAATAGGGCTGCTATTAATAAAGGCAGCAGAGTCTCTACTCAGCACTGCTACATGACAAAACACATCCTTGAGGCAGAGGTTCTCATCTGCTGACACAGACAGCTAAACCCAGCCATGCTGGAGCTGCTAACAGGCTTCTCAGTCTCGCTGGAGACAGTGTAGAAATACTGAGATGATTAAAATAAGACAGAACAGTATAACTAATGCAAACCAGGAACTAGAACTGCTTCTTAGAAATGCTGTTGTGTACATCTCTGCTGGTGGAAGTCAGGCTAAAGCACTGGCACTACGTCAGCTCGTCACCATGCTTGTATGAGGTTTGCTATAACAAATGCATACCTGCTCCAGGAACGGCATAGATATCTTCAGATCTCAGGAGGAGGGGAGAGGGGGGGTATACCAATTTTGAACAGGAGTGTCCTGGGAAAGTAGCAACTGCAGCAGGTAGAGACAGTGGGGTGTCAGGGCATGGAGAGCAGATCCGGCATCTCCTGACAGGAGGAGAAAGTGTGAGTGACGAAACACAGCACAGCTAAAGGGTTATTTGAATGCTCTTAGTCAGCTGAAGGTGTCAGGTGGATTATGGATACTTGTGATTGCACATTGTATATTTTAAAATGAATTCTATCCTGACCTGAAAGGGAACCTCCCTAGACAGACCATAGCTATCTGGTGATGAACACTTGAACCAGGAAAAAAGTGCCACTGAGAACATGAGGCCCAGATTAAATTCCCCGTGATACAGGGACTTAAATAAAGTGCCTAATCACTATGGCTTCCTTCAATGAGAAGTATTGGGAGATACTTAATTCCCACTTGAATTGTGCTTTGTGGAGGTCTGACTCCTTCTGAGTTGCCTTTTCATGCATTCAGGAATGAATCCAGTTCTGGAGCCCTTATTACAAGAGGGATGTGAATGTGCTGGAGTGTGTCCAAAGGATGGCCACGAGGATGATCAGAGGGCTGGAGTACCTCTGCTATGAGGACAGACTGAAGGAGTTGGGGCTGTTCAGTTTGGAGAAGAGGAGGCTCCCAGATTATTGTGGGCTTCCAGTATCTGAAGGGGACCTACAAAAAAGCTGTGGAGGGACTTTTTAGGCTCTCAGGTAGTGACAGGACTAAGCTGTGGGGCAAAGCTGTATGTGGGGAGATTCAGATTGGATGTGAGGAAGAAGTTCTTCAGCATGAGAATGGTGAGGCCCTGGAATGGGTTGCCCAGGGAGGTGGTTGGGGCCACATCCTTGGAGGTGTTTAAGGCAAGGCTGGATGAGACTCTGTCCAGCCTGATCTAAGGTGGGGTGTCCCTGCCTGTGGCAGGGGGGTTGGAACTAAATGATTCTTGTGGTCCCTTCCAACCCTGATTGATTCTATTCTATGATTCTATGACTAAGCAGCACCTGAGACTACACCAGAAGAATTCCTTCTCCTCATCCTCTGATGGGAATGTAGTTTCTTCCTTCGAAGTTATCATCTGCTACTTTTCTAACCATCTTTACATTCACTGCACACTAACCTTTCTCTTTGCTGGATCTCCTGGACACTCAGTTTCTCTCCTAAAATGCTGACTCAGGAATCCTAACGGCAAGCTTTGGAAACTCTGATATTTCAAAAATTAGTTTTTACCTCCCTATTCATCACAGAGGAAGTCAGTAGCTGCCATATTGCTTCTGCCCAAGAAATATGAGCAATCTGCTGTTCTTCTTGTCCTCATCTTTGCTTCCCACTGCAGATGACCCCACCCTTCTGATCCAGATAGGTCACACAGGCGCAAGCTCATTTAAATTAGGACTTGCCTCTCCAGGGTCCTTCTGAGATCAACTGAATTTCAATTCATTGAGAGAGAATTTTCTTCCTGAGCAAAAAGAGAGAATTGAATGGAGCTGCGCTCTGCTACGTGGCACCGAGGTTGATATGGCAACAAAGGTTCTAAAAATGATGAAACACAAATTATATTCTCTTGCTATATAAATAGCTGTGTCAAGTTGTTATGGAAACTGTCAAGTAAACTGGGTTAAGAAGGGCTACTTTTCCTGCTCTCTTTTGCCAAAGCTTTCGGAAACAGTTTGTGCCAGCATAGTACCAGAATGAGGACCAATTGAAACTGGGCAATGCTTTGATCAGAAAGTCACTACAAATTAGGTGGAAATGTACTACAGTCACTGTCCTCTTGAGAAGCTGGATCTTTGAATGAAGTGCTGTACTTGCTCCATTCCCACGATATACCAGTGGAGGTCATGATGTGGTCTCACTAGAATCCTCTCTTAGAGATCTGAGGAGACACTGTTGTTCAGTAATTTTCTTTTTTTTCTGAAGGCCCAGAGTGAACGCTCAGATGGAACCACAGTCACAGCTGTGCATACAATAAAGAACTTCAAGAGCAGGCAGGTGGAAGAAGCTCCCATCAAGATTAAAAGTGTAGTTCAGTGGATTTTGAAACCAATGTACCAGCTGTGAATTGGAGGGAGCATCATGTATCCTTTCATGGGATTGTAAAAAAAAGGTGAAAATCAAAGCAAAAATGCTGAATTGCGCCTTGGGCACCAGTCTTCTGTCTTAAACATGCTCCAAGAGTAGATAAACCCAAAACATTCAAATCCTTTCTGAAGGATCCTTCTATTCTTCAGCTGAGAAATTGCACTGACGTCTTGTTTCCAACTCCGGGCCCTTTGTGACCTGCACAAAGGCATCACTCTAAATTAACTTCTCCTCGTGAGATGCCCACTGTGTTGTATTGTCAGATGAGTGATTTTGAGATAATGCACTTGTTCTTAATTCATTTTAGCTCCTCAGGAATTTTCCAGTAATGAAATGCAACTTGATCTCTTTGAAAGACACCAGGCAGGTACATTAACCACTCACCCTATTAATGCTGTCCTGTTATTGTCACTGCATCTGTCCAAGAACATAATTCAAGGAATATAACAGTTATGGTATGCACAGCCTTCTTATCTTTGTTTCCCCTGATACAGTTATCTGGCACCTATCCCTCTCAACAGAATCAAGATTAGAGTCAGAGAGAATGAGGTTGTTGAAAGGTTTCCCTTTCATATTTCCAAAGACATGATAGCGAAGAGAATTTTAAAAGGGTATTACTGTGTTGATGTACAGTGGGTATTCAATCCCTATAAAAAGCTCTCATACATTTGATTCACCTTTCTGGATCTTAACAACCACCATGCAGAGTTATGCCACAAGGGGTTAGTGGAATGCACTTTGTTCCTATGTATAAATAGTTAGTTTTTCATAATGAGCGTTAGAAAGTATGCAGAAGTGAACAGGATGTGAAGACTGAGAAATCCTTTTCCTCTGCAACTGTGGAAAAAAAAACCACAAAAAACAAAACAAAACAAAACAAAACAAAAAACCAAACCAAAACAGACTGCAACTCAAGGGTCACACTGTGAAGACTGTGCCCTGCAAATTAGTTTTGAAACCTGTGTAAGTTGCACCATAGAATCACATTCTATAATTCTCTGCTCATATTAAGACAGAGCTCCAATAGAGAAGGACCTGACCGAGCTCCAGGCCAGGAGGACAGTTCTGCAGGAAGGGTCAGAGAAGGGAGAGGAGTCCTTCACTTCTTGGTGTTTGCTTGTGAAGGAAGAGATACTGTACATGTCACACTTTACTGCAGTGTAACAGGCAGGGGAAGCCACAATTAGAAGCAATGAAGACATTCATGTCATTCAGATGGGGGGAGTAAGCCTGCTGGTCAGTCCCTCCACACCCTAGATGTCCATCTGTCTTAGTCATTTCCACTGTAAAGTTTTTTTGTTGTTGTTTGTTTGTTTGTTTGGGTTTTTTTTGTTTCCCCTGGCAAAACTTGGGCATGTTTCTGGTAGGATCTATGAGTTCCAGTGTTGTATAAATATATTAATAACTAATGGAAGTGATAAGGAAGAGAATCAGATGTTGTGGAGATGGGCAGCAGTAAAATGATCTACAATATATTAGTAATGTAGATATTTCTATTGATTCATAAACTTTGCAGAAGGAAGGAGAATAAAACAGGAGAATAAATCAAGCACACAACCTGAAGAAGGAAAGGCTCCTAGTAAACATCTTTCAGCCAAGAAGATGTTCAGGGAAAGAAAGGAAGAAAGGAAGGAAGGAAGGAAGGAAGGAAGGAAGGGAGAAAGAAAGAAAGAGAGAAAGAGAGAAAGAAAGGAAGAAAGAAAGAAAGAAAGAGAGAAAGAAAGGAAGAAAGAAAGAAAGAGAGAAAGAGAGAAAGAAAGGAAGAAAGAAAGAAAGAAAGAAAGAAAGAAAGAAAGAGAAAGAGAGAGGTGTCCAGTCCAGTCCAGAGTGGGGATCTTAAAAATCCACAAAAGATTAATCCTCTTAATTTGCTGGAAAATGCAATGTCTGTCTTCAGATGGCTACAGCCTGGTCAGAGTGGGGGATTTATCTCTGCACCACAGCTGAGATGTTTATGGCCACCTGAGCAGGTATTCCAGAAGCTGGTGGCTGTCCCATTCTCTCCTGGGGCCCCGCTGCTGTCTTGTGCACAACAGACTTGTGCGACAGCAGCAGAGAAACAACAAAGGGTCCACATCAAGTAGTCTACTGATTTTTCTTGCTGTTCTGTTGATTTGTTAAAAAAGCCAGCACAATATCACATCCAATCCTTTTCCGAAGGCATCAGTATGCTTAAGCTATTCTATAACTTCATATTGATAAAATCATAGAATCATAATCATAGAATCAGTCAGGATTGGAAGGGATCATCTAGTTCCAAAACCCCTGCCATGCCCAGGGACACCCTACCCTAGATCAGGCTGGACAGAGCCTCATCCAGCCTGGCCTTAAACACCTCCAGGGATGTGGCCCCAACCACACCCTTGGACAACCCATTCCAGGCTCTCATAACACACATGCTGAAGAACTTCCTCCTCACATCTAATCTGAATCTCTCCACCTCCAGCTTTGCTCCATTCTCCCTAGTCCTGTCACTACCTGATAGCCTAAAAAGTCCCTCCACAGCTTTTCTGTAGGCCCCCTTCAGGACACAATAAGGTCACTTCAGAGCCTCCTCTTCTCCAAACTGAACAGCCCCAACTCTTTCAGTCTGTCCTCATGGTAGAGGTGCTGCAGCCCTCTGATCATCCTTGTGGCCCTTCTCTGGACACGCTCCAGCATGTCTACATCTCTGCTGTAATACTGGCTCCAGAACGCAGTACTCCAGGTGGGGTCTCACCAGAGTGGAGTAGAGGGGAAGAATCACCTCCCTCAACCTGCTGGCCACAATTCTGATGCAGCCCAGGATCTGGTTGGCTTTCTGGGCTGCAAGTGCACACTGCTGCCTCATATTGAGCTTCTCGTCCACCAGCACCCCCAAGTCCCTCTCTGCAGGGCTACTCTCCAGCCAGTCACTGCTTAATCTGTATTTGTGCCTTGATTCTGATACAGGACCTTTCACTTGGCCTTGTTGAACCTCATAAGGTTGGTTTGTGCCCACCTCTCCAGCCTGTCCAGGTCCCTCTGGATGCCATCCCTACCCTCCAGTGTGTCTGCTGCACCGCATAGCTTACTATCTACCTTACTATTCTACCTTACTATTCTCTACCTTACTATTCTAGGCTGAGCTCCATGTGAGATTGTGGGTGCAGGTGATACAGGATGTGAGAAATGCTGGATTTCTAACATTTATAGCATGATTTTAGAATAGAAATTGGCATAAAAGAGCTGGATGGTCTTATGCTTCTGAGACATGATGGAACAAGACTGCCTCTGCAGTGCTTTTGATGGGAGGGGGATGTGCTTTCAGAGTTAAGCCATGGTAATTATAGGAAATAACTGCAGGGTTATGTCCAAAAGATGGACATTCAGAATCTTTGCTGTTTTCTCAGGTTAAGATTTTCTGTTCTGAAGGAATCTGTCAGTCTGAGGCCTCTTCATGACTATAAAAGTGAGGAAGACTTTAGAATTCGTGGCATACCTCCAAATGAAGACTTCTAAGTGTTAAGCAGAAGCAGAACTCCTGAACTGAAGCAAACATTCATGTTTCCTGAATTCATTGGGTCATTGCAAAGGAGACCTCAGTGGCAGAGGAACTTGGTGACAATTCCTTAGAAGTCATATAGCTCTTAAGCAGCTCCTGGGAAAAAAAGACAAACAAAACAACCTCTGCATCTCAGGGCACTGTGCAGTGATTTTCCAGTCCTTTCCAATTGCTTCACATTGCGTGGGCTGAGCAGCGATTAGGAGTTCTTGCATTTCAATGCCAAGTTTCTGAAAGATCTTTCTCGATGCCTACTCCACCTTTGTTTCCTCTTTTGTTTGTGGTTTGGGTCCACCCAGGCTCAGAAGCCAAAGAAAAGTGGATGGGCTTATTCGCTAGACTTTGCACTTGAGCAGCTTCAGACATTTTTCATTCATTCCGAACCTCCTTGGAGACATTCATAACATTTTTGCTACTTTTTCCCCCCACATCCTTACATGTATATACATTGCACTACCAGACAGAGTAATAACAAGCATTAAATAAGAACTGTGCTTATTCACGTCTTCTAGGTGATGTAAGACAGAAACATAGCCCTCAACTCAGCTCAACTCTCAGCAGCCACTCAGAGACTGCCCATGGGAACAACTCTCCTGCTCCCCAAACTCTACCCATCTATGTCTGTTGTTAATTTCATATTCTTCGTGGTACCGTTGTTTCTCTCTGAGATCAGAGTGAATGTCCCAGTTTCCTGCTGCTTTTATTTATACTCAGCCCATCTCATGTTATCATCTTATTCCTGAACTGAGGATACCAGGCGTGTTCTCCAGCAGGCTTTGTGGTCACCCCTAGAAATGTGGTCTACTACCCTATAAACATACGGAAAGTTGACCCTAGAGAGAAGATCCATAATCCTTGCTCTTTTCTTGCCTCAGGGTAGCTAAAAATTCCTCCTAGGAGATACAGTACCTTTTAGAAGTCTCCTCCCCCTTTTTCCTTTTCCCGACAGTGGAAATGCTTTACATACTTTGCAGATGTGTAAGACTCTTACGTAAAGCATCACATGAAAGCAAGGGTTCTTGCAAATAATAAAACTGCAGGCTAGTTGAAACTGGCCTCCTTATTTCATTTTCCTTAACAAAATGTAAATCTACACCCACACAAACTATGCATGCTTGAGGCAAAACAGTATTCCACACTCTGAGGCCAGGATGGAGTCAGCCTTCTTGAGAGGCAGGTTCCTTGCCACCGTCCTTCTCCGCTAAACTCATGCTTCACTTCCACACTAGATCTGATCAGCCTGGGCATCAGCATGGGTGCTGGCAGAGACACTGAGGTGAGGAAATGGCTTGTTCAGCTATAACTCATTGAGTAGCCTTCCTTGAGGATCTACTCACTCCCATGGGGTTCACAGATGTGAGCTGGAAAGCATCCAGCCTGTTTCCCTTCAATGTGTCCTGGCAGGCATCTTGCTAGATGCACCAGCACTGACATGGGTGAGCACAAAGGACAGGAGAGGAAACTCTGTCCATCTACATCCAACCTAAACCTTCTCCATTTCAGAATTCTGGATCTTGTACACTGTTCCTTCTTAGCTCTCACTGGATTTGTCTGACTTTCACACTAGCTTTCTTTTCCTCTGTCCCCCTGATCTTGTTTAAATATAGACTAACCCACTATCTCCTCCTAAACAGAAAAGCCCTAGCAATCTAGGAGCAACACTTCAGCGGGCATCTCAAAAGCATTGCCAAAGAAGTAACCAAGTCATGGGGCATCCTGCAGGATAAGACATTTCTCAATGTGATATCCTAGGAAACTGTTTAACATGACTAGCTTCAATCAAATAAATTGCCTATTATTCAATTAAAAATAAGGAAGTAATAAGACAAAACCTTATTTAATTTCTTTCTATCATCAGCCTATGTAATCTGTAGTTTAATGAACCTGATGGGTTGTCTTCACATGAATAAAGAATTTTTCCTCAGGCCACCTACTCCAGTCATCACTCAGGGATGGAGAAATCTCAGCTCCATTAACAGAGGAGGAGTCCAAAGGTGCTGCTCTGCAGATGGGACAGGACAATTCCCCATTGCTATTAAAGTGCCTTAACTGAAAAGGGTACATTTGGGCTTGCAGAGGGACAACATACCCTATTTTCTAATAGCAGTGAGTCCTTTTCTCATATATCTTTCGTGACAATTCATTTTCCCTCCTCTTCCCAGAGGTGACTTGTTTCATATGCAGTCATTTTGTAATTCACTGTCAAGTCCCACGACCTAGAGCATGGACAAAGACCCATGCTCATGGAGAAATCCTCCCATTGAGCATCAGTGCCTTGGCTCAAACATGATCTCCAGAAAAACTGTAATGAAAGCCTAACCCTCATGCTCTGCAGAGAGGAGCGTGGGCTGCCTGCAATCTGTTCCTCTGCTTCTGCCACCTCTGGACATCAGCTCAAGGCCAGGCTTAGTTTTCCTGAAATTATGCTCCTTGAGGCAATATTAGAAAGCCTCATCTGTGTGATTTTGCCCCATGTAATCACTAGACAGGTCCCTTTCTCCAGCAGAGTTAAAGAACTTCCGTATGTTTCTGGCCCAGCTGGAAAAAATTAAGTTCAACAAATGGTCAGTTAAATTAGACTTGAGAAGGTACAGACAGTGGGAACTGATAATGAAAGGCTTTAGTGGAGATGGTGCACCAGGGAACCCCAGGTAATTCAGACACTGATGAAGCTGGTGGTGGTTGTTGCAGTATTTCTACCCTACTGCAGCACATAAATAGGCTAAGGGTTATCATTTCCAAGACCCTCTCCTCCAGTTTGGTCTCACTTCTGCACCTAACCTTCATTTCTGCATGTTTAATGAATGTGCCAATCAACATTTCATTACATATTGAGTGTGAGTGCCATTTCCCCATGCTTGTAACCCCCTGTCAGTCCTGTGGACTATCTTGCAGCAGTCATTCTGTGGAGCCTTTTGGGCCAAAAGAGTGATCCTAAATCCTTCACAATGCTAAAGTGAAGCTGCAACATAAACAGACTCCTTCACATGGTAGCCTCATCCTTCCTAGGGGTCTCTGCTCACTTCTACCTTGGTTAGCCTTATATAATGCTACTGCTAAGCTGCAGCTGGTGTGACACTGGCTTCTTTGTGTGACTGCAAGGCTTTTGTGCACCAGCCAAAATGCAATGCTAAACCAATCAGGATCATAAGGAGCTGACTGTTAGCACATCATTTTCGAAGGGGGTGTTGTGTGCTATTGCATAAGTTGTTGCAAGTGTCTCTTTGTGGCTGGGGAAAGTCAGGGGAAAGGTGGCCTCATCCTGGGGGTGGATGTCCTAGTCCATACATACTGAGTTATGTGAAAATCCTAATGAGAAGCCCCACTTGCCAGCTAGGAGGTTTTGTTTGGTTGCTAGTGGAAGCCTGCCACTGCAGTAATTGTGCCTCCTACACCTTCACCATCCCCTGCTTTGACCTCATCGGGTACAAGCAGTGAGAACCAACATTTTTGGTGGTATATAGAAAAGGGAAGCAGGAGCAATCATGACTCAGAGATTCCTTTTTCCCATCAAGATGTTCTAGTGGAATTTGAAAGCTCTTTTCTCTCATCAGAAACCTCCACTACTTCAGCACCCAGAAGGATGGGTCCTCGAGTCTGGGAAGCACTTCTGCCTGGACATTCAGGATGAGCCTGGCCTGTAGGAGACACTGGAATTTTCTTGCCTGTCACCCAAAAATAAAACAGAAATAAGGCAAAATGAAAAAATTGCCACGGGGAGGACTTGTGAGTCCAAGCTCTGAGTTCAAGGAGACAGTTCAGAGGATTCCTCATGAAGCAAACAGAAATGAAGGGAGCAGGTGATAAACTGCCCAACGTTCCTAGCTTTGCCTGGCTGCCCAGCCAGCTCTGGTATTTGAAGCATTGTGCAAATAAAGATGACAGGATGTGATATCCTGTTAGGAAGCTCACTAATTGGTTGAGGAGCAATCAGGATGAAGCACTGTGAGTGGATTTTGGCTTTGGAAATGCCATCAGTGAAGGCAGCAGTCAGGGGCATCTACCCAGGGCACAGGGTTTGTAGTGGCTGCTGTTAGGATACCCAAGTCCTGAATCTCATCTTGACTTTCCCTGGTGTTTGATGTGTGGCAGAGGAGAGGCTCGGGCATGCCACTGGGATTGAGGTCACTTCAGGAGATGAAGTGGCACGTTTGGGTGCAGAACAGACTGAGTTTTGGAGATTGCTACTATCCAGGAACAGTATCTCTTCCAGCAACGCATTGTTATTTATGGTGGTGGCAGCATCTGGGTTTGCAGACCGCTCTGCACATCCACCACTGTGCAGTGTCTCTTTTGCACCCTTTACAGTAGGATCTCAATTTAGATATTTTAACCAGGATATTTTAAATGGAAATAGGTGTTCAGTCACAAACTGAGCTCTCTTGGTCCTCTCTGGCAGCTACTCTGAGATATAACTGGGCTCTTCTGTGCAGTGGTCAGCAGAAATCCTCATTTAAAGCCACAAATCTGAGAAACTATTTCCCCAGCTTTTAATCAGAAGGAAAGGCTGGTTAAAGCTATCTGTCAAGAACAGCAGCTCCAAATGCCTTCCACCCTGGGCAACTCCAGTTGTTGTACCCAGCTCCAGCACTAGTTCTTGGACAAGCCTAACCTCTGAATTTTGGCACCCCAAGCAGCAGAGCAGAGCAAGATTTGGGCTGTGTAGTGCCAGAATTGGCCGTAAAATAACAGTGTGACTGTAAGGCTTTGGTGTGACTGACTCCCTTCTCTAGAAATCACCCAATTACTGTAAGTTGGACTAAAACCCATGACTCCAGTTATCTTCTCTGAATTAAGACGTGTTGCAAAATGTATCCTTTTTCTGTACAATCTAGAAAGGCATATTCTCAACTGGGTATGACTTGACACCTTTCTAGACAGCATGACTGCTTGTCTCTTAGTTTGCCCAATGGGAAATGTATATTACCAGTAAGCCAGCATGACATACCAAATTCTGCTCCATGAGCAGAGCATATTAAAATGCCATTTTTACATCCTAAATTGTATTTCATTATGCAGTCAGTTACAATTTTGACAGAAACAGTGCACAGAATAAATCTCATATGCTAACTAAAACAGGCTAGCTTTTTTTTTCCCTAATATGCTGAAAAAATATTATGGTATATCTAGGCCATAAAGTTTCTGAAGTGAGAAGAACAGCAGCATCAGGGATATAGTCTGTGATCTTTGTTTTGGGTGCTAATCATAATTGTACACTCTGTCCAAGAAGAAGTGACAGACATTTCACCCAGTACTGTTGAAAAATCATCCTATTTTATTATTTTTGCCTGTGATTTTTAGAGTGTGTACACTCTAAAAATGGGATGAGATTTAACAAGGCTAAGTGCAGAGTTCTGTACTTTGGCCACAACATCCTCTGGCAGTGCTACAGGCTGGAGACAGAGTGGCTGGAGAGCAGCCAGGCAGAGAGGGACCTGGGGGTGTTGGTAGATAGTAGACTGAACATGAGCCAGCAGTGTGCCCATGTGCCCAGGAGAGCCAATGGCATCCTGGCCTGTATCATGAATAGTGTGGCCAGCAGGACAAGGGAGGTTATTCTGCCCCTGTACTTGGCACTGGTCAGGCCACACCTTGAGTACTGTGTCCAGTTCTGGTCCACTCAATTCAAGAGAGATGTAGAGGTGCTGGAACAGGTCCAGAGAAGGTGAGGGGCCTGGAGCACAAGCTCTGTGAAGGAGCTGGGGTTGTTTAGCCTGGAGAAGAGGAGGCTCAGGGGGTGACCTCATTGCTGTCTACAACTATCTGAAGGGAGGTTGTAGCCAGGTGGGGGTTGGTCAACCAGAACAACAACAACAGAAAAAGGGGACACAGTCTCAAGTTGTGCCAGGGGAGGTATAGGCTGGATATAAGGAAGAAGTTCTTCACAGAGAGAGTGATTGGCATTGGAATGGGCTGTCCAGGGAGGTGATGGAGTCGCTGTCCCTGGAGGTGTTCAGGAAAAGACTGGGTGGAGCACTTAGTGCCATGGTCTAGTTGATTGGATAAGGCCGGGTGATAGGTTGGACTGGATGAGCTTGGAGGTCTCTTCCAACTGGGCTTACTCTATTCTATTCTATTCTATTCTATTCTATTCTATTCTATTCTATTCTATTCTATTCTATTCTATTCTATTCTATTCTATTCTATTCTAACACTGTAAAAGCACTGGCTAATCTGCCTAACACATATTTAGGATAGATGATCACTTTAGATAATTTCCAACAGAACTATTCTATTCCACTAAAAAACAATTTGCTAATTCAATAGCCTATTTTCATAGAAGATAACACATTTTTCCAAATGGCTTTTAAAACTTCCAAGTATTTATTTCAAGAAAGATAAGAAGTAAACCTAGGGTTACACTTAGTGTAAACTATATTGGAACTCTTTTATGGAACAGGTCAGAGCAAAGACTATTTCTCCTAACATATGCTAGCAAATACAAGGGTTTGCATTGACTTTATTTTCTTGAGCTGATTGCAAGGCCTATGTTGGTTACCCACTCAAAGAAGAAGGAATATAAATGTTGCCACATCTCTTGGTATGGGCATTGGTAGGTCAACCTGTGGCATCAGGGAAGTGACATCTAATTGTTACCTCAGCTGAAACTGGGTATAACCAGTGCCCAGATCCAGGAAATGCTACTTCCTACTGTCAGGAAGGACAAAATCAAGAGACAGCCATGTAGGACAGATCAGCTGTCTAGACTCTGCTGTGATTCAGAACTACCTACAGCCTTTCCTGAAACAGCTTTCATATGCCAGCTGTCTCTATGCATTTGTCCATAGTTTAGCCTGAAGCCACCATAACAGCATGTACTTGTTTTGGGTGTCCATCAAGCAGTTAATTCATAGAATAATAGAATCATAGAATGGTTTGGGTTAGAAAGGACCTTTAAAGGTCACCTAGTCCAAGCCTCCTGCAATGAGCAGGGACATCTTTAATAGGGTCAGTTTGATCAGAGCCCCATCCTAACCTTGAATGTTTCCAGGGATGGGGCATCTAGCATCTCTCTGGGCAACTTGTAACAGTGTTTCAACCATACTCATTGTAAAAATTTTCTTCCATCTATGTAACCTAAATATACCATTTTTTAGTTAAAAACCACCACCCCTTGTCCTATTGCAACAAGCCCTGCTAAAAAGTCTGTACTGAAAGGTGGCAATAAGGTCTCCCAGAGCCTTCTGTTCTCCAGGCTGAACAATATGAACTCTCAGACTCAATTGATAGGAGTCACCTCATTTCCCATTTTGTACCCTCCCCTTGACCCACACCAGCAGGTTCACATCTTTGTGCTATTACTTCTCCCAGCTACCTCCCTGTTACCTACCTGCTCTCAGCTTTTACACAGCATTTACACACTGATCAGTACAGCAGAATAGACCAAAGATCTGTTTGAAAAGTGGTGTTATATTAATATATAATCGAAGGGGATGATGTGTAGTATGCAGGGGGTACCAGGCACACGGCAAAGCTCTGAGGACACTGAAATGCCAGACTCTGCCAACACTCTGCATAGGAGCCCAGAAGCTCCCTCTCCTAGGCACCAGCACAGTGCCAATAGGCAGTGCTGCATTTGTTTTGGCTTGTGTCAGGCCAGCAAAGCACGATAAGAGATAATTAGTGATTAAATTGCAACCTTTTATCTTTGTAAATGACAGTTACTTCCTTGTAGGCTACCTATGTTGACAATGAATGTTCAGGACAAGCTGAACAAATATGTTTACTTTGATCCTGAGTAAAATTCCTGAGAGAAGCTTCCCAGTCCTTAGGCAAAGCAGGATGGCAGACTGCGATGGCTTTGGCTCTGCAGCCCGTGGAAACCTCCAGTGAGAAGTTTTGCTACAAATAAATGAGCACCCCTCTATGATTCGTCTCAGTCAGGGACGCACAGCAGCAGAGGGCAGTAGCTCAACATGATGCATTCTCCCCTGCAGATGACTTCTTTTTGTCTCATGGCGTCTTTTCCTACAGGTTTTTGCAGCCTCCAGGTAGTGGTGCATGCTATTAATATCAATCGTGCCCTTTTCAAATAAATCTGAATGTCCTCTGCAGGAAAGGAGGAGTGCTTGAGTGCTTGCCTGTACCCCCAGCTGCTTCCAAGGCACCCACAAGCAGTAGAGTGCCTGCAGCTGACTCATTGCTGCAGCTGACTTGGTTCCCCCCCACCCACATCAGACCAGGAGGTGGAGATGGCACAGGGGAATTATGGCACCGTGTGGGATGTGTAAGGTGGAGCAAGCAACCTGGGAACGGAGACTGATGGATTAAGCTGGCTATTGTCACTTATTATGCTCTCCTTTGAAATGGCTGTCTATGCAAGTAAGTACAAGTAAGGCTTTCAGCAAAATGTACCTGGTGGCCAGAAATACTTGTCCAGTTCTGCATTGTCCTGTGTGTTAGTCTTTGAGAATAAAACCAAATCCTATTTTATTCAAGGACAGTATCTAATGCATCTGATTGCCTCGATACCACTAAAAAATCTCTATTCATTGTCCTCTTCCTTGTGGGTACTACAGAGTGACCCTAAAACCAAAGACACTTAGAACATAGCCTCACCTCGAAAAACAGGAGGAGCCACTAAAGTATTATTCCCTCTATCAGTCTCAAAAACCTCTTCAGAGGCTTCAGAAACCCCAGTCAAGAGAAGGGAAATAAATCATGGAAGTCTGTGATGAACCCCACCCTGAAAATACCAGCATGTGCCCTGTTGGGGCAGAGTACTGAAGCCAGCACACATGCAGCAACAGGGCAGGCGAGTGCTCACAGCCACATTTTACACAATCCAGTGCAGGTATGCAGGTTATTGCCTAGTGCCCTCCTTCCTCTCTGAGACGCAGTCAGAGCTGCACAAACACGTTGAGGGAGCTGCAGGTTATATCTTTACCTGCTTTGGCAAGCTCAGCTCAGCAATTAGCTGGGTGAAAGCTCTGCCCCACAGCAGGTCCTGGGAGCTACAGCTGGCCCAAGTAGTGCCTGGTCTGTGTATGCTGGCACATAAAATAGTTTCCCGAGGCAGCTCTGCAAGCTGTAGCTCACCCCTACCCCTCTTTGATTCCTGCAAAGCCATGGTGTGGGGAGGCTGCTGGCAGTTACTTTGTGCAGGAGGAAGTCATGAAGGAGGCCAGGAGCTTCCAGCATGGAGCAAATCATCAGTAGCAGAATGTTTTCCTTGCCTCTACGGTGTCTGGTTGCTGTCCAGATCCAGGCAGACCCCTAAGAGATCTGGCACTTGTTAACATACTCGTTCTCCTAGAGTCTGAAGAAATCATGGGCCATGCTTGTTGCAACCTCCCAGAAGTCTGGGTTTTCCCTGTCTGCAAACATCTTTACTGTGAGTCCTGCCACTGGTCTGCATGCTGAACCTATAACCTTGAACCAAACCTTGGTCTTTCCTGCCTGCTGCCATCCCAGGGACTAAACACAACAGGAAGGAGAAGGCCATAATGCTAGAGTGCTTCCTTCTTGCTGCAGCATGGGAACACTCAGTATCAGCCCCATCCCAGTAACAAACTTCCTTGTGCTGAAATCCCCTCTTCAGGCCACTCTACACTTTCCATCCAGACTTTCTGACTGCAGGCACTTGCACCACACACAGAGAAATGCAGCATTTATTTTTAACCTAAAGGGAGTCAGCCAAGGCAGGGTTTTATAGAGAGACCCTCAGATCATTCAGGCTGGATCAGGTTTCTAAAGATGGTAGCACATTATAAATCAATACAGTCCCAGTTTGCTTTCTTCACTTCTGTTGAAAGAAAAGGTTCATCCAGCACCTTGAGGTTCCAGAAACAGTGTAAGTAGAATCAGGAAATGCTGAAGGAGATTTATGCAACATCTCAAACACCTGAAGTAGATGGATTCCCATCAGCCTGATTGCCTCAAGGGGTTTCTTCTCCATTTCTTGGGCCCTGCAGGTACATCAGTGTGCACAGAGCACACTCAATCTTGCATGAGCAATACTTAACTCTGCACACCTAGCTCGACCCTGAACCTACTGAAGTCAATCAAAAGAGTAAGGATCACCCCAGGCAATCTTTTCCTCCTTTATGGGAGAGCATCACAGATCAGCCCTGTCTAAGAGGGCCACTGGAGTGAAGTGATGTGTTTGAGGGCATGCAGCAGCTCAGTAATAGAGACTCCAGTTCCTTTGTGCCACATCGGGAACACTGTAGTGCAAGAAAATGTCCCCAGGTACGTCACTTCTGATGCCACAAGAGTGTTTCAGAGCCTCATGTGGCTGAAAGACAGACAGAAGATTTGTGCAGACAAGGAAGAAGAAGCAAAACATGAAATGAGAATGAGGCAGAAAGAAATCACTTGCTGGATGATCCAAAAACTTCTACATCTAAGATTTGTTTCTTGATCTCTTGCCAGAGGTTTGGAGACTTGAATGTCTCTGATAATGAAGCAGCTCACGACTCAGACTGTGTCAGAGCCATTGGATTGCCAATTCAATGGTAAAGACACCGAGAACAGTCTTGGGAGAGAAAATCATCAGTCCCAGTTGCCACAAGTGCTTATCAGAGCTAGACAGGGCACTGATTATAAAGCTTTAAAGAGGAGGAGAGTTTGGAATTAACTGGCTGTTAATAATCCCCAGGCACTACCTGTTGCTTGTTCTGTAGATGGCAGCACAAGGAAGCCAACCAACTCTGTGCAAGGCTAGTACATATAGGTCTGTCATTAACAGGGTCAGTGGAGGGAGTTGTTTCACTTTAGACTTGAATTACTTTCAATTTTTAACAACAATGGGTTAGGAAAACAAGAAAGAAGCCACTTCAAACAAATAGTTAAAGTAACTTGCAAAGAAGGAGAAATTCTATGTCATGTAGAGGTAGCCTTCGGTTCATTAAAAAACCCAAAGAAGTTATGTGGTATGGCTACCACAAACTGCAGATCAAGAGAAGAAAGCCACCTGAATAGATTCGTTAAGAGTCTGTGTGCTTTTGGACATAAACCTGACCCTTATCCTGTGTTTAAACAGCAAAGAGGGACTCGTTGTCTTGGTGCCCAAATGTTTGCAAAATGGGCCAGTAGGGCAAAATTTATCAAAACACAACATGTTCTAAATCACTTGGAATTTCCACTTGAAAAACATGAGCAACTAATGGTTCCTGATCAATTCTTCTGTGTATCTACCCTGAAATCATCTGATTGCACCAGGAGAAAGCTTGGCTTTGCAACTGAGAGCTGTAAATACATGCTGCTGTAGAAATTCAGGGCTTTCGTTTTCCTTCCCACAGGGCACTTTTGGGAGGGAGCCTGGAAGAAGCCTCATCTTGTGAACTCCCAGGCCTGCTATTTCTGAGCACCGATTTCCTACTTGGGATGTAGATCTTGACCTCCGTGGCCCCAGTCTACTGGTTTGCATAAACAAAAAAGCATGGCAAAGAAGCTGAAGCCGGATGTACCTACAGCAAATAAATCTCTTCCTCTCTGACAAACAGAGAATGATTTGACCTCTTGCACGTCATGTCTGGTTGTCTGACCAGAACTGTCAGTCACAACTTTCCCTCTGGAAGCCTTAGATGAGACAAGGGATAAAAGGGACATAAAAGTGACATCAGTAAGACTAAAACAATGAATGACAGGATTTCCTCTACCATCTCCATTCCTACAAGTTTTCCAATCATGGCTGCTAACATCCCTGGCAGTGCCTGTCCGTGTTAGATTCACTCACAAGCAAACTTAATAAACCATCTCCTGACTTTGCCTCTCTGTGTCCCAGCCTCGTTTTTGCATTCATTTTCTGGAAACAATCCAGTGAACAAGTTCACCAGCGTGAACATTTGGGCCGGAGCGAATTTTAAAGCAAACATCTGGGATCTGTGCAAACAGGAAATCCACCGCACTTCTGGGCTGGAAACATTTGTAGCTGAGAACCGAATGCTTTCTACACTCAGGCCATGAGATCCCTGGGAGACGCCATGTAATGCACACATCCAATCAAGCCCTCACAGATCTCATCAGATTTCAGGCAGTGAATCCTAGAAGCACAACACTAGGAGTCATACCATGAATTACGGCAGAAATTATTGTGTCGTGAGTCATGGGAAATTAACCTGCGAGTGCTGGACATTGCTGCTGGATAATTTGGCTGTGCCCAGACGAAGCGAGATGTAAACTCTGAGGCAGAGATTGCCTCCTCTCCAGCCTTGTGGAAGGGATCCTTCCCTGGTGAGCTAGGGAGACAGGAGAGGGAATCATGAATGACCAGCACTTGTCCTAGCATAATTTTGTGGCTCAGGAGGAGATCAGAGAATCACAGAACCACAGAATTAACCAGGCTGGAAAAGACCTCCGGGATCATTGAGTCCAACCTATCACCTAACCTTTCTAATTAGCTAAACCATGGCAATAATTGCCTCATCCAACCTTCTCTTAAACACCCCCAGGGATGGTGACTCCACCACCTCCTCAGGCACCCCATTCCAATGTCAGTCACTCTTTCCACAAAGAAATTCTTCCTAATGTCCAGCCTAAACCTGCCTTGGTGCAGTTTGAGGCTGTGTCTTCTTGTTCTGTCGCTGGGTGCCTGGGAGAAGAGACCAACCCCCACCTGGCCACAACCTTCTTTCAGGTAGTTGTAGAGAGCAATAAGGTCCTCCCTGAGCTTCCCCAGCTCCCTCAGCTGTCCCTCACAAGGCTGTGCTCCATCCCCTTCACCAGCCTTGTTGCCCTTCTCTGGACATGTTCAAGGACCTCAACATCTTTTTAAAATTGAGGGGCCCAGGACTGGACACAGACACTCATAAGTTTGCTGCTGACTCCAATCTGTGTGGTGCAGGAGACATGCTGGTGGGCAGGGATGGCATCCAGAGGGACCTGGACAGGCTGGAGTGGTGGGCACAAACCAACCTCATGAGGTTCAACAAGGCCAAGTGAAAGTTCCTGCATCTGAGTTGCGGCAATCCCAAGCACAAATACAGGTCGAGCAGTAACTGGCTGGAGAACAGCCCTGAGGAGAGGGACTTGGGGGTGCTGGTGGACCAGAAGCTCAATGTGAGCCAGCAGCGTGCACTTGCAGCCCAGAAAGCCAACCAGATCCTGGGCTGCATCAGGAGGAGTGTGGCCAGCAGGTTGAGGGAGGTGATTCTTCCCCTCTACTCTGCCCTGGTGAGACTCCACCTGGAGTACTGCATCCAGTTCTGGAGCCCCTATTACAGGAGGGATATGGATATGCTGGAGTGTGTCCAGAGAAGGGCCACAAGGATGATCAGAGGGCTGGAGCACCTCTACTATGAGGACAGACTGAAAGAGTTGGGGCTGTTCAGTGTGGAGAAGAGGAGGCTCTGAGGTGACCTTCTTGTGTCCTTCCAGTATCTGAAGGGGGCCTACAGAAAAGCTGGGGAGGGACTTTTTAGGCTATCAGGTAGTGACAGGACTAGGGGGAATGGAGAAAAGCTGTATGTGGGGAGATTCAGATTGGATGTGAGAGGAAGTTCTTCAGCATCAGTGTTATGAGAGCCTGGAATGGGTTGCCCAGGGGGGTGTTTGGGGCCACATCCCTGGAAGTGTTTAAGGCCAGGCTGGATGAGGCTGTGGGTGATGTGATCTAGGGTAGGGTGTCTCTGCCCGTGGCAGGGGAGCTGGAACTAGATGATCCTTGTGGTCCCTTCCAGCCTTGACTGATTCTATGATTCTAAGTCTCATGCAGACTTTGTGAACAGCAGTGTGGCTACATCTGTTGACTGGATGGTTTAGAACAAGCCATTTGCTGATCTTTGTGAACAATGTGACATCAGACAAAATGTTACAATTTTCCTTCCAGTAAGATTTTCAGTCCCAGTCATATCGAGTCATGTTTTCTGGCACACACCAGCTGGTCTTACTGCATCTGCACATATTTATGACAGCTAAGGCACTAGCCCAGTAACTTCTCGAAGAGTGTATCTGTTAAACATATGTGTATATATGTATGAATATCAGCCGCAACTCTTCTACGATCTCCGGTCTGCAGGGTCAATATGAGGGGCAGCCTGTAATGAGAAGCACCTTCACATGGGTCATAAGACCATGGTGTGAGATGTCAGTGTACAAGTGCTGCCTTTTGGATACTTGCCAAGGCTTTGGGGCCCTCCCCCACAGCCTTCAAGTTACCTGTGAATTATGGAAATACAGTATAACCTCCTCCCCATGGACACATCATAGAACTGACCAACTCCTGCCAAGAGCACCCTAGGAATGGGGAAATTGAGGAAGTATCTGATGCAGCAAAGAGCATGGCACCGGGGTCTGACCAGAACCCCTCCCCATCCCTTTCATACTGAGTAGGTGCAGGGGATGCAAAGACATCCTGAGCTTGCTGAACTTGATCCTCATATTTGGACCGACCTATTGCAGTGGTATAAATCCAGGCTAATTTGAACCCCATCAATTCATGTGGGAATGATTTCTGGAATGTGCATCTGTATAGTTTTTGTCCTTTTTAAAGCCTTGTCAGATCCCAGGCTTGTGATGAAATAACATGTCAAGCAGGAAAGCTCCTCACCATCAACCAAAGCAAAAAGAGGATCAGCATGCTGCTGGGAGATAGTAATTGTTTCCACTTTTCAGTGCAGCCTGGAAACAGCCTCCTTTTGTTTTCAGATCCCAGAGTTTAAAAACTGGGAACCCTACCTGAAGCTCTGAAGCATGCATCTGAAAACCTCTGTGCCTATAGAAATGATGTGCCTTTCTGTGAAAAGAAAGAAAAGAAAAAGGTAGGAAAATAAGGAAGGAAGGAAGGAAGTGAAAGAAAGAAAGAAAGAAAGAAGAAAAGAAAAAAAGAAAGAAAGAAAGAGAGAAAGAAAAAAAAAAAAAGAGAGAAAGAAATAAAGAGTGTGATTTGCATTAGAAAACAATGGAGTAAGTTATCTCCTGGTGGCCTCAGTTGCTTTATGTCTAAGTGAAAATTAGCCCATGTATATCTGTCTCCCTCCTTCACACTCTCCACCACAATTCCAGCTCAGCTATGTTAGCAGCCTTTGTGGATATCGAATTTAAGAATTCTTCCCAGCATTACAGAGGTTACTGGTGCAACGCAGCAAACTGCAGACTGAAGGAGAAAAAATCTCCTTGTGCCTGGCTCAGTGCTCCACAAAGATGCTCTGGCAGCTGTGAGCACTGGATAATAATTAGGAAGTCTTCAGGGAAGCATCTCACTTATTTGTTTGTTGGTTTGGATGTTGTTTTAGGAGCAGTAAGGTCTCTTGTTCTCCTGCCACAGCAGCCAACTCCCAGAGCTCAGGTTTACTCTGTCAGAAAGGCTTGGAATATACATCCTCAGGCAGCACCTAGTTATCTACACAACATGGCTGTGGGAAGGGAAGTGCTGTTAGCCCATAAAAAATAAATTAAAGTAGAACTACTGACAGGCAGGTGAAGGCTCAGAAATCCAAAAGGACTGAGGAAAAAATCAAAGGCAGGTGAGGAACAGTCCTGCATGACTTTCCTGGGAGTATCACAGGTAGAATAGGAATCCTGACAGCTTGGTTGTCCCTGGTGGATGTACCAGTCTGCAGGATACATTAAGTCCATGTCTCAAAAGACCCCTGAGAAGAGCAGAGGCTGGCATGCAGAAGAGGCCAGCTATACTCTCATGTATCTTAGGATGCAGCTCAGTTAGTATCATATCACGCTGTGCTACAAGTCATATTTGCTTAATGAGTTTGTAAGATAAAGCAGCATATAATATCTCAGTGATTTTCCATCCATCCATTCAGTCTCATACACTCAGCATTTACTATCATCAACTTTACTGTCTCTTCCAATGCAAACAGCCCCATAGCCCAGTCTTTATCATTGCCTCCTTATCTCCAGGCTTCCAGGCTGGGGCAGCCCTCTGGAAAAAGTGAGATTTTTCTCAAAGAGAAACAGGATTGCAGGCAGTTCACTTCTCACTCTTGTAGTGGGGAGGCAATCCCATGAGAAGACTCTTTCTTTAAGTGGAATACTTCAGCAGCTGGGGAAAAAAAAAACCAAAAAAACCCGGGTCCTTCCCGCTGCTGAAAATGTGGGAGACTCACATGGCTCCAATCAGCAGAAACCAGGGGAGCCATGTGGCCCAACAAAACAGACCCTTCTCTGTGTTGTCCACTGTTTATTCTGAGCAAAGCTTTCTGATAGGAGTTTTCCCTGATCAGATGCTCCCTTCCTGAGGTGCTACACACATCAGCAACCAGAACACAACAGGACAACTCAGATTTTTTCCATATAAAATTAGACTTCAGTGCACATGGGGCCAGGAAGTTTTTCTAGAAGATGCAGGAAATTTGAACAGAAGTTTACTCTGGACCATTGCTGGTGGCAGTGAGGGTTGATGGAGGGATGGTAGGCAATGCCACACAGTCCATGCTCAGAGCAAGGCTCAGTGGCTGTAATACTGGTGGTGCATGATATGGACTGTTCTACATCCTGGAAATGGTATAAAGAACTCTACTCAGTTCAGTTTCTTTAAAAAGTTATTTTAAAGTGTTTGGAGAAGCAGAAAGGAGTCATTACTTGGAAGAGGAAGTGTGGATTGAAATCTTAAGCGCTTTCAATACGCTAAGTCCACATGTGAAGCATGATTTAAAGTGAGATATGTGTTGCTTAACTCAAATGCTTGTGGTGACAGTTATATTAACCTTTCTGGCACTGGAGAGATCACATCCCACTAATATCAGCTCTAAACAACAAAATAACATGCCAGCTGAAAAGTTAACATGCAACTGCCATTATTGCTGTTTTCAATCCAGGCTGTGCCAAGATACTCTTTTCTTATGAAGGCTTGATCCTGCTCAACTTAAGGAAAAAAAAAAAACCAAAACCAACAATTCTTTGAGTCTGAATCCTGGCACCTGGCAAGCTGTGCCCTGGTGAGTACAATTGTCTAAGCAGGACACATCTTGTTCACTGAAAAAGCTTAAACCCCAACACCTCAGGGTGCGTTATTGCAGGAACTTTTCATCACAAGGGAGCAGTTTCCTGAAATCACACCGTGAAAACTGTGCAGGAAGGCATGGAGTTTTCCTTTGGTTCTGCCCTGGTGAAGGTACCTTCTGCAGAAGCAAGATGACTTGTTTGCAGGCCAGACTTATGCTGCACTCCTTTGTCCTGTACCCACATATCATGAAGAACAGCTGAAATTTGGCCTATCTCATGGTCAAGGCAAGTGAGGCACTGGGTACCCTGTTGGAGGTAATGTCTTGCCTGGGTCCTATATTTGGAAAGGCTACGATTAAGCAGAGCTCTAAGACTGAGGACATCCTCGAGGTCATATGTGCAACAGGACCCCTAAGATCATGTCCTGCAGAAGCAGAGCTGCCATAATATGATGCTGAGAGGTGCTATATAAATATGTCACTCCCAGTGATTCAGTCTTCCCACAGATTCTTGTCTGTGCTGTGTTTCTATTAGTGTTATAAGCAATCTGTGGGTGAGACGGTGTTCTACCAAGGACAACATCTATGATTCAACACTTTCTTCCATCCTGCTAGCTTGAGAGCACATAGAGATGTTTGGATGCAAGACACATTTTGTAGCTCCTCCATTTACTGGAGGATGTGATTGCTGAATTTTCACTTCCTCGACCCAAACCTTTTTTTTTTTTGCTTAGCTGTACTGTGGTTCTGCCTAGAAGCTCCAGATGAAACTCAGGTGGTGGTTGTGCTGGGTGCCATAAACAAACGTGCCCCAGATGACACCCTGGCAAGAGCAGGGATAGGGCTAATGCAAATTTGCAAACTCACGAGCTCTTCTCTCTCTGTCACAGCCCCCAGCACACCACAGTTTTTCAGAAAAAAGGTCCCCAGTGCTTGTCCCCCACACTCCCAAATGAGAACTATCAAAAATTGCCTGACTGTGTGGCTCCTGATGAAGCTGTTGCTCTGAGCAAGTACAGACAGACAGAGTGATTGCCATAGCAACGGAAGTTATGTGTGAAATCTCTGGGAACTGGTCCTCCTCCCCCACCCATTCAGGTTCCTTTTCAGATTTCTCTCTTTTTCTCTTTCTTCCCCAAGGTACCAGTATCAATTCATTGCTGGAACTGGACACCTAGGGAGATGCTTTGAAAACAGCCCTTAGGGTTACAATAGCATGCCACCAATTACTGCAGCGGCAGGACAACATTGTGCAGCATCATATTGGAAAAATGCAGCCCACTGGGTCTCCGGAAAATCTTAATAAGGTGACTTGAAAGGGAGTAGATAGTGGGAGGGTTGCTGTCTGCACTTAGGACCTCAAGGGCATATCCCAAATTCATTTCTGATCAAATCTACACTCGACTATTTACTTTCTGAGGCACTAAGTCAACAGATTTGCATCAAAACAAATTAAAACCATTTAACATAAAGTTGCCAATGGTTTAGAACCACACAAAATAATGCAGATTATTAACGTCATAATAAGGAGCTCATTAAAATGTGATTTGCCAATTAGCTTCCTTAGGAGTTCTATTAGGAGAAGCACAAGGAAGAGAAAGCCACTGAATATTTGCTAGTTGCTGGGTGCAACACGATGTAAAGACCGATGGTCAGAGAGGTGTATCCAACTGATGCAGACCAGCAGAATTGCTGAGGGCTGCAACACAACCAAACTGTCTGAAACCAGGACAAGGTTGAGTTCAAACATCACATGGACTCAACTCGGATCCTGAGGAGGAGGAATTTATGCAGTGAGTGCTGGAAGTTTCTTTAGTGTTTGGGGTTATGGATACAGTTACAGATACTCACATTTGAGTTTGGGTTGATATTTAGCTTTCCTTAGCAAGCAATGCTTTCTCCACATCAAACAGAGCATATTTAAATGCCTTCTGGACATGACAATCAGCTCAGAACTAACCAAGAGCTTTTATGTTGCAAACACCAACAAGAGGGACATTTAATGGGACAGCTAAAGGCAGTATGACCTTTAGCATGCAGGCATCCTCATCCTGCTTTGAAATTTTACTCCTCGAATCTGTGCTCTGCATTTTACTGTTTCACGCAGCTCTAGGGTTTTAACTTACTATTTCCAGGTACTAGCATTTTCACATCATCTGCAGAGAGCTGGAAGCCTCCCAGAGCTTGCTTTGCTTTATGTATATAAAATATGTATTTTCCCCAACATACTGAAAACAACATGCCCAGAGAAGATCTTTAAGCTTTATTTTGTTGCTGAATAAAACCAGCAGAGTAACGTGCGCATGTTGAAATCACCAGCCCCCAAATGGCATCGTTCTTGCTTTCCCACTCACACTTCAGTGGATTCCAGGTATCACCAGAGAATCTGAAAAGCAGCAAGTGCACTGCCTGGCAGACAGGCTGGGGGTATATATAGAGAGAGACAGAAATGTGTATCATTAGCTCCATTTCACTTGCACATTTAACTCTCACAACCCCAGACTTGAGCTGAATGGAGCAAACCAGGCTCTTAAAGATATCAAGAACGGAACAGAGAACTAAAGGTTTCTGATTTAAGAAAGATGCTTAAGAAAAAATAACCCAGATTTCCCTTCTGAAGCAAGGAAACTCCTAGAGTGACAGGCACTTCTCCTGATGGGAGAGAGGAGTAAGATGTTCTAGGAGTCTGGAGTAATACCTGGGTGCACAAGAAGGGGTTTAAAACAGATGGTGTTGTCCCTGGGAGTACAGTCATTGTAAAAAACTTCTATTGCACAGCTGAATCTCTGTACCCCAGGGACCACTTCACTCAGGACGTGCATTACAGTCAACCCAAATTGCAGTCTTCCCACAATGACTGAACTTTCAGGAGGAGGTATATTTAGTCAAGTAAATCACCTTCCACTTTGACAACACCCATCTTTACCTGTGCTTCAGCTTCATCACCTTCAACATCTGCTTTAATTCTTATTCAGTCCTTCTGGTGTTACTGAGTTAGCCAGTTACTATCCATGGTTCATGTTAACTCAATGAATACATTAAGGAACTTCTTGGCTGCACATATTCTCTGTAGTAGAGGCTGTAACTGTCTGTGAGGCCAAAGAGCCCAAGGGCACATGAGAATATCTCCCATACAGCTCAGCTGGGCTCTGCCCAGGTGAGGGAGAACACGTAAGAGTTAGCTGTTCCATCCCAAAACACCATTAATCTCCGAAAGGCCCATCCCAACATCCTGTGGGGAACATTAGGGTGTGAAGATGGGAGACCACACAAGGGACTGCCAGAACATGGTGTCTCCGGGCAAGTACAAAGCCCTGCCAAAGCAGTACTTTACATGGGGGCCTGAGAGAAATATATGTGGACTTCTTTTTGGTATAATTGGACCAGCACTTCCAGGGTAGGAATTTTGTGAGCGTATGAGTAATACCTTTATGCAGCTCGAGGTGAACATTTGAAACTTATTTAATAGGCAAAACGATGCTTTGAAGAGGCAAATCACAAACAGAAAAAAGTGTTAAATCAGTATGGTCATATATTTACAGTGAATAATTTAAGCAGTGCCAGAGTTGAAAGCAAAAATGTTTGTTATAATGTATTAAATTTTTCTCTGCTTTCAGAATCACTTAAAGTGGTAACTTATTTTCTTCTATCCCACAGGCCTTACAAAAACTCAGTCCCCCCCATCACGACTTTATAAAGGATATTCGCCTTAAAGACAGAGTGGGGACAGGTCCTGTTCCCCAAGATGTTTGCATTCACCCATATGGTTTACTGAGAACAGAAGCTGAGCTAAAACAGGTGACTTTACCAGCGTTGTTCAAGAAAGAACTAAAAAGATGTGAAGTATATTTTAAACTACAACTGTGCTGCAATCTCAGCTGATATAGACTGACATATTTCCAATGGTATGATGGAATCATGCCAATTTGCATCAGCTGGCCACAGCATAAGATGTTGAAACCAAATGGAAAAACTCATCTGATATTTAAAAGCAACATATGGAAGCAGCAGAGACTCCAGAAAGACACACCATTAAGAGAATTTTGAATATAAGATACATCCCACTGTAAGGAGGAAGGAGGTACATTAACTTGTGTCTATATGCCATGGGCAGCAATTAAAATTGCTACATACCTTACTTAACACTCCTTGTCGTGGCCTTTTGGGGCAAATGAGTAGGAAGTGAATGTTGCATTGCTGTGTGTGTTTAGGGATGAGAGATTTTAAATGGCCCGATAGAAATGCTTGCCCTAGCAGGAGTTATGCAACTCAAATGGTACAGCTCATAAAGAATATGCACAACATGGATTCAAAGGGCTAGCAAATTTGAAGGAGCTAGTATTCAGTGGCTGCAGAAGTTATGCTTGGCAAATAGACTGGTGGCTGGGAATTGTACCTCTGCTTGTAGGAGTGGAGTTATGAAGGGCTCAACACACCCATACTCAGCAAAGTAACCTCAGGAGGACATCAATATAACCTGAACAATTTTACTCAACCAGGGCCTGTCTACCTTTGGTTTATGTGAGAGTTCAGTCTGCCCAAACACACACAGAGTGCTGTTTGCAGAACAGACACTATGAGAGGATGACACAAATACAGGAAAAGTGTAGATGTTCTCACTCTTCCTTGGCAGCAGGTTTAAGAGTACAGTGCATATTTTGTAGTGATTCAGCATTTGACTACCTAAAAAACGGGGAAAAAAAGATCAGTATTTCCAACTCTGTTTCCTGTATGTCTTTTTACTTCTCTACAAAACCTGCAGTGATAGAAAATTCTTTGTAAAGTTTTGTCTCATCTATAAACAAAAAAGTTTAGCTGTGATTTTTGTTCTAAAGTACGAGTATGTCATTTCTACGAGGTTTATGAGGAGGAATAAAGTAGTTCCCATGAAAAAATCACATAGAGCATAATGTTAAAAGATACTTCATCAGTGGAAGTAATGCTGAGGCAGTTCAAAGTTTGTCATGGCTTCCTTAGCTTGGCTGAAACTCTCATGCTTTCTCACTATACTTGTCACTACTACACATTCAACCCATCACAGACCTGCTCTGAAATCCATAGATTTCAATGTGATTTCAATGTGCTCTGTGTTATGTCACCTATGAATTTAACAATAGAAACAGAAAGCAACATAGAATCACAGAATCAGTCAGGATTGGAGGGGTCTACAAGGATCATCTACTTCCAACCCCCCCGACAGGTCCAGGGATACCCTACCCTAGATCAGGCTGCCCACAGCCTCATCCACCCTGGCCTTAAACACTTCCAGGGATGTGGCCCCCAACTACCTCTCTGGGCAACCCATTCCAGGCTCTCACCACTCTCATGCTGAACTTCCTCCTCATGTCCAGTCTGAATCGCCCCACCTCCAGCTTTGCTCCATTGCCCCTAGTCCTGGTTGGCTTTCTGGGATGCAAGTGCACACTGCTGGCTCACATTGAGCTTCTTCTCCACCAGCACCCCTAAGTCTCTCTCCTTAGTGCTGCTCTCCAGCCAGTCACTGCCCAGCCTGTATTTGTGCTTGGGATTGCCTTGACCCAGATGCAGGACCTTGCACTTGGTCTTATTGAACATCATGATGTTCACTTGTGGCCACCTCTCCAGCCTGTCCAGGTCCCTCTGGATGCCATCCCTGCCCTCCAGCCTGTCTGCTGTACCTCACAGCTTGGTGTCAGCAGCAAACTTGCTGAGAGTGAACTCAATGCCTCTGTCCATGTCACTCACAAAGATGTTGAACAAGACTTGTCCCAGGACAGATCCCTGAGGGACTCAGCTTGTCACTTGTCTCCACTTGGACATGGACCCATTGACAGCAACTCTTTGGGAGCAGCCATCAAGCCAGTTCTTTATCCATCTGGTGGTCCACCCATCAGACCCATGTTTCACCAGCTTGGAGACCAGGATGTGGTGCAGGACAGTGTCAAAGACTTTGCTCAGGTCCAGGTAAATGACATCAGTTGCTCGCCCCTCATCTATTCATGTCATGACCTGTTCATAGAAGGCCACCAGGTTTGTCAGGCAGGATTGGCCCTTGGTGAAGCCATGCTGATTGTACCCAATCACCTCTTTACTTTTCTTCTCTCTCAGTAGTGCCTCCAGGAGGATCTGCTCCATGATCTTACTGGGCACAAAGGTGTGACTGACTGGCCTGTAGTTCTCCGGCTCTTCCTCTTACCCTTTTTGAAAATGGGAGTTATGTTTCCCCTTTTCCAGTCAGTGGGGACTTCACCAGACTGCCAGGACTTTTGGAATATAATAGAGAGGGGTTTAGCAGCCTCATCTGCCAGTTCTCTCAGTACCTGTGAGTGTATCCCATTGGGATCCAAGGACTTGAACACTTTCAGGTTCTTCATCTGTTCAACGTGAATCTAAAATGGCACCTCAGCAGTGCCAAGAATTCCCGTTTTTCGTAAACACTGACTTCCCCCTTTCCATTCCATTTGTTAAAAAAAAAAAAGTTTAGACATGAGTAAGAAATAATGAAACTGAAATTTTAAACTTTCCTTCCCTAGAACTGGTGAGAAGTGATGGAGAATAATTAATCTCAGAGAAGTCTGCAACTAAGTCTCTGTGGAAAGCTGAATACCAGAGCACATCTGGTATCTAAGCAGGTACTGTAGGCTTCTGTTTATGGACCTCAAACTTGTATGTGATCTTCTGGGGATGGTTTGGGTGGAAGAACCTAGATTGCTTTCAGACTCTTGTAACTCTACAAATTCCAGAGTGGTTGATTGCTCTGAATTGAATGGCTTTAAGGGAAGTTATGTGTGAACCACTTTGCACTCTGGAGGAGCTTTTGTCTCACCATGTTGCCAAGTTATGATAAGTTCTCCAAAGAGAAGGGATAATTACTCTGCCTGGTTGGCAACACTGATGATTCTTCAAGCTCTTGTAATGACCATAGAAGAGCCACGTGAAGAGTTGCCCTGTAGAGTTGTCCCTCCAGTCACTATGGTGCCTAACTTAGGTGAGACTCCTGGCTTTCAGGCGTCTGAGATTGTATAAAATTACTTCAGGCCTGGATGTGTCTGCAAACACTTGGCTTGGAGAACAAACCAAACAACCTCCACCAGGCAGCAGAACCTGCTCACCACCATCGAAGCACTACCTCTGACCCACAGCATGCAAATGCTGCTCTTTTAGCCTTAGATGGGTAAAACCCATTAAAGTTAAAAGGCAAATCACATGCATTATGCACAACAAAATGACTGGTTTCTACCGTTATGTTTTGGTTTCCTCAGGAAAGCTAGGACAATCAAAGGCAGGAAGGAAGATCATAAATTTGGAAGAAGACAAGGGGATAATTGCTCACCTGAATAGGAACTTATAAGTAGTCCGTCATTGAGTCACCATGATTTGAAAACTGTACACCTCACACTTTTACTCTTGCTTGCTAAACATAGAATAGATATTATACTATGAACAAAAGTACATTGACATGGTAACCTGTACCCAAACTGATCAAATATCTATAGTAATTTTAATTATATGTGTTACCCTTACCCTTTCACAGCATAGAGTCATGGAATCATAGACAGAATGGTTTAGGTTGGAAGACACCTCAAAGATCATGCAGTTCCAACAGCCTGCCATAGGCAGGGATGCCTCCCGCTAGATCAGGTAACTCAAGGCCTCATCCAGCCTGGCCTTGAACACCTCCAGGTAGGGAGTAACCACAACCTCCCTGGGCAACCTATTCCAGCATCTCACCACCCTCACTGTAAAGAACATCCTCCTAACATCCCGTTTAAATCTCCTCTCTGCCAGTTTAAATCCATTACTCCTCGTCCTGTCATTACAAGACCTTGTGAATAGTCCCTTCCCAGCCCTCCTGTAGGCCCCCTTCAGATATTGGAAGGCTACTATAAGGTCTTCTTGAAGCCTTCTCTTCTCTAGGCTGAAAAGCCCCAACTGTGGTAGCCTCTCCTCATAGCAGACATATAGTCAATAATATCTAGTTACTGGAGGCATCCCATGGTAAAGAAAAGTTAGTCTTCAGACTTTTGCTTACAATAAACTCTCCATCACAAGACTTTGTCTCTTTTTAAACCACTCAGCCTCTTGGCCACACCTAGACATAAATACATGCCTCTTTAAACCAGAGAGACAGAGCCATCTAATATATACTTAGCTGTGCTCTGTAACAGTAATTTTCTGTAATAGACTTCCTTGGTGTAAAAGAATACAGTGGCACAGCTGTAATTAATATAAATGACAATCATAGATATATCCTCAATCAAGATGAGGTATTCCACTGTGCAGGTGCAGAAAGGCAGTATTATCCTTATCTCCTGATGGAGAACTGTTGGACATAAGGGTAAGAGGATTAAATGACCTGGGTTCAGGAAGTCTGGTGTAGAACTAGGAACTGACCCTGATCTACTCGTCCCTCTGTCTCAACCATGAGCCTGTGCTTCCTCTCGTTTAGAAGCACCAAAGTGGCATGCAGTTTGAAGATTAGACAATGTAACACTTCCTTTGAAAATATAATATTAAAGCCCCTGATTACTAGCCCCAAATCCAACAATTGTTCACATATCTGCGTATTTCTTTTATGATTGTTTCTCCGAAACAATACTTATGTAAGCACCACATTGTCCACTCAGAATAGTAGCCTTGAGATACCCTTAAAAAAACTGTTTTCCACATGTTGTACATGCCTGCTGATATCCATGCTCAAAATGCAGTTAACTCATCCATCACTTAAACAAAATGGTGCCTTGTTATGGCTACCGCACAGGCAAAACATGCTTCTGAAACCAGAGATGAGCAGATCCAAAATATTTTGATAGGCAGAGCCCCATAAAACACCCAAGTCAGAAACTCAGTAGCCCACAGACACCCATGACTTCAGTGGCTGCTTCAACCTCTATCTAAGCAGCAACCCACATGAGTCAAGTGGTGGGAGTGAGTTTCTCATTCCCTTCCTTCAGAGCTTCCGTTAGCATTGCTGCAGTCGCTGCTGGGGCACCCGAGCGATGCTGTATGATTATAAGGTGCTGTCACCCTCCCAAACATGTGGGTGGATTTCATATTGCTTACGTACGGAGAAAGCCATTCCACTGGGAAGAACTGCCAGGAATTCCTCTGCCTAGTGTGAGCAGCACTGCCTGAGTGGGGAGGTGAAGAGCTGCCACTTCTACTGAAGATCGGGTAAGAATGAGGAGTGTCTGCTGGGTGCAGATTCAAGAGCAGAGAGCCTGCTGAAGACTTATTCTGCCATAGGCTCCTGAAAGCTTTGTGTTAATAAAGGCTTGGAGATTAACATGTGTGCAAATGAGGAAGAATTGACTAGCTGGCCATGAAAATTTTGAGGTTTCTGTATCATAACTTGCACTGTGAATCCCACTCAGGAGTTGGTGGACAGCTAACACAGAGAAATGGGAACGCTGGTGGAATAAACAGCCCAGCAATTTTATAAGGTAACCACTGAAATACTTGACAGGTCTTCTCATCATGTCCCTAATTAGGTGGTGTTGTTCACAGAGGAAGCAGAGACACTGAGAGATAAGGATTTAAGTGTAGCATTACTCTCCTGTCAGTGGTGAAAGTCTGTCTGAAGGTGTGAGTTGACAGGAGTTAAGTCCTTGAGGTATGGCAGTGTAGGATAGCTTTCTCCTAGTTCCCACATTGCAGAACCATGGCACTACTACAGCAATGTCAAGAAGAAGGTTGATTAGTCTCCAAGAAAGTGAAATAAGTATCACGACTGCAGAGGACATCTGCAATCTTTGCCCTGGGATAGAGCTTTTCCATACAATTATATTATTATATAATACATAAAATAATATATATCTATTATATTTAAAAAATCCTGGCAGTCTGGTGAAGTCCCCACTGACTGGAAAAGGGGAAACATAACTCCCATGTTAAAAAAAGGTAGGAAGAAAGAGCCAGGGAACTACAGGCCAGTCAGTCTCACCTCTATGCCTGGTAAGATTATGGAGCAGATCCTCCTGGAGGCACTACTGAGAAAGAATAGCTAAGAGGTGATTTGGTCCAATCAGCATGGCTTCACCAAGGGCAGATCCTGCCTGACAAACCTGGTGGCCTTCTATGAGCAGGTCATGACATGAATAGATGAGGAGCGAGCAACTGATGTCATTTACCTGGACTCGAGCAAAGCCTTTGACACTGTCCCGCATCACATCCTGGTCTCCAAGCTGGTGAAACATGGGTGGGCCACCAGATGGATAAAGAACTGGCTTGATGGACACACCCAAAGAGTGGCTGCCAATGGGTCCATGTGAAAATGGAGACGAGTGACAAGCAGAGTCCTTCAGGGATCTGTCCTGGGACAAGTCTTGTTCAACATCTTTGTGGGTGACATGGACAGAGACATTGAGCGCACCCTTAGCAAGTTTGCTGCTGACACCAAGCCATGTGGTGCAGCAGACAGGCTGGAGGGCAAGGATGGCATCCAGAGGGACCTGGACAGGCTGGAGGGCAAGGATGGCATCCAGAGGGACCTGGACAGGCTGGAGAGGTGGCCACAAGTGAACATCATGAGGTTCAATAAGAAGAAATGCAAGGTCCTGCATCTGGGTCAATGGCATCCCAAGCACAAATACAGGCTGAGCAGTGACTGGCTGGAGAGCAGCACTAAGGGGAGAGACTTAGGGGTGCTGGTGGAGAAGAAGCTCAATGTGAGCCAGCAGTGTGCACTTGCATCCCGGAAAGCCAACCAGGACTAGGGGCAATGGAGCAAAGCTGGAGGTGGGGCGATTCAGACTGGACATGAGGAGGAAGTTGTTCAGCATGAGAGTGGTGAGAACCTGGAATGGGTTGCCCAGAGAGGTAGTTGGGGGCCACATCCCTGGAAGTGTTTAAGGCCAGGGTGGATGAGGCTGTGGGCAGCCTGATCTAGGGTAGGGTATCCCTGGACATGTCGGGGGGGTTGGAAGTAGATGATCCTTGTAGACCCTTCCAATCCTGACTGATTCTATGATATGATAAACCTTGTCCTTTTCTTTACCTAGAATAACTTCACCTTGCCCAACCCTGTCTGTAAACACCGGAAATGATCTAACCTCATGCAGATGGGATTTTCCATCTCTTTTGCAGCAACTTTAATTCCTTTTGTCACCACACTTTTCCCTCAGTGTCCAAGATCTGTTGATTTTGCTTCCGTTTTCACATCTATTATGTAACTATGTAAACATGCTGTGAGTTCAGAGGCAGACTACTGACGACTCTGTGTGTAGGTGGAGAACCAAACAGGACCAGAGTGTATAGTGGTTTTAAATCCTGTGCTTCTGGACAGTGGAGACCTTTCCAAGCCAATCCTCCTGGAGATCTTGTCGAGCCATCAGATCTTTACCCCCTTTCCCAGTCTGAGTATGCCCTGGTGCATGTGTGTAGCCCCACCATGGCTAATTGAAGAGCCTGGGTTCTCCCTCCCACTCAGCCGCATTCTTTCATGGTAAGGTTTGTCTCTATATCAGACTATACCTTGCTGCCTCCCTTTTTTTTTTTTTCCCAGACTGTGTATCTGTTTATTTCCTTTGATCCTCCTAGTAAATAGATCGTTCCTTCCACTCTCTTGTCTATACCAGTTAATCTATAACATTACCTGTTTGACTGCACTGTTTTTGTAGGCCCTGCCCCAAGTAGTATTCCTATTAGCACTTCAAAAGTAGACTGATCAGGGTGGGTTTTCTTCTTTTTATAGAAAATGAATTATCAGTTGTAGTTTTCTATCAGCCTTTGCATTCAAGGATCTTTCCTGGGTAACTGCTCTCCACAGCCCTTGTCCTACTCTTCTGACCACTCTTCAGTGAGGGTTGTTCCCCTGTGGATGTTTCTGCACTCCATCCCTCTCTTCGTTTATTGAAATCTCTTTAGAATGCTGCTTCTAATAAATTATTTGCAATTCACACTCCAGCTGGTGTTATCTTTGAATGTGATTGATGCATTTTTCTTCTCCTTCCTTGATGCTACTGCAGATGAATATAATGTCCAACACAGCAGAAGTCCCTGAGGCGCCCAATGTGACAATATTTACAAGCATACTCCACTTTCTATTGTAGGAGCTGATTTTAATCTCTTTCATTGTTATTCTCTGTATCCACCCAAAATCTTCCTTGTTTTGCTTTGGAGCCAGTCCAGCCACTGCTCGTAAACTGTATCTGCATCGAATCTTTTAGGGATGGATCAGGATATATAGGAAGTTTATGCCGAAAAAACCCCAAATAAAATTAGTTGCTGAAATCCAAGGAGGTGTCTGCAGGAGAGCTCTCTGTGTGACTAGTTGTCTTGTCAATGAATGGAACACTTCAAGTTGAATTTACTGAGTGACTGTCCTCTGCTCACCACCATAGCCCACTGTGCTGTATACTCTGCCCCACATGACAGATAAGCAACTGCTTATTCTTCACTCTCTCCACCCAACACACACTCCCTGTGGTTTTCCTTCTCCTGTCAACATTGTGCTTATGATTTGGTTATAGAGTTTATCACCTGGGTGCAATGGCTTCTCTTAATGTGACCTATATTTGTGGGTAGCACACTTCTGTTTTGTTCTTCCTGCAGAACAACTATTAGTAGTTTCTAGCTATTAGAGACCAAGCTTCACCTGGAAAAGATACTAAGTTAATTGATCTGTAATTCCCCTTTTGCAAAAGAAGTGTGATGTTTTCCCTCTGCTAGTCACCAGGGCTTCCTCAGTTCTTCAGGAGCACTTGAATATAATGGATAATGGGCCTAAGAGTTTTTCAGTTAATTCCTTTAATACCCTTGGGTATGCACCATCTGGCCCTCTGTGCTGATTTGAATGCATTTTGCTCTTAATATTTCTTTGCTGTTTCTTTATTGATTTTGCTAACTTTTAGCTCTCAGGTTCTTGGCTTTCCTGTGATGGCTCATTGCACATAATGCTTTTGAATGAAATTTTGAAAACTGAAATAGGTGATGACATTTTCTACTCACTGTATCCATAGTAAAAATTAACTCATTTTGAAAGCTCACTTCTTGTCATGAAGCACTGAGTCTTTAAAGTCTGAGCTGCAACTATTATCTTTTACCTTTTTCAGGCAAGGCTTCATCTGCAGAATTTTCTGCTGCTTGAAAAGTATCATGAAAGAGAATTTTCCTATATTCCTATATACAAGTCTCATCTGCTCCTTCCTCCTAGGGAATTTTCCTTTCTTTCTATCATGTCCTATTTTCTCTCTCTCTCCAAGCACATTTATGTGACCCTGCCTACATCCTTCAGATACTTGTAGACTCATGTTTGTGATTTCTTATCTCTTTACCAGCTTATACCTAAGCATCACAATCTTCATAAATCAAACCCACACCGAATGATCTGATCATGTCTCTACTCTTCTTTGAGGCCTCTCATTTTACAGTGTTTGGCATTGGGGTGCCAAGAAATTAACAACAACCTTCCAGTTGTATTTAAGCCAGGCATGTTAGCATGATGCCCACTGAGAATGGCATGAGTCTTTTGCAATGCAAGCTGGCTGACATAAGTTACTTGTAGATTGTCCTCTTATATCACCTTCTAACTTTTCCTTGTGTGGCTGCTCCTGAGTGCTCTGGAGATATCTTTTTCCTGAGTGCTGGTAGCCTGTATCATTCCAGTTTCATTATGTTATTTCCTGGCCAAGTTGCCAGTCTCTGTACATGCCACAGGGTAATTTCTCTGTTCAATAACATTCAAAACTCCTCCCATTTTAGCATCATCACCATCTTGCATTTCCCTTGCTTACTTGTTTGTGACTCGCTTTCATTTTTCTCCAACCTTTTTTTCCTCTTCTCCCATATTCTTCTCAGAATAGTTTTCCTCTAAAAATGCCCTCTATTGGATTTCCTTTTTTTATTAAAGTAAACAAACAAACCAAACCAACAAATAAAGAACCCCCCCCCCCCAACCCCCCAAAAACCCCAAAAAAAAAAAATATTT
>VWZI01003028.1:23083-85582 GCA_013396835.1 Psilopogon haemacephalus | reverse complement strand
CCCCAAACCCCACAAAACCCCAAAGGAACACAATTATTCTCCTTTGTACATATGCATGTTAGACACAACAGCTTTATTCTGGGCTACCTCTAATACATTGTCTCCTTGAAACAGCTACACTCCACAATGAGCCTACACACGTGCTGAAAGATGTAGTAAAAGGTAAATAAAATTAATTAGATGAATCAGAAAGTAGGCAGCACATCCAGCAGGGCTTGGTCCCAGGATGGTTTCAGTTTTGATGGGAATCATTCCTTGTATAATTGACTGAGAATGGAGTGGGTTTGCTTACTTTTTGCATTTAGGTGGCACTAGGTGAGAAAGCTCCTGTCTCAGGTCAGATTCACCAAAAGGGTGGTGCTGGAGCTGTTCTGTACTTCTGAATTTACTCAGCTCCTGTATGGGTGGGGAGGCAGGAGCAGATCAGTCCAGCCTCCTGAACCTGGCCACCTTTGCTAACATTGCTACTGTTGGCTAAGGATATTCCAAAGGCTGCTCTCAAGACCAGGCTTGCCTCCCAACTACATGGTCCACACCCTGAATATAGTCGTAAAGAGATGCAGAGGAGCACACAAGCACCACAAACCTCTTCAGCCCAAACACTCGGTTCTGGCAGAGATGCTGGGACCCCCCAGGCCCTGTACACAACATTAGTGAGGAAACCTTTGGGTTTCAGATAGCTCAGATGGCCTTCAGACCTCTCCAGAGGCCATATGGACATTGATGCCAAGCATGGAAGCTATGCTTTTGCCATTGCTTCACCCTGTCTTTGGAAAACTCTTGCGCTATGATCTCCAGCACTCCATTACTTTGGCACATACAGTGAGGAAGTGTCTGGATATGAACTAGTCCACACCTGTCAAAATGCTGAATAGGATACAGAACAGGATAGGACATTGGATAATTTCTCTGAGCCTTAAGGCTTCAGAGAAGAAATAACCCCTTTTGTCTTCTGAAAAAAAAAAAAAAAAAAAGGGAAGAATTGCAGAGACAATAAACAAAGGGCTGCATTAAAACCTCTGTTTGCAGGAGATCGTGAAGATTTCAATGATATTGTACTCCCCTACAGAAGGAAGGATTAGGAGTGCTACAGGACAGATTTACAAACCCTGGAGAGAGTAAGTATCCAACGGGAATCTTTGGCAATCTCCTTCGCTTCCTCTTCTGGGTCTCAGCCTGGCTTCTGGTAATGCTTAGAACAAAACCACCAGCTTGTTTATTTTAGTGTGTTCTCTATTTTGCCCTGATCCCAAATGAAACATCAGAGGTCTGGCTTATTCACTTGCAAGTAAAAGTAGCTCTAGAGCCAATATTTTTAAGGCCTTTGAATGACAGCTCTGAAATAATTAATCCTAAACCCATGAGAGGGAAATGGTATTGTCTGTGAAAGGAATGTGCATTGTGCTGACAGCATGGGCAGTCCTGACACGTAAAGAGCAATGAGTGATACTGCAAAATGAAAGGAAGGTGAGAAAAGGGGCATGAAGATTGCACCGTATTGTGGAAGAGAAGTGTGGTGGCTTTGCAGTTACCTACCCCCCCCCCCACCTTTTGATATAAACCCCAGCTAGGACTCAGAACACTGGAAGTTGATAAATGAAGCTTTATATTTACAGCAATGCACAATATACAAGCAAATATTTGCAATGTATAACAGATATTTACAAATATATACAGTGAAAAGGTAATACAGAAACACCACAGCCCTCTCAGAGATCAAAATCCTCAAGAGGGGTAACCAACCACGCCCTACCACCTTTCCCCCCTTCCCCAATCTTATCTCACCACCTGTTGATGCTGAAGATAAGCTGAGGTAGATCGGCCAGGGGGATTAGTAGTGGGAAAGAAGTTAGACAGTAGGAAAGACAGAGACGAAGGAACCATGCAAAGAGCAGCCACAGCCCAGCAATGTCTGAAACCATCTGACTATGTTTGGGTTACACTTTTTTAAAACAATTTTTTTTTCTTTCTCAGTAACGCTCTGGGTGAAGTGACATACTGTGTTTTCCTCTCTCAGCCAATTGTCTAATTTCCCACTCAAATTCTCCAATTAGTTCAAACCAGCACAAGGAGCAAAACTTGTTTAAGATAGAAGCTTGCTTCAAACTGCCTTTATTCTCTCTTCAAATCTGACTTTTCTCATCCCTTCTTAGAAATACAGGTTTGGAGGTGTCATTCTTGATACATGATAGTATGGTAAATCTCAGTACACCTGTGGACCATAACCCTCTATCTTCCATGTAGTACTGCAATTTGTTTATTACCATCCAGGAGTTATTTATTCTCTGTGACTTGCCCTTGTTTTTGAAGTAAAATAAATCAAGGCTATGAAAGCATCAGACACATCCAATGTAGTATCTCTGTATCAGCCTTTTGTCTCTATTGCTCTGTATTTCAATGAGAACGCTCTGCTTTCTGCTCTCTGTCCCTAAAAAGTCCTGACTTAAATTCCTTTGATTCACAGGTAAATGATGTTTTCTCTTTCCATCTTCTTAGGAAGGAGGTAAATGCACCTTTGAGCTGTTATTATTTAAACTCTTTACATCTGCACTTTCTCACTGAAGCTTGAGACACTGCAATTTCATTGCCAGGTGAGATTTTCTGGAAGCAATCTGTATAACTCCTGCCTTCCTCTGATCTGATGTTTTTCCTCATTATTTTTCAGCAAATGGTTCCCAAACACAACATTTCTAATTAGTCTTTCTCAGATTCAGTGGAAGGCTGCCGCAGGGCATTCCAGACTCGTCCTGACAGACAATTTATGAAACCTCTCAAGTTGTGAAGGAGGATCTCTTTAATAGGATGGTACTCGAAAGAAGTTGGAAAGTATACTTGATTTAAAGAACAGATACAGATCCTTCAAAGGCTGTTATATGGAGAAAAGCCCACTGAAGTGAGTATATCCTCAAGGCTCACCAGTGAGGAAAATGGACCTGTGCAACAGATGTGGGTTTCAAACTACTGTCTGTGAGTGGTGCAGTTGAGAGTCTCATTAGCTGAGCCAGGGAAGAGGAGAAGGGGTCAAAAATGGCCAAATACACAGGGGTAAATGCTGAAGGGCAAGAGAAAAACAGGCCCATGCCTTGCAGCTCTCAAGGCTGCTCTATTAATATGAGGGCTCGCTGCATTTGTTTAAGCAGGGTGATCAAGATAAAAAGAGTTTGTTGGTGTTGGATGCTGAGGCAGTGTTTAAGACATCCCTGACTCACAGCTTGCAAGCTGGGACTCGTTTTGCAAGCTCAGTCCCTGCTCAGATAGGATCAGGGAATGTCTTTGGGCTGGATTGTGAAGGAAGCAGTCTTGCCAAATATGCTCTGCCCATAGCAGCGTCCAGACCCGTCAGATGATATTTCTTCTTTATTTTACTAATGTGCACTTGGCCCCAATTCCACGCTACCTGAGGCTACAGCTCTATTAGAAACACGGCACACATGCTGTGGGTAGATGTGTGCAGCTGGTGGGAGTTGAGGCACGTGAAAACAAAAAAAAAAACCAAAACTCTTTCTTAATTGCAGCATAGAAATCAAGAAATAATATTCTTCTAACTCCCTGTCCTTTCCCTATCTTTGTGGCACACTCTCATCCATAGCTCTGTCACTTACCAGAGAAGATGACAATAGGTCTCCTCTATGTGTAGGTTGCTCCATACTCTGAGCAATACTTAGATTTTCAGGCAGAAATGGACTTGTATGCCACACACAGCTTGTGTTCAGGTACGCCTCCTGTGCTAGGACCATCCCACGTACTCATCTTAGCTACTCCTGTGGATGAGGTGTTGGTGATCTAATCCCTACATGAGGATGAAGTTGTCAGGTTGCTGACTTGCCATAGTCATGTGGGATGTCCAGTCCTGGGATGGTGTTGGAAAAGCACACATTTATTTCCCACCCATGAGCTGCTTCTTTAGGGTGGGTAGGTTGTACTGCAGCTCTGTGCCATGTGAAAATCTCACTAAGTAACTCATGGATTTTAAAGAGTTGGCCTTTGGGCCATTAGCCCTCCTGAATAAATAACTTATAACAACATGACCATAGTGTCTGTAGAAAAGAAACTAAAACCAGTTCCCAAGAGAGGGCACAGACTTGATGGGGAAAGGCAAAACTAGCATCTGTGGGACTTGCTAGTGGAGGGGCATGGGAAACCTATTGACTTTAAGCAAGAAACAGTGCTGAGCCTCAGACTGGACCTCTGGTTGTTTCAGGATCAGGTGTGCTGCCGCCGTGAGGGTGTTTTCCTTGGACCACAAATCACCAGATGTCAGTGCTAACCCTCACCCTGGAAAGGAAGGGGCAGACAGGATCTCCTTGATGCAGGCCTTGTTTCTGCTCTCAGGATGTAAACACAGGGATTAGAAGGACACTCCATCAAAGGACCAGAACATGGTAAGGTACAAATATCATGTTCATCACTGAAACCAGGAAGCTCTTGCCCTCTCTGCCACATCACCCTGCTAACATGCACTCCTGATATAATTTGTTAGGGGGCATTTTGTTCTCCATTGACATTTCCCACTGGAATTTTTTTGTGAAAAGAATCAACATACATTCTATGTAGTGTTCCATGGGTAGTGCTGAGAATACAGTTTGCTTCTGGGAAATTCAGGATCTTTATGGAGCTATAGAAGTTCCAAGCTTCTAAGACTAGACCAAATTCTTGTTTCCAAGCTCACAGTGAACATTGCACATATCAATAGTATTGTCAGTCTGAAGTCTCCACTCATCACAGATAGTACAGCCTATTTGTGTTGATTTTTCAATAACAACATTCTATTTATTGGCAGCACACTTTGCTGTCTGATGTTTAGCAACCCCACCTGCCGATTCCCAGCCCTGCAGAGTGATGTGTAAATAAAGATCATGTAAGAGATGAAAAATGGTTGCTTCCTTCTTCCACTGCTTCTTCTGAATGACTTTGCACAGTTGATGTATTAGTGGTTGCCTTCTTCACTAGCTTGTTCAGTCACTTGTCTCAGGTTCCTTTTAAGTGCTTGCCTGAGCAATATACTGCCATATCAGGAGTTTCTTTTCCCACTCTCTCCAGGGAAACCTCCACCCCTCTCTAAGCAAAACACATGAGATGCTAAAGCTTAAAATTTATGGAACCTGATTTAAAAGCCAGGACGTCTGCTGGTCTCAAGGGAAGGGAAATGACCCTTGGCTTATTTTGCAGTCAGTTCTTTTCAGAGAAGGAAGTGCTAATAAGCACTCACTTGAGGCACAACGGCTTAGGACAAATGACGGCCAAAAAGCAGGCGCATAATTGCTGTGACTGGGAATAAAGAGGAGCCAAGGAGAACACGTGAGAAGTTTCCCTTGTGAACCGTGCACTGTAAGTAAAACACATCAGCAGTCAAGCTAATATCTGACGCTGGAGCTACCAAACACCCAGAACTGCCCCTGGGGAGATGCTTCCTCTCCCAGAGCACCTTGGCTGGATATGTTGCAGGAGCTGAGTGGTGGAGATGGATCCATAGTTGAAGCAGGGGAGAGGAGACGCAGGGGAGTGGCAGAATGGGGAAAAGGAAATGCATGTAGAACAGCACAGGCATTGGTATGAGTTAGACATGGAGAGGGTATATCATATTCCCTGCAGATGCTTGAGCAGTTTGAGAAGAGCTCTGAAACTAGTCAAGCTCACACAGGACAAATTTTAGGTAAGATTTCAAAGTTCAGCATCCTCAGGCTCTTGGGAGCACCTCCTGGATCTGTCCCAGCACCTTCCCCTCATGATGAGCCTTCCCACAGCCTCCTAAGTGGGGATTTGCCTCTTTGGCTGTGTCACCTCCAAGTGGCCTGGCCCTGGGTCCACCTCCACACCACCCAAAAATAACCACGTTCCAGGCCCTCTGGGGTACCATGCACAGAGCAACATGGACCCAGTGCATGATGTACCTGGAAGTCAGAAGAAGTTTGTCTTACCTGTCTTGGCAATCACAGACCATCAAATTTCACCCCAGTACTGGATCCAGAGACATGGTTAGGCAAAATATCTTGATTCTCTCAAGGTTCTAGGGTCTCAGTGGAAAGCCTGGGAATGGGATAAACCAAGACTGCTATTGCTTGATGCCACATCAATGGCAGAGAAGGGCTTGGGTGACCTGTGTCACCATGATATCAGAAGGCAAGCAGCAACCTACTACTGTAGAGGAAGGCAAAAAGAGCTCAGATCCTTGCTCTCTGATCTGAGGGCAAGAACAGTTTTGAAACTCAAAAATGGTAATAACTTTGACAGCCAAGAGTCAAAAGCGGATGTAACAAAATTGTCATGTACAACTCTTGTGTCACTTTGCTTCTTGCACTTCCACTTATTGCTCAAGCATGGTTCACCACCCTTCTGGACAGGATTTGTAAGTGTTATACTGGATAAAAGTTCAGAGTGGTGGTGGTTTGTAACATCCTCATTTGTTACTCTTACTAGTTCCCAGGCAACATGTAAAATGAACGCAAGTTATTTCTTAGTGAAAGACATGAGGCACACAGAAACTTGAGTCTGCCACTGGAATACTATAAATAGCTTATAAGAAACCCTGTTATCAGGCAGTAACTCTAGGAGTCCTCAACAATTAATTCTTTTGTGCTTCTCATTTAGATGCCCTCTTCTTGCTGTTGCATACATTTTGAGTTGCTGGAGTGGGTCCAGAGAAGGGCAACAAATCTAGTGAAGGGCCAGGAGAAAAAGTCTTATGAGGAGAGTCTGAGTGGATTGGGATTGTTTAGTCTGGAGGAGGCTGAGGGAAGACCTCATTGCTCTCTACAACTACCTGAAAGTAGGTTGTAGTGAGGTGGGTGCTGATCTCTTCTCCCTAGTATTAAGTGATAGAACAAGAGGAAATGGCCTCAAGTTGCACCAGGTGAGGTTCAGATTGGATATTAGGAAATCTTTCTTCATTGGACAAGTGGTCAGTTAATGGAATAGGCTGCCCAGGAAGGTGGTGGGGTCACCATGGCCATGGTGGTGTTAGGTAAATGGCTGGACTTGATTCTCTTAGAGGTCTTTTCCAACTAAAGCAATTCTAGGATTCTATGAATTCTCAGGAAGGGATTTGCTGTCATCAATGTATGTAAACACATCTACCAGATCTCTCAGAGATGGTGCCCCTCTGTAGTGTCCTCATCTTACAAGAGTGAAGGAATAAGCATCACCTTAGCCTTTCCCCAGTAAAGAGTTCATCAATGGATCAAGAGAGGTGATTATCCCACTGTATTAATAGATTCATAGAATGGTTTGAGTTGGACAGAACCTTAAAGATCATCTAGTTCCAACTCCCCTGACATGGGTAGAGACATCTTCCACTAGATCATGTTGCTCAAGGCCTCATCCAACCTAGCCTTGAACACCTCCAGAGAGGAGGTATCCATGACCTCTCTTGGCAACCTGTTCCTCTCATGCCACCCTCACTGTAGATAATTTCTTCCTAATATCCAGTTTAATTCTACCATCCTCAAGCTTAAGGCTGTTACCTCTCATCTTTTCAGTACAAGCCCTTGTTAAAAATCCCTTCCCAACTTTCTTGTAAGCGCCTTTAAGGTACTGGAAGGCTACTTATAAGGTGTCCCTGTAGCATTCTTTTCTCTAGGTTGAATGGCCCCAACTCTCTCAACCTTGCCTTGTAGTGAAGGTACTCCAGTCTTCTGATCATCTTTGTGGCCCTCCTCTCAAGCTTCTTCAGCAGTTCCATGTTCCTCACACAGGGGGACACCAGAACTGGATGCAATACTCCAGGTTGGGTGTCATGAGAGCAGAGCAGAGGGGCAGAATCACCTCCCTCATCTTGCTGGTCACATTTTCTTTGTTGCAGCCCAGGATACTGTTGGTCTTCTGGGCTGCAAGTGCACATAGCTGGCTCATGTTGAGGTTTTTCATCAACTGACAACCTCAAGTCTTTCTCCTTGAGGCTGCTTTCAAGGTGCTCCTTACCCAGCCTATACTTGTGCTTTGGATTGCCCCAGTCCAGGTATAGGACCTTGAACTTGGCCTTGTTGAACTTCATGAGGTTGTCTTGAGCCCATTTCTCAAGCCTGTCCAAATCCTTCTGGATGGCATCTCTTCACTCCAGTGTGTCAACCAGTCCACATAACTTGGCATCATCTACAAACCATCAGAGAGTGTGCTGAATGCCACTGTCCATATCATTGACGAAGATGTCAAACAAAACTGGTCCCTGTACTAACCCCTGAGGAATGCCACTTGTCACTGGTCTGCATCTGGACATTGAGCAACTGCAACAATCTGAGTACAGCCTTCCAGCCAATTCTTTATCCAGCAAGTGGTATGTCCCTCAAGTCCACACTTCTCCAGTGTGGTGGCCAGGATGCCATGCAGGACAGTGTCAAAGGCTTTGCACAAGTGTGCATTGGTGTGTCACTTTTGAGTACTACATGCAGTTCCGGGCCCTACAGTTAGAAAAGGATGTGAAGGTACTTAAATGTATCCAGAGGGCAACAAAGCCGATGAAAGAACAGGAAAGAATGTCCTGTGAAAGCAGCTGAGGACTTGTTTTACTTGTTTAGTTTGAAGAAAAGGGTGCTGTGGGCTGCCAGCACTGCTCTCTGTGGCTTCTCAAGGAGTGGAAGCAGAGTGAGGTGTGATCTCTTCTCCATGGTAGCACTGGTTCAAAGCTGCACCATAGGAGGTTCAGCCTTGTTATTAGGAAACAATTCCTTACCATGAGGGTAAGGAGGCTTCCTAGAAAGGTGGTTAACACCCCAGGCTTCTCAGTATTTAAGAGGCATTTGGACAATGCTCTTGATACTATGCTTTAGCTTTTAATCAGCCTTGAAGGCAAGTGGACTAGATGACCATTGCTGGTCCTTCTGACTTCTCTTCTCTTCTCTTCTCTTCTCTTCTCTTCTCTTCTCTTCTCTTCTCTTCTCTTCTCTTCTCTTCTCTTCTCTTCTCTTCTCTTCTCTTCTCTTCCATCCTATTCTAGTAATTTGCTTTCCCAGAGACTTTTTCCCTTAGCCCTCAGCTGCAGACAAAGTTCCATACACAGCACAAAGTCCATCTTGTCCAGAGTACAGGTTACTCAAACTGAGTCCACAAGAGAGAATGGCTAAAACACAGCCCTCTCTCTGCTTTGATGAGTGTGACTGAGTGTGGCCTGCCAGCTCACTGCCTCTCTAATGCTTTGTCCTGGGGAAATGACACCTGAGAGTTTCCAGTAAGTGTTGCATCCTCTCACTGCTTCTGGGAACTCCTAGCTGAGTCACCAAACCCTCTGCAGGTATATTCATACTCTTTCTCTCAGTCTTTGGAAAAACTTCTTTGTGTGCACCCTCTTAGAGCATGTGAGGTATGTCAGCAAGGGCAACCAGTCAGGTTTCAGCCAGACAGTAGGGTATTTTTGGGAACAATTCAATTTGCAGGTTGGTCTCTTTTGCTGTCACACTGGGAACTGGAAGCATCCCAAGCTTTCAGAAGGAGCTGGTAAATGAATAAAAAATATGCTCTTAGAATGCATCTACTCCAGTAAGAACCACAAGCTTGTAATATTGTCACCTTCTAAAGACAGAACCACTTATGTAATAACCAGATAGGGGACAATTGCAGCTGGCCCTCTCCATAGCATTCTCCATAGAAAATGGGAGAACAGAAGTTGGACTCAGAGGGAAAAGTAATTCTTACATCATGCAGTCTTGTGCTCCACTGAGGAGGATTGCAAGTAGCTGAATCAAAGCACATCATGCAGAAAAACATCCTTTCTTGCTACAATAAAGTGGGAAGGTGAGATGATAATAAACTTCTTACTGCAATTCTAGGTTTGCCAGGCCTCATGTTTGATCACACTGCACCTTCACTAGCAAGACTAAACAGCCTCTCCAGTTTTCCTCTGTCAGATGTCTTTCAGACAGAGTCATCCATCCACAGTGATAAGTCACTTCTCTACCTGCTGTCCAACAAGATAAAAGCATCCAGGTCCTCAATCTCTAGCTTCAGCCTTACTTCATCAATCCTCCTTTACAGCTTTGGGTGTTTTCATGTTCTTTTGCTATCCTAGCACAAGCCATTCTTGTAACAGATACAATATTGTTCTCCTGAGTGCACATCACTCCACCTTCCACCCCACTGTGAAAGAACTAGAATTCCTCACCACCCTGTTGCACAGATCTTGACATCACCAGCACCACTTACTAAAGCAGGGTCCTATTCTGTAAGCAGACTTGGGGTTTGCCTAAGATGGAGAGCTTGCAGATGTGCCAGGCTTTCCAGGCAGCATTTCTCAGAGCATATGTAGTTTAAATGAAAAGTAAAGAACAGGCTGAGCATCTCTACCCATCACTAGCCAAATTCTGCATGTGTTCCCAAGTAAAATTCCCAAATGAGGTCAAGGTATTTAACTCATTATCATCATAAGAGTTCCCCCCAGACTGAAAGGTGTCCAGACAGATGACAAACACTTTATCTAAGTAGCATGGCTCACCAAATCTGCTGCTGCAACACAGCTGCTTTGGACTGGAACACAGCAGCTATCCCAAGCCAGGACTGTTACACAACCATTGCCTAGAAAGGAGGAAATCAACAAAACTTCTTTGGTTTAAATCACAGACAAAAATCAAGTAGCAGAAACCTGGACTTGACCAATTACAAAGATTACAAGATCTGGGAATGGGAGATTGTAGTGGTTCTACTGGCCACAAGCCACCAGGAGATTAGAAGAAGCTTTCTATTTGGGATGCAGGAAGTCAGTGACACCATGGCCCCTAGCAGCATTGAATTAGTCCTAGGTTGACCCAGCCTGACAGCATTTCCTGCAACATCTGGATTTTCTTTGCATGACTCTGCCAAGCTGCAACTTGTTCCAAGCCTGCTGAGTTCATGAGACCTGAAAATAGACAGCTGTCTGAGAGCTGGCAGCATCAAAGGCAAGAACTGTGCTAAGAACGTGGTTATCTACTTGCCAGCAATCACGTGGGCATCCGCACAGACCAGGTGGGAATGGTCCAGAATTCACTCTCGTTAGTAGCCCCACCACTGTGTGGTAATAGTGAGGGTGCACAGAGATGGCAAGGTTGCATCTCCATCCCTGAGAGCTTTCCCGAGGGTGGCTGCACACACAGATCAGCCTCCTTTCAAGCAAGCTCCAACAGGAGCTGCTCACAGGGAGGAATTCACCCTCTGTTACACAAGCTGATGGTGCTGGAGGATGAGTCACAGCACCTGGGAGGGCAGCTGAGCAAACAGGGCTCCCACAGGAGAGATTTGTCTCTTTGGGCCAAGCTTGTCCATGGACACTAACTCCAGCTGAACATTCTCCATCGTATGTACAAATTTCCATGCAAGAAGGGTGCTTTTCTGCAGATACACTTGACATTTTGATGCCCTCTGCAAGCCACAAAAAATGTTGGTAGTAACAAAACAGCAGATATAGTCTGCAAACAATCATCATCTTTTGGACTGTTGGGACACTATAGCCAGGTGGGGGTTGGTCTCTTCTCCCAGGCAACCAGTTGCAGAATGAGGGGACAGAGCATCAAGCTGCACGAGGGGAGGTTTAGGCTGGATATTAGGAAGAAGTTCTTTGTAGAAAGAATGATTTGCCATTGGAATGGGCTGCCTGGGGAGGTGGTGGAGTCACTGTCCCTGGAATTGTTTAAAAAGAGACTGGATGTGGCACTTGGTGCCATGATTTAGTTGATTGGATGGTGTTGGGTAATAGGTTGGACTCGAAGATCTCTGAAGTGTTTTCCAATCTGATTACTTCTGTGATTCTGTGACACATAGATGCAATAAGAACATCAGCTAATAATGCAGTCTCCAGAGGTCATGATGAATGGTGGAGCCAGTTAGGGTGTTCATGCTGGCAGAGGTACAGTGGGTGACAGGAGTTACAGGTGTTTCCTCAACTGCACAGCTGCTCGGCATGAACTGAATTTTTGAAGGAGAAAGCAGAGCCCCAGTGCAGTGTTTTTGTGCATGTGGAGGGTGTGCCGTGGAGCCAGAGTGTCTGGGACAGCCACAGGCAGAGGAAGCTGCTGTGGCTGCTGGTGGAGGAGGAAGTCGGTGTCCAGGGCTGGAGGCAGGGTGAGTGCTGGTGAGGAGGGGAGGTGTTGGGTAGGAGCTGGAGAAGGGAACACAGCCTAATAAAAGAGCACAGCAGGAAGAGGCTCAGAAAGTCCACTGCTGGTGCAGACGTGAAGGAGAGAGCTGGGAAAGGAGCTCATTCCTACAATGAGGAGGGTGCAGCATTTGTGAGATGTGTGAGAAATAGCTGAAGTCTCAAGCTGGAGTGAGTGAAAAGAGCAGAGACATGTTGCACAGATACAGCTGGGGAGGTGAAGAACTGCTTCCAAGTGGAAAATGTGCCAGAAGATGGTGGCTGGACCTGGAGGGTAAAAATTGATCAGACTAGCAATGGCGAAAAATGTTACTAGTGGTAAAGAGTCATAATTCAGTGCTGCCATGAAGGCCTGGGCTGAGATGCCTGTGAGCTGAGAAGTGTCCTAGAGCAGCCAAGGTGAAAAAAAAAACAAACCTTTGCACTCAGGTATCTGTAGCAAACATGCAGTTGGTCTTACCTTGTTATACCCATGGCTTTCTTTCACCATCATTTTTGTTTTGCTCAGCTAAAACCCTTAAGCTTTACCTGGCACTGTTTAAATCCGATGAAAGGGAGCACAAGAACAGGGAGGGAGCATATACTTTTTGGTGGAAAATCCCCATGTGACTGTACACAAGCAGAGAACAGACTAGAGTCATGCCACCAGGAGTGGGCTCAAAACATGCAGTGGTACATGTGGCTTGTCACCAGCATGTATTGTAGATGCGTCCTCTGCCACATGGAGATGCCAAGCCAGCAAATATTAGGGTAAATATCCCCAAGACCAATGATAACTACCCATGGGACTATCTGGGGCAGAAGAGGTCTGTTATGTCACAACCACACACAACAGCTTCCCAAAATGAGGTCAGATAATGGTGCTTTCTAGGCAAATTTTCACCAGTCAGTTTTGCTAAACCAGTTCCAAGTGCTTCCTGCCCAGCCCAGTCCAGGACTAAAAACTGTGTCTGTTATGGTGAGTGAACACCTATATCACTTTTACTACACCCTAGAGATGTCCTAATCAACTAGTGATTGAGTAAACTCCTTGCCCAAGGGCAGCACAACATTTAGCAACAGCCTACAGTGCTGCTGGCAGCACCCAGGGGCTTTGCTTTCCAGTGCATGGCAATCACTTGCCTTGTTCTGCTTGGGTCCTGGATTCCCTACCATAAAGGGATTTGTAGAAATCAAGATGGGACACAACTGATGATAAAGCTCATCAGTGTCGTGATCTGTCTGCAGAAATGATGCATTTGGCTCAAACTAGCTGGAGTTCAGCAGAGATGTGTAAATAACGAAGCATGTCTTGGTGATGTGGTTCATAAATAGTGGGCTTCAGGCTGTTTCTCCAGTTGGCATCAGATGCATACCCGGAGTTTCTAAAGCACATAGCTCCAAAGAGGGAGAGCTGAGATGCCCAGGGCTGCAAGTCTTGTGACTGGAGCCTGCAGTATCTAACAAAACATGAGTTGTAGCTGTGGATGGGCCATTGAAATATCTTTGGGAGAAGTACTTTATGCCTGCTATGGTCATTTTACAACTTTTCCCTGCAAGCTAATGAAACTTCTGTCTTCTTAAAGCAGAGAGAAGTACTCACAGAGATATTAGGTTTGTAGAACATCTGAGGTGCCTCCTGTTCTGCAGAATGTTCATTGCAAAGTGACCAAGATGATCAAAATTATCAAAATGATGCAAGCATACTTGCAAATTCTGACTAGGGAAACCACAGGAAACAAAGCTATAAAATGGCAATTTTTTATTTTTAAAATTTTCATACAGTTTTAATAAGGAGTAGTTTGTATGGTATCTCTCTTTTACAGAATTTGAATGTATTAAATATTTCTAAAATTATATGGAAGAATATCATAGAATGGTTTAGGTTGGAAGGAACCTCACGGATCATCCAGTTCCAACCCTCCGCCATAGGCAGGGACACCTCCCTCTAGAACAGATTGCTCAAGGCCTCATCCAACCTGGTCTTGAACACCTCCAGGGAGGGAGCAGCCACAACCTCCCTGGGCATCCTGTTCCAGTGTCTCACCACCCTCACTGTGAAGAACTTCCTCTTAACATCCCATTTAAATCTCTCCTCTGCCAGTTTAAACCCATTACCCCTCGTCCTGTCATTACAAGGCCTTGTGAATAGTCCCTCCCCAGCCCTCCTGTAGGCCCCCCTCAGATACTGGAAGGTTACTATAAGGTCTCCTCAAATGCCTTGTTGTGTGTTTATTTGAGGGTTTTACATATAACAGGCCTAACAGTTAAGAGTGCAATTCTTGCTAAACCATTCAGCCAAGAGAAGAGCTGAAATTCATGAAGAAGCTCTTGTTCAAGCTGGAAAATGTGCATCACCTGCATTCTCCCATCACATGTGTGATATATTTTTACACTAGTACTTTGCCTGTGTCTGCATGCATGTTCAGGATGCTGTCAGTCTGTGAGTGGAGATGAAAGTGTCCCAAGCACAGAAATAATTGGTAATATCATGAAGGTGTCAACAGAAAGTGCCCAAAAGTCGCTTCCTACAAACAAGATCTAAACTCACCATTAGTGCTCCTGGTGAGCAGCACTGTAGGCAGTTTTGGATGTCTTCTCGATTTTCAAGTGTGGCTTGGAGAATGTTACTACTAATTACGAGTACCAATAGCTTAGCAGGTTCTGCTAACTTGGATGGAAAAACAAAGTATATCCTGTCTTGTTTCATGACTGAGCCCCACAATCATTGGTTTAATTTCCAATGGCAAAAATTACCATGGTAGGAGAGATGCAGGAATAGTAAGCTCCCAGCCTGATCTTTACTGAGTTGCAAACTCAAAACTTGTACAAAATAAAAGCTGCATGATATTTTTCAGCAGACTCGGAGTATATAGAGCACAACACAGAGTTACCCTGCAACATATATGCCTTCCTTTAGGAATGGTAAAGTCTTTCACTAGAACTTTCCATTAGATATGGAAAAGTTAGCTTAAATAGATGAAATATTTGTCATAGCAAAAACTCTTGGCAAATGTGTATGCACGTATCTATATGTACACACACATCAGTATATATACACATGCACACATGTATACACGTACATGTTTTCAGGAGGAGGCCATCTCTCACTTCAAGAGCCTTCTGTTAGTGCTGGGTACAGATGTTTGCCTGCTAAAAATAGTATATGCATGATGTTCAGGCAACAAAGTTTTACAGCCTTCCTGAAGAGCTGAAAATAAAGAGCTGTATTTAAAAAAGCTGAAGCTGGCCAGCTTGGTCTTAGGCACTTTTCTCCCCGCTCTCAGTCTGAAACCGTCTTTCCTTGAGAAGGGAGGAAAATCCCACTGAGAAGCTGGTAAAGATGAGGAATGCATCCAGAGGGAAATAAAGGTGTGGCTCCCATTTCATCTTTAAGCACAAAATAACAGCATAGCTATGAAACATCTCAAATGGAGACACTATCACAACTTGACCTATGTTTTCCCTTACAGTGGTCTTTGCTCAAGGAGCCTTGAGGTAAGGTCTAGAAATCAGAGTGATGCTGAATATATACCAGAAGGGAATTTTTATATCTGTAGAGCTGATGCACAGGATCAGCAGTGAGCGCCTACATGTGTTGGGCAACTAAAGATTTTTAGAACATGGTCAGATTTTGCACAGGTGCAGTAGAAGAATCATGGAAATCAGCAGCAAACTGCCCAAAGAGCCTGTTTGGTTTCACTCGGTGAAGAGTGTGGCCACTTGGTGAATAATGATCACATTCCCTGGGAAAAGGCAAATTCATGCAGAGATTTGGAGCCAGGAGAACCGAGGTGCAGGATGATGTAACCTCACCAACTCAGATATGGAAGCAGTGCTGGTCCAGCACATGCATTTCTGAGTATGAACCCACCACAACTAGTTTGGTTCAAGCTGCACCCACATTTACCTGTTGTGCCTTACCTGTGAGAATGTTTATTCACCGGAACAAATCGGGCAAGGAGTTGTTAACATCTGTGTCTTTGGTCTGACTGGAAGTTTTGCTGTAACCTCAGTAAGAGTTTTAAGGCCCAGCTCAGAGGGTCACTGGATGAAATACCATGACCTGTAATATGCAGAAGGTCAGCTTAGGTGACCCTTACTGTCTCCTTTGGCCTTACACTCTATGAATACTCCTGCAAGACCAACTGCCCTAATCCCTTACCAAAGAGAAGGGGGGAATACTGATCTTCCCTTGTAAGACTTTCCATCTCCATTACGGTGCACACTCTTAAGCAGCTCACGTTCATCCATATGGTCAAGCACATACTTTGCATTTGTCTTCTGCTCTAGTGTTAATGATCCTACCAGATGCATTCACATATGACTGCAGGAAATTCACCCAGCATGTGCAGTCATTTTGGAATAGTGCATCAAGTAAGAGATACTGGCTTCTGGGGGGTGAACGTGGGGAGTTTGCATGGACTTATTCCAGCAAATTTCAGAGAAAGAAAGACAAATCGGTGAATTCTCTTCCTTCCGGCAAAGTTTCCTGCCACCGACACAAGTGTCTCTTCAAACAAAGGATTTTCCCTCTCCTCAGATGTCCCCAGACACTGAATTTTTAATATCTGATAACACACATTTCCATAGCAACAAACAGTGATGACCCAAACACAGGATTATGTGACTTCACTCAGAGTCGAGCAGAATATTAACAAGGATACTGATAGCTAATACTTTCCACTTCTGCGGCACCTCCCTGCAAAGGATTTCAGGCAGCTTTATGCACATCGTCCTCAATTTGCTGATGGAGAAATGAAGAGAAGTTAGCAACATATTCCGAGATCTAGAAAACAGGCTGTGCTTAGAGAACCCAGAAGGGAGGGAGAAGGAACTGGGTCTTCTGGATGGCATGCAGCACATGAAGCTGCTAAGATCCTGGTCCCCCCCACCCCTGAGAGCTGCTTTCTTTCCAATAACACATCCACTGTGAGGCTTCCTATCCCCTACCTCTGTTCCCTCAGAATGTTCTCTGGGTTAAACTGGCATTTGCAGGTCCAGCTTCCTTCTGCTAGCATGCCATACACTAGTGTTACCCCTCCCTAAACAATCCCCAGGTTGCTGGACTCATTGTGACTGGGCCCAAATGCATGGAGGTTTCATTCAGTCAAAATGGTTTACTTGAGGTGATGAAGGAGAAAAGGTAGCTTACAAATACAGTGTACCTGGCCCCAGATCTGAAATACATGAAATGCAAGTCCAGGAGTTTAACCTTCAGGAAAGTGATGTTAAAGAAGCAGCTGGGTGAACAAGCACCATTTAATGCTATACAGGAGTTGAGGGATGTGGGGAGATCCCAGTGCCTGAACTTCAGAAACACTTAGTGGAAAACACTCTGTATCTCACTAACAGCAAGTTGAAAAGACTGTTGCACCTTCAGAAAATCAAGGAGTCTCTTGATTTCAAAAGAAATTTAATGAAAATGATAAAAGGAAGCACATCCCTGTCTCTCCTCCCTCAGATAATTGGATGTAAATAACAGCTTCTTTTCATGCATCAAACCTTTTATCTGTAATTAGAATTGGCTTCAGCCAGACCCACTGGTATCCCGTGCAAAGAGAGTTCTGATGGTGTAATAAAATGCCATGTGATTATTTATTTATTGTTCTAATACATGTCAGAACAACTTCCAGAGACTTGTCTGGGTTTAGAAATGAAGCTCTGAAAGGCTGCTCTATACTGAAGCACAAGAGCAGTTTCTCTGCACACATCTCTGCCATGCTGTGTTACTGTGCTTCTCTGTTCCTTACATTCAGAGACTGGGGAGAAATAATTCAAGTGTTATAAAAAAGTTCCTTCAGAAACCAGGAGAAGCTAACTGCATGTTTAAGCCACACTTGAAATAACCAGATTTTTGTTGTTGTTTGCTGGGAATTTCAGAAAGCTGATAGAGCTTTTAAAAAAGTAGATCAAATAAAACACTTTTTTCCCCCCACCCTGGTAATCTGTTCATCTGAAACTACTCAAAGACCTCTCTTGCTAGAAAGCAAAGCATCATTTGAAGTAAAAGAGGTCAGAGTTGCAGAGGTTTTTTGGAAGTATATGTAGGACAGAGACACAGGAACTGTATCTTACCTGTTACCTCTTACCTATATGGCACAGCCCAGTAAGTAGGATGTCTCCTTTTGCTGCACTGGGAGAGCAACATAACTTTAGCTCTTCCTTCCCTCTGGGTGAGTGCCCCAAACACATATTTGCAGAATACTGGTTGCATGAAACCTGTTTTTTTTAAGGGATCTCTCTCAAAAGGTGGTAGCTTGCAGTGGGGCTGTCAGAAATCCATGTGAAAATAAAATCCCTGAGGAAAATCAGTGGTTTCTTGTGTTAGTAATGTAGAGATATATATAATGGAAGTAGAGTTACTTTTCAGACTTGCAGATGTGTCACATACTACACGAGCACTAAAGAAAGGCCTCCTATACTTAGTCTTCATCTTCTCACCATAAATAAGCCTTCCATCACCTTTTCTTTATCCCATTTGAGGTAAGTTTGGACGTTTAAAAAAACCCCACAAAAGTATTTAATTTCTCTCAGGGCCTTTTAGAGGGAACTATTAATAATCTGTGACAAAAGACGTGGCTGGGTTTAGGGTGGAATTTCTGAGTGGCAGACCTTGCCGAGGATTTGAGGCAGCTCTGTATCCAGTTGCTGTCCTGGTTCAGGAAATGCTGTCTCTGTGTAACAAAAAAAGGTGCAACGTAAACCAAGCAAGTGTTTAAAGTTCTGGGGGAGCTCGTAAATTAGCATTCACTCTGAAAGAAAATACGCCTGTGTTACCGCACACAGCGCACGGCTCTGATGGAGGACAGCTGCAAAATCCTTGAGCGGCTACTGCAGCCGTGGTCTCCACTATCCAATTCAAACAGATTTTAGCCATGACTCACAAACCCTCTGGAGACTCAAACTGGGCTTTGGAAAAAAGTGCTCCTCAAACCCACAAGAAAACAGCCTTACCTTGCACTTTCTGCATGTGACTTGGGCAGTTAGCCTGTCAAAAGAGAGTTGCTTTGGATTGTAACTCCAAAGCAATTTTCTTGTGGCTGGTTCTAAAGAAAAGACTTTTTTTTTTTTTTTTTAATGACATGGGGTGGCTATGAAACTTGCAGAACGTTTTGATACTGATGGAAAGCAAATTGCGATTTTATTCCTGTGACTGGAACAAAGTGGACAAACAGTGCTGTGTCCAATTCAGATCATGTCACAGTTATACCTGAACTCTAAAACGTCTCCTAACATTCAAGTGACTTCAGGGTGTAGAAGCATTTTGGACAATGATTCTTTTCCCTGTGAGTTTCATGCTACCTGTCATCTGCCACATTTCTCCCACTAGTGCTGGCTTAAAAACTATGAAGGGTATTGTGCTGCAGAACGGAACCGAGGGACAAAAATCATCTTCCAAATAAATTAAGCCCAGAAGTCAAAAGTGACTTGGAAGCCAAAGTTCATGAGGTGGATGCTAAAATCAAGCTGCAGTGCATCCTGCTGATGTCCAGAGGAATCATCATATGCTAAGATGATTGCAATGGCCTTTAAAACTACTCCTGTCACTAGCAGGACCTGCTACAAGTATGAGGTCTGTCTGGAAACTCTTGTGCACCTCTGTGTCCTCTAGTACAACCAGGTAGGTTGACCAAAGAAGCCATCTTGATTCCTAGACAGATATTAGTCACTGCCCTTGGACTTCATTTGGAGGCCAAAGTAGCCCCTAGTGCATTAGAACCCTGCCAGCAGACCAGTTGCTCACTGTTTTCTTCAGATAGAAAGCAGGATATAATAGGCTGAATTTTGCCATTAATTCCATGGATTGGATGACTCAGAGACTAGGATATTTCAGTGGGAAAAGAAAGTGGTCTGTGTGCTTGCTGGGAGAAGGAAGGTCTTCGCAATAAGGAAGCTGATGCAATTAGCCCTTGCTGTTAGGGAGCATGACTAGCCTCTGCTTGGCTGCAGTGGAAGTGAGACACTTCTCCTCACCACATCATCACAGACATTTCTGCACTCAAGTTGATGCAGAAACACTGCAGGAGAAGTGATTTTCATGTTTTCTACAGCCAAGTATATGTAGACCAGCAGTGCCTCATGATTTGCATGCATGAGCAGATCAGGGCAGCTAACATTGTAATTCATAGGTCCAACCCAGATCATTCTATGAATCGCAGTTAAAACAGGCAAAGAGTTACAACTCTGCGTGGGCCCATGTATGACCAAGGGAGGGACTAGATCCTTGAATGCTTCTATTCGCCACCCTGCCCCAGTAGTGACATGTACATATATATTGTTGCTTTTCATTCTTAAACATCATGGCCACTTCTAAATCCAAGCAGCAGCTTCAGGCTGACTATTATGTACCAGGCTCCATTTCCACCAGTCACATCATGTAGAATATGTCTTGTTACTACTTCTTGGGAGACAGAAGAGAAATTCACTTCAAAAATCCCAGAACCGCTTAGGTGTTCAGGAAAAACAAAACATTTAATTTCTTTACGAGTTACCTAAGCCCTTAAGAAAAACTTAGAAGGAGAGGACTATGAAAAGAGGATGAAAATGAATGTAGAGACAGTGTTTTCAGACAAAATGCTAAAACAAAGAAAATTAAAAATTTTGAAATATTATTTGACCTTTTCATCATCTTCCTCAGACTCCCACATCCTTCCTCTACACTGTGTTCCCACACAGCACGTATTTTGTAACTGACTGAGCCAAAACTCTTGGTAAATTCCACTTGTCTACATGAATAGCATCCATTTCTCCTAAGCTCTGTTTGTGGCTTTATTGAGTGGACTGGTTTGCACAGAAACCCCTATCCAGCCCTAACACTTAAGTCAGGAGGAAGCTATATATACATTTTTCTTTCCCAAAGTGATTATTAAAGCCTTTTTTCCATCAGATCCTCCTGGCATTAGAGCCTAAGGAAAGGCTCAAATATGAGCTGAGCTGTAACATGGCTATTGCTCAGTGGAGAGGTTTGTCCCCAAGGTAACTCACACTGGATAGGTTTGTTTGCCATGAAAGTAAACACTGCTATAGTAACCTGCCCTGTGCAGAATGGCCATGCCAGCAAATCTAATAATTTACTGCATTCACAGAAGTTACTGCAGGGCAGAGACAACCAAATTGCCTTTAAATGACTCACTTTTGAGCAACACTTTGCTCAGTGCATGCTTTTTTTTTTTTTTTTAAAGCTTACCCCATTGTCTCCAGTTCTTGCCTACGCTTTGGCCCAAATGTATTTTCATGAAGTCAATGCCAGATAGCAACAGAAGATGGGTGCAAATCCTGGCCTGGAAAGTAAGAGTGCCATATAGTCCCAGAGGCTAGCAGTATTCCAGTAAAATACACATCTGCCATACTTTTATAGACTCATAGACTGGTTTAGGTTGGACAGGACTTCAAAGATCATCTAGTTTCAACCTCCTGCCATAGGCAGGGACACGAGGAAATGTTACTTTTTGTAATTACCATGATCAATAGGTCAAGATCAAGAGATCTCTGAGCAAGATGGTGACTAAGTTGGCAAAATCCTTAAGTTCTGATGAACTTCTTGTGCATGTTTCCTCTTCCAGATTATGCTCTCAACCCCCAGCACTCGAGTCAGCTGTCTGCTGCCTTCATGATATCCATGTCCACCTGAAAATGAAGGGGACAAGCTGAGCGAATTCAACCACTTGGAAACATTTGGTCTGCCATAAGTCTGGACATTTGTTTGACATTAGCTTGCCCAGACATCTCCTTGATGGGCTTCTTCTGCTGACTCAAGCACCAGTGTAGACATAGGACTAGTCCTATCCATGCTGCTGTTCCTGGCCTTGTGCTCTCCTGTTTTTGGAGGTCAGTGGCTTTTCCTCTCTTGCTATTCTTTATATCCACTGCAAATTCTTGCAGAAGCAGCTAAGAAAGACCAAGATCTTTTGGATTTGTTCCTGCTGCTTTCAGAAGGACCTTTTCTGTCTTTCAGGCAACGTAAATAAGCATCTATGCCCTGTGAAAAGCTACAGGTTCTGTAAGTGTACCCGGTAGTAGGCACTTCACTTTTACTGACCATTTTGCACATCTGAGGTCTGCAAACCTTTTAAATTATGCCTCAGACACGTCTATAAAATCAGCCCTCAGCTATTCAAACTAGAAGCCATGGAAAGGCAACCAATTCTCTCTCTACCTCACGCACACAAAAAGTATCACTACGTTAGGACATCTCATTAATCAAACATATGCCAGAAGTTTTCCTCGCATCAGATACAGTAAACAAATGCATTCAGCTCTGTTTGAGTGAGGAGACTTATGTACCAATCAGTGCTGCAGGAAATCATGTTTATACCTGCAGAGAAATTGCTCAAGAACAGTATGTCCTTGTGAAACTATTACCTCTGTCCCCTCCCTCTCTCCTCCAATGCCACTATGGCTGATGCCTGGGAAAGCCAAGAGTATTTGGCCATGAGATTGAAACTGCACAAGTGTACACCTGGATGCAATGGGTCTGTTTGTTCAGTGGCTCAGTTGTTCTCATATTTTCATGAAATCATAGGATGCATTGGGTTGAAAGAGACCTTTAAAGGTCATCCTTTTCAAGCCCTCTGTAGTGAGCAGGGACAGTTTAGTCAGAGACCCATCAAGCCTGAGCTTGAATGTCTCCAGGAATAGAACCCCCACCACTTCTCTGGGCATCCTGTTCCAGTGATCCACTACCCTCACAGTAAAGGAAATTTCTAATGTTCAGTGCAGACCTATCCTTTGCTAAAACCATTGGCAGGATCGCAATGGGGGCCCCCTTCTCTTCTGAAAGGCTGGAGAAATTCCCAGGAGCAGAAAATTGTATTTTGAAGAGGGCAAGGAGTACTCTCCTGACACAGAGGGGAAAGGAATGGTTACAGAGCTGCACTCCTCTGCCACCCAGCAACCCACTCAGCATTGCTGCTAAGCTGGTGACAGATGACAATTTGCTCCTGGCATTGCTCCCTTGTAAATTATGACAGGAGCAACGAAGGAAGCAGGGAGATTTCTTGGTGTGAACCACCAACAGACAGTGACTCAGAGGCAGGCTACAGCCCTGGCAGGTCTTCTGGAGGAAAGTGAGCTGTGGACCTTGAGTTCTGTCTGCTGTGGAGGTCAGGATAGAGACACAAATCTTGTGTTGGAAAATATCTTCTCCCAAAATGTTCTGAAACCTCTTCATCCAAAGCGCACGTTGAGGAAGGGCTTTGCTGCACCTGGGTCATGACACATAGTACCTGGAAAGGGACCAAAAGGCAGGGTAACAGTGAAGACAAAAACAAGAGAAGTGCTTTAAATCTTTACAGTGAGCTCTAAGCTGCAGTGCTGTACATCCTTGGTACCAAAAAAAAAAAACAACAACCAAAAAACAAAACCAAAAAAACCCCAAAAACAAACGAGAAGGAGACTGATTTTTCAGGGGTCTGTTATTTCAGGGGAATGTATGTGGACTTGCCTCTGTTGTCCCTCATCCTCAGTTTCTGACTTTTTTTTTCCCCTTGCTGTGATCAGCTGTCATGAAGGAGGTATAAAATGGGTTAAGGAAAACACTTAAGTACATCAGTTGACCCTCTTATAAAGTATCATCACAGAAATAATGTCTGAACCATGCATGGGTTTATGTACTAAACTTGAGCAGCCTGAAGGAGAACCACATCTGGATACAGTTTAAAGCTCAGATCATCACTGACCACTAACAATGGCTAGAAGAGGTGAAGATGGATGTGACTGTCTAAAGCTACAGACATCTGACTTCTTTCTCTCATTATTTTTGTTAGGAAAGACAGACGCCTTAATTAGTTTGGGGGTGTTTGCTTCTTTGTTCTGTTTTGGTTTGTTTTGTTTTGTCCTGATCTGAATTGTAATTATCTACAGTGGAACACAGGGAATACTGAGCATCATTTCTCCTCTCTGTCTGAGGGACTGCTAAAGAACTGATTTGCAAAATAACCTTTTCAGAGCAGAGACATCACAAATAAGGACTTCATGCCAAGGATAGACTTGTCCACACGTACAGAAGGGCTGGAGCCAAGCCTCGATAGGCATGGCAGATGTGCCCCTGGGAAGAGCACATTTGCTCAGGAGAGGCAGGTGATCAAACACTGAAGAACCCATGAAAATGAAGGGGATGATTTCATTATCATTTGGAAGAAAGCAGTGATGATAACTGTTCCCTCCGTTCACTTCATGACAAATGTGTAGTACAAATTTATCACTTTTACAGAAACAGAGGCCAGCATGAAGTAAGAGGACATCATGTTTCCCTGGACAGCCTGTGGGAAGAGCATGAGCTGCCACACACCGCTTTGAGTTGATGCAACTTCATATTCCAGCCGCTGTGCCCCCTTGCTTTGTTTATTAGCCCCACTTGCAAAACTTGAAGGCATCACTCCTTCAGTAATTAAGTTGATCTCATAGAAATGCATATAAATAGCACACCTGAGTAAATGAAAAATATACCAGGAAGGCAGGCTGTGCTGTGTGTTTTATGGAGACTTCTGAAGCAGAAAGGTGTTACACAGAGTACTGTGCGTGGATGGCACATCTCTGCATACCTCCCTTCTTACTGAACTTGGAACTGAACCAGAAAATCACAAGGCCAAGAAGATCTTTCTGAGGATTTACACTGGTTATGAAATTTCAGAGGATTTACACTGGTTATGAAATTTCACTTTGCAGTTCCTGTTGTGGCTCTCATGATTTCTAGCTGGTGTAAAGCATGCCTTCCAAAAACTATCTGCTCTTCTAGTTACAGGATTCTAGTGTTAGGGAGGTCTGTCACATCCCTTGGCAACCTCCTGCAATGGCACATTGCCTTCTCTGATCAAGAGAAAAACTGCACCTAAACTATGAGGAGGGTCTATCTACATGGAGCTGCTGGCGCTCAGGTATGTGTTTTATTCTCTAATTACTTAATATTAAAAACTGATCTAGACAGAGAAAGCTCAGTGGAAATGAGACAAATTTGTTCTATTAAACTCTGTAAAATGAAGTGGAAAAGTTGCAGAGCATCCACATTCAGTAGGCTCTTCCATCATTTCTTTTGCTGACCTAGCTTATATTACCAGGAGACCAGAGCACAACTGTTTTTGATACAGAGCTCCTGTCTTTAGAGTATGCACATCTACACCTGGGGTCTCTGCCAATACAGCCATTCCAGCACAGCCTCTGAAGAAGAAACCTACCCTCAGCCACTGCTTACCCAGTCTGCTCCTGCTTAGCTTCATATCTCTGCCTTGGCTCAAAAATGTGCATTCATCTAAAGTAAAATTTGAGCTTTGGAGTTCACTTGGCTTCTGAAATTAGGTCCTACTCACTCTTATTTTGTTTGATTTTTATATGCATATATATGCACACACAGAGGAACACACCATGTCAGAGGCTGAATAGAGGCCTTTTCTAATGTTTTCCAGGTGGTTTCCAGGCTCAACAGCTAAGATACATTTTTAGATTTTTTTTTTCTTCTTTCTGAAGTACTAAGTGGATAAATATTGTCATTTAAAAAATAAACTTCCTCAAAATTGTGCTCTCTGCTCTGAAAGATCGTCTTGTTCTTTAGGTGATTTATGACATCAGTCTGTAACTACACGCGTATTGTTCAGAGTGTTCAGCAAACAAGATGTGAGTGTTTGAAATACTTCAGGGCAGGAAGACTCACAAAACATCAGAGCAGTCTCCCTGTTCTAGTTTGGACACTTGAAATTCAGTGTCTTCTCTCCCAATAATACATCTCATGTTGTCACTGCCTCTTCATATCAACATGAGTGAGGATCGACAGGCCAGCTGAAACAAAGCTGTGCAGAGACTGAAACCAGCTTAGGTTGGGTGCATCCTCCACTCCTTGAAGTGTTAGACTATGGGCCAAGATTGTTTGCTGGTTTTTGACCAGACTTGAGGTCTGGTCAAAGTTTCCACCAGATCTTTCCAGGCTTTCCATACTGGGGTTGCCAGTTTGGGGACACAGACCAGGAAAAAATGCAAGAGTGTTGAAAGTTAGGAAACTTGTGTACCATGAGCATGGAAACCTCTGTATGGTGACAAAGTTGGGCCAGTTAAACCCCATGGGCTCCCATCAGACTGAGAACATTGCGGACCTGTTTACTGAAGGCCACAGTCTGAAGGTGGCTGGGCAAGAGGGAAGAGCTAACCCATCCTTCTGCAAGACTAGCTGTGTTAGAGAGAAAACAAGTGAAATGGGGAGGGGAGAGAGAGAGAAGTGTAAAAGGAAGACCTGGTAACTCAGAGAACCAAGGAATAATTTAGTCTGGGAGGCACCTCTGTAAACCACTCAGTACAAGTCAAAGTAGGGCTGATCAGGTCAGTTTGCTCATGGACTTCCCCAGGCCAGCCTTGAACACCTCCCAGGATGGGAAATCCCACAGCCTCCCTGAGTGACTTGTGCTATATTTGACCATGGTCATGGTAAGAATCTTTTTGGCCTTATATCTAATTGGAATTTTCCATGTTGCAACTTGTGACATTAGAGGGCACATCCCTGCTTGCTCCTTTTGTTTATGAATGTGTCTAATTCCCCTTGGCCCTGCTGGCACTCCTTGCCTCCGCAGCCTCCCAAAGCAATAAACTCTACAAGTCAAAGGTTCAAGGACTGTGGCTCAAAGGACTTGGGGGTCAGATCCAAGAAAGCCCTCAGGTGGTCATGGGAAACAGATACACCCTCTTTACACAGCTTTACCTTCCATTAAGACTCATTTTTTGATCATAACCTAGGCTGAACCTCTGAGACTGACAGTTCCACAAGCATTTGATCTGCCTGAAGAATATTGTAAATCTTATAAATTTCATCACTGACTGATTTGCATAAATTTGTTCAGCCAGCACTACATTAGCTCTTTTTGGCCAAGCCTGAATGATCTACACATCTAATATTATATATCTCAGACACATTATATGTGTACTACCTACGCGTGCCTGTACCCACACATACATTCATCACCTTGATACATCCTTTCATGTCAGGTATGTGAATTATTTTGTTTATAAGAAGCAAAGTTCCCTCCCTGTGCCAGGATTAAGGAGAACTGCGTTCCTTTCCTGGCTCTCTGTGGGATCCCATGTGATCTGGCCAAGTCATTTCATGTCTCTGTGCTTTTGCCTCCTATCTGGAGGACAGGGGGAGTCCAGAAGAAGAAACAGCATGGTTCATTCTCATCAGAGCTGCACTCCAGAGATGCAGAGCAGGAAGATCAGGGATGTGTCACTGTCAGCAGAACAATGACAATTCTGACATTCTTAATGCCATGGCAATATGAATATTCAAAGTAGCAAAGTAGCAGGGCCTTTGTTAGAGATCCTGATTAATCGCTGATTAGTATTGCTGTCGTTTCCTGTAAGCTTAGAAAAACCTGTGCTGTGCTCTTATCTGAAGAAAAGGGAAAGAGAGAGGGGAAAAAGATATGGCTTGAAGTTACCAGTGAGTGGGCTTTAGTCATGTCCATAAACAAAGGCAGGAGACTTGTTTATGAAAAAAATACTGGTTCCCAAACCTGCCTTATTCCTGTGACATGTACACTGCTTAGCCTCATGCACTTGACACTCAGCTCCAGTAGCCCTCCCCAGTTCTCAAGAGGTACTGTTGTAAAGTGTCAAATCCACCAAACTCTGGGATGACAACTACGCATTGCAGCTATTTTCATCTTTCTTTTGCAAACATGCTGTGCCCCTTCTCTCATCCAGCTTGGCAAAACTCTCCTCTGAGCCACAGAATGCATGGAAGACCTACCTTTTATCTTCTCATGTTATCTGTCACTGATTAAGTTGTTTCAGCAAGAATACTTTTTTGAAGGACACACATATTTTAGTGGAAAATTAAATTATTAAATGCAGTGTTTGGAATGTTTTCTGCTCCTCTGGAACATCTGAAGCTAGCTTTACCATCAAAGTGAACATATCACATAATTGCACCCAAGCAGCTGGCCATGGTACATACCCAGCGCGTCTTCTGCCCTCATTGAGTGGCTCAGACAGGAATTTTGCCCTCAAATCCTTGTTATGCACACACATAGTAGGCATTTTCTTATTTAACAAAGCTTAACTGTATACCATTGCTCCACAAGGAATTACTTCTCTAGGACTGAACTACAAAGGGCCATTTAGAAGCTATAAATGCAAGATAGACCCCAAAGGACAAATCCTACACTTTCATCAAGGCAAAACACAGAAACTACTTAATTAGAGCAAAACATGGGCAAGAACACTAGCAACATTTCTTCAGAAGAGGTCCAGATTCATCAGACAGACACATCCACTTCAACCAACAAGCTGAGGAAAAAATTGTCTGTATCTGAAATAATTAAATGGAAGAGCTAGGGGGTAAATTTCATTCATACCTGAGCTCTGTTAATTAAGTTGCAGATGAAGATGTGTGTTTCTAAGAGGACACTTAAGCAAAGATAAGCAGTTAAGTACCTACAGATTTGTTTCTGTCAATATTATCTGCAGATATTTTCCTCCTTAACACTTGGATGACTTTTTAACATATAGATAATACATTCTTTAGTCCACACTCGTACACTCAGAGTGGCGATATCACTAGTAATGTGGATTCTGTCACCCACATAAAAGCATCATTCCTTGCAGAATCCTTGTTTCTGATTTTGTTTGATAAAGCCTTTTTAAGCACACTGAACTGAGCATTTCAGCAGTGCTTTTTCCATTACTGCTGCAGTAAACTGCCCTGTTCACTAAGGAAGGTGGTGGCTCTGTTTTGGTAGCAAGGAGGGAAGTTTCTTGCTAAGTTTCACACTCACAATTCTTGAAAACTGTAGTGACAGTGACTAGAGGAGGAAAGGCTGATTTTTAAACAGATGCAGACATTGTTTCCCTGTTAAAAACAATGAGGCCAGGAAGGTCCTTCCTGGGATTTTTCTTCATGTGGACTTCCATCCCTCTGTTTTTCAATCTTCCTCCACCATTACTGGCAGAATCTCTCACTAATCTGTCTTCAGTGCTCATCTAACTCTACTTCCACTTTTACTGTACAGTCCCAAGTCTGCCACTTTCTCTTCTTTGAATTCATCCTTCAAGCACATCTCTACTCCAGGTCTCCCCAAACTATGCTCACTTTCCTCATCTATGATGACTTCCTCTCTAATACCCTTTTGGCCATCGTCTTTCAAAGGGTGACAGCTGGTTGGTTGAAGAGGGAGGAAAGAGGACAGGAGCATCACTCACAGGATTTGATGGGAGTGCGATGGGGCATGTTTGCACTGCTGCCAGGGTGTGGAAAGATCAACATGTTTCAGGACTCCTGAATATGGCACTGGAGACATCCATTCCCGGGAATGGAGAGAGAGCTCATAGCAGAGACAAGGTCTGGCAGTCCTCTCCTGTAGCAACACTCCCCTGTTCCAAGTATTAAATCTCATTTGCAAGTGATTCAAGGGTGTTGCTCTTGTTCCCTCATCTCGGCTGCCTCTCCAGCCTGCATCCAAGCACTAGTGCATAGCACTGGCTGTTTTCTCCATATATGTTGCTAGCTGGTATTTCCTAGTTCAAGGAATTTAGAGGCTGAGGATAGAAGAAAGGAAATACATACTGAAAATTGAGAAATGAAGGCACTTACTAAGGTCATGCAGGAAGTTTGTGGCAGGTTATGGTATAGACAGAACAACACTCAGGCACGAGCCCAGGCCCTTACCAAGCAACTATCCAGCTTTTTGAAATACTAATGGAAGAAAGAGAGGATTGCACAATAATCCACAAATAAGGCAAAAGAAATGAAAAGTCATTACCTTATAGCAGTTGTCAGGTTGCAGAAACTGAATTTAAAGGGTTATTATCTGCAAGTGGAAAGCAGATGCCAAATGCTAATTTTTAAATTGTCTGCTTTGCAGTGCTTAGAGAAAGTGAGAAATCTTATTCTCACCCCTAGGAACTGCAGCAAATTCAGTGCAGTGGAGCTAAACTAGTAATATTTGTGATCCAGGATTTATATGTCAGTGCTTTATCAGATTTCCAGAGACATGTAATGTCTCTTTCTGTTGCCAATAAAACCAGATGCAGAAGTATCTTTTTGTGTTTATTTAGCACAAGGTTGTTAATGCCTGGGAGTAGCATTCACTGGGGTGTGGCTTCCATGTCTTGCACACAGAAATCAGTGCTAAGAGACCAGAATTAAAACAGACTGAAGTAGAAACGCAACAGGCTGACCAGAGCCAGTAGAATGGGAAAAAAAGTTTATGGAAACCTAGACACAGCTGCAAGGTCAAGGATAATTTTTACTCCTTAAAATCTAAAGGTGCTTGATACAAAGCATAAATATAAAGCAAGATTTTTTTCCTTCCATTTCCTCAAGGAAACAAATTTTCAGGCTGCAGGCAGTCCTTTTCATCTCAGCTTAAAGGGCAGAAACAAAATCATGCATTGGCCTTTCCAGTGAAGAACTTTTTGCATAACTTCATTAAGACAAAGAAAGATGCTGTTGTAGATTAAAGCAAAAACTTCAGTTAAGCAGGAGGTTGAATAAACCTCTGTATACAGTTCCTTCTTCATGTGCTAACCCTAATTTCCTAACAGATTGGAAATGCAGTCTTCTCCTCTGGCTCTACATAGCTCATCTTGAGCCTGTGCATCACTGGATGTAAACCAGTCTGGCACTTGCAGTGTTAACTTTGGGCAAGAAGTGAGTGTTGCTCCAAGATGCCTTTCCTGCAAAAAGAATGGTCTCAGTGGTGTTCCTCTCCCACCCTCGTACACTATTCATCACCAAAAGGCAATGCCTTCTGAATTGTCCTGTAGCACACAAGCCTGGGAGCACAGCAGACCAAAAGGTCCAGAGCAGAAAGGTTGTCACGTTATCCCAGCCACCATGCTTTGCGTTTTGCTTTGCTTTAGTGTGAGGAAAGGAGATGCTTACCCAGCTAGGTCTTTGCCTGGGAGCAATGGTGTGATTGTACCGACCACAATTGCAAAACAGTTCCAGCCTCGCTGAGGACTCAGACTGGGGTTAAAGCAAAGGTAAGCGTCAAAGGGCCTGTTCCAGAGCAGAGGGAAAGAGGAGCAGCTGACTCACCAAGGGCAGTTCTGGAAAAAAAACAACAAAAGCTTCTTTGCACAAAAAACGCCTGAGTACAACAAAGTCACCATCCTTGACAGTGTTAAAGCAATGTTTAAAACAATAAACCCCCTCACTCTGCCTCTGAAGAAGCAGCAGCTAACTCTAGTAAGTGAGAAGGGAGAAAGAGAGAAGTTTATGTTCTCATGGTTCTTTGGCTCACTCCAGCACTGTTTGATTAACCAGGAGCAAGATTTATGTGCTATAAAGTGCTCTGGGGAGGTTGCTGATGCCAAAGCTCTGCACCTGGGTTTTGAAAGCCTTTCTAAAGTGATGAGAATATTTGTATATTCTCATCTAGGGGAAGAAAGCCCCTCCTGAAAACCAAGAATGACTACTGCTTTTTGGCAGAACAGAAGAATGCAGTTTCACCTAAAAGGGAGATTTGTAAAGATAACAACAATCACCAAATGTCCTGAACTCACAAACACTGGGTGTGAGATAGCATTTTGTGCTTACTTAGTCCTAGGAAGAGTTGTCCCTTTACCCCTGATTAGCTCAGATTCTTCCATACAAGGAAGATTAAAGAAATAGGATATTAAATTATTTCAGATTGCTATAGTTTTGGGGGTTTTGTTGGTTTTTCTTTGTGGTTTTTTTTTTTTTTTAATCTTGAGTTATTCTACCCAGCATAATCTCTTAGAAACTTGCTTCAGAGAACAAAGGACCTCAAAGGCCTCTGAATGGTTAGTGGAGTCATATTCTTTGCGACATCTGCCTCTAATATGATTGCTTGAGAATGAGCACACTTGTGGGACTAGCAATGTAACCAGGGATGTTATCAGCCTCTCTACACACTTGGAAATTGGCTCTCATCAAGTATTGTTTGAATCTATTGTGCTGAGAGTTGAAATTGGCCAGTCTTATGAATAATTATATTTTCAACCCCATCTAGAAGCCATCAACAATCTGCAGTTTCTGGGTGTTATGCAGCCTTTGTCTGGAAACCGCATCCAGTCTGCATGACTTCTGTAAGCTCTGACCAAGAGGAGGCTTTTCAAGGGGATGTGTTAACACTGACTGCCATCAAGAAAGGTTTCTTTCAGAAATGTGCTGTTGCCTACCACCAGTTAATGCTGCATTTGGTCAAGGTCCTTGTTTAATTAAAATCCTGTTTCAGGGCTGAGTACTGTGGCCAGGGCTCAACTTTACATTCTGCAAGAACTCCAGTGACTACAGACCACCAGTGAATGGGATAGGACAAAAGGTGGCTGCACCTCAACAAGTGCAGAAAACACATCAGAAGAAGTCAGCCTTGATGAGAGGAAGCTGAGACAAACTAGTTGTGGCTCATCTCATCTCTGCCACCACTGTGACCAAGAATTTGAAAAACTCTGGAGGCTAGTGGTCTTGGGCAGAGAGAATTAGCAAGGTACAAGCACAAAACTTGTAGTCAGTCTTTGAAACCAAGAGACTATCTCAAGTGGTTCAGAGGGACCACATCACTAGATCTCTCCTTTTGTATGGGAGCTTCCTGAAAGAACACACTGTTTCATCTGACTCTGACAGAAGTCAGGACCCATGTATCTTAACTTACACTTTCAGCTGCTTAGCCTGGTACAAACCTAGAGAAAGCTCAAGGGAAAGAGAAGTCACGATTCTGCATGTCCTCAGTCCAAACCAAATAGTATCTGACTCTGACAAAGTCAGGGTGGTGATATGGCTAGTCTGCAAATGTCCACACTGGCCAATTTGTTTCTGGGTGTCAAGGCACCTTGGGACTCAATGTTCATGTGAACAATGAGTATAGAAATTCTTCAAATGCCAGGCACTTCTTGGCACTTACATGCACTGGATGCCTTGTACTCGATTCTCACTGTTACATGAAGCTTGTGCCTTTGGAAATCAAAGAATTATAGAAGGGTTTAGGTTGGAAGAGACCTCAAAGATCATCTAGTTCCAACACCCTGCCTTAGGCCTTGAACACCTCCAGGGAGAGAGCAGCCACAACCTCCCTGGGTAACTTGTTCAAGTGCCTCACCACCCTCAATGTAAAGAACTTCCTCATAACATCCCATTTAAATCTCCCCTCTGACAGTTTAAACCCATTCCCCCTTGTCCTGTCACTACAAGACTTTGTGAATAGTCCCTCCCCAGCCCTCCTGTAGGACCCCTACAGATACTGGAAGGTTGCTGTAAGGTCTCCTCAAAGCCTTCTCTTCTCCAGGCTGAAAAGCCCCAACTCTCTCAGCCTGTCCTCATAGCAGAGGTGCTCCAGCCCTCTGATCATCTTTGTGGCCCTCCTCTGGACTCTCTCCAGCAGTTCCATGTCCTTCTTGTGCTGGGGGCTCCAGAACTGCACACAGTCCTCTAGGTGGGGTCTGACAAGAGCAGAGTAAAGGGGGAGAATCACCTCCCTTGCCCTGCTGGTAATGCCTCTCTTAATGCAGCCCAGGACACAGTTGCTGTCTGGGCTGTGTGTGCACACTGCTGGCTCATGTTGAGCTTCTCATCCACCCAGACCCCCAGGTCCTTTTCCTCAGGACTGCTCTTAAGCCACTCACCACCNTCTGGATGCCATCCCTCCCCTCCAGCAAGTCAACTGTGCCACACAGCTTGGTGTCATCTGCAAACTTGCTGAGGGTGCACTCGATTCCTCTGTCCATGTCACTGACAAAGATGTTAAACAGTACTGGTGCCAGCACTGACCCCTGAGGGACGCCACTTGTCACTGGTCTCCAGGTGGACATTGTGCTGTTGATCACCACTCTCTGTGTGTGACCATCCAGACAATTCCTTATTCAGCAGTGCTCCACCCATCAGGTCCATATTTTTTTCCAGTTTGGTGACCAGGGTGTCATGTGGGACAGAGTCAGGCAACTCATTCAGGTCCAGGTAGATGACATCTGTTGCCCTTCCCTTGTCCACTGCTGCTGTGACTCCATCATAGAAAGCCACCAAATTTGTCAGGCATGGTTTGCCCTTGGTGAAGCCATGCTGGTTACCACCAATCACCTCTGCTTTGTTTTCCATCTGCCGCAGCAGAGCCTTCAGGAGGATCTGCTCCATGATCTTGCCAGGCAGAGATGAGACTGACTGGTCTGTAGTTCCCAGGGTCATCCTTTTTTCCCTTTTTGAAGATGGGTGCTATGTTTGCCCGTTTCCAGTCAGCAGGAACTTAACCAGTCTGCCATGGCCTCTCAAATACGACGGACATTGGTTTAGCAACTTCATCTGCCAGTTCTGCAACCATCTCCAACCTGTTATGTGAAGAACCTCACTTGTCATGTGCAGCCTCTTCCTGGAGAGCTGTGCCAGCATTTTTCACAGGCATGATGGAGAAAGGCAACCTGCATTTACTTTTGATTGTTCCAGGCCTTTGCAAGTTTTTCTTCTAGGAGAAGAGCTTCAGTATCACAAAGGAAGAAAAATCACAGTCTTTTAAACACAGACACTCCTGTTTTGTTTTCTTTCTAAAGAAAGCATAGAGCTTGTCCAACAACCCTTTGAGGCATCAATTGCCCTCTTTCTGAGGCTGAAGAAAGGTTAAGTTTTTAACCTCTTATGGTGCTGTAGGTATAATTCAAGCTCATTTTTTACACATATGTGGTCCATCTGTGTTGAAATGCAAAACAGATAAATATACATGCAGAAAGGCTTTTGCTAACTTGGAGTGAACCAGTTCAATACTACCCCATAATGATGAATACTAAAAGGTTAAAAGTTATTTAAGAGGGGCTAATTGATCTGGAGAAGAGGCGTTTCTGATAATGAGCTGATGTAGCATAGTCTGGGCCTGTTATACTTTACTCTGTCAACATAAAATTCGAGTTTAGTCATAACATTTTATCCACATCCATACACACTCATGCATATGTATATTAATCTGATAATTGGCCTGTAAATGGAATATTAGTACAATCTGAAAATGAGACAGAGTGCACAGGGATTTTATCTGGAGGTTAATTGTAAAATGCTGCCATTAAAATTAAATGCACTTCTTTTGTAATCTGCATCCCTGGCTGAGGGCAGTTTGTGGTGGTACTGTTGACTCCATTGGAGATCCAGCAACACAGAGCAGCAGAGTTACCCAACCCATGCAGAGCAATTTGAGCACCAATTCCTCTATTTTCTTATCTCCCTGTGAAAACTGGTGTGATTCCTCTCTCTGATGAAGTGGCAAACTCATCTTCCAGAATACCAGCTGGCACTGTATAAGCCTGTACATCGTTCTCCCCTGACAGTAATCTATGAAACTTTCACATGCGGAGATTTAACTTGTGCTAGAGAGCTTGATTTTTTGAACCTCAAATCAGATCTCCATGCCTGCAGAGAAGGCAGGCTATAAATAGTCCCTGCAGTGTTTTATAAACTATTCTAAGTAGCAAATATTGCCTGTTAACCCTTATTTGCGATTGGTGCATGCAGCTAAGGGAAACAAATGAACTGCTGCTGAATTAATTTACAGCCCATCCAGAAACTTTTTTGCACTTTGTCTGGAAATCTTCCAGGCAGAAGAGCAGCTGGCATGCAAAAAGTGGGTGGCTTCCTAGGAAAGGGGGTTGGCTTTTTTAAAAATGTAATTTATTTACCAAATTATCCACCTTTGGCCAGGTTTAATTCTGCTAACCTGCCTGGAGTAATCCATTTAAAAGGGAGCATGTTGAGTCAGGCTGGTCTAGCTATGAGGCTATGAAAAGAAGCATCCCTTTCCTCTCAATATTCCCCTTAGGGTGAGAAAACCTCCTGGAAGTGTCCACCCCTCTCCTTTGCCACAGACAGGACCGAAGAAAGTCCTCTAAACTAAGCACTTATGTTTGTCACAGTGTCTGGAAGGTAAGATTGTGTGGCATTTTTGGCTGAAAGTGAAGGTGAACTCAGCTTTTGCCTCTCCCATGGGGCTGTTGGATGAGGCTCTGCCAGGCAGTTTCTGTCTGGGGAAGAGCTTTATAAGTAAACTTCTCTGTTTTATAGGAACTTGCCCAATTTTTATGGTAATTTACTCTAAGTGATCCTTCTCTAGCATGAGGGTTGTACTAGATGATCTTCAGAGTTCACTTCCAGTCCATACCATTCCGCATGAGTGTTTCTTATGCCGGTTGCTCTCCTGTGTTGGTAGTGATTTCTGAGGTGAATGGGCAGGATTTGCCCTCCTGACACATGTCCGCAGAGGCAGAGCAGAGAAGTCTGAGGCCGATCCCTGGCACCAGCACCACACAGTTGGCAGTGAGACAAAGCCAGGCACAACATTCGACAGAAATGACAAACAGATTTGTTAAACTTCCCCTTCAGAAAAACCCCACTTCTTCCAAAAATGCGTGCAGCCATCAGAAATGTTCCTTTATCTCTTCTGCACAAGTTTGTTTAGTACTCCTGGTCTAGGTCAGGCCTCCATGGCATGTTCTGTGGGATGTGTTGCATGGCCAGCAGGGCAAGGGAAGGGATTCTCCCTCTGTATGCTACTCTTGTTAGACCCCACCTGGAGTACTGTGTGCAGTTCTGGAGCCTCCAACACAAGAAGGACATGGAACTGTTGGAGCCAGTCCAGAGGAGGGCCACAAAGATGCTCAGAGTGCTGGAGCACCTCTGCTATGAGGACAGGCTGAGAGAGTTGGGGCTCTTCAGCCTGGAGAAGAGAAGGCTTCGGGGAGACCTTATAGTAACCTTCCAGTATCTGTAGGGGCCTATAGGAGGGCTGGGGAGAGACTATTCCTTGATATGACTGGACAAGGGGTAATGGGTTTAAACTGGCAGTGGGGAGATTTAAAACGGATGTTAGGAGGAAGTTCTTGACAGCAATGGTGGTGAGATGCTGGAAAAGGTTGCCCAGAGAGGTTGTGACTGCTCCCTCTCTGGAGGTGTTCAAGGCCTTGAGCGACCTGATCTAGTGGGATGTGTCCCTGCCTATGGCAGAGGGTTGGAACTGGATGATCTTTGAGGTCCCTTCCAACCTAAACCATTCTCTGATTCTATGTGGCCCTGTGCCCCACTGTTTCCATGGCTCTGAGCTCACGCTTGTTCCAGCAGCAGTAACAAGGCTGCTAATAAGGATAATGACTGCAGAGATCTGAGAGTACATCTGATGTTTTCACAGGTGATGTAACTTTTCTTAATGCAGAGATACAGCTCAAAACCCTTCAGCTATACTTTTTATTACACTTCGTTTTCTTTTATATTTTTTTTTCCTTTAAATACCTTTCTGATTCTGTTCTAGAACAGCTGAGACACACACAGACAGACAAGTTTCCACAAGCAATTAAAACTCTGGGCGCAGACACCCATGTCCTATAAATGACATTTCTTTTGAGGAAGGGAGGAAACACAGTGGGAAAGAAACTGTTTTAACCTTTAAAACAACAGCAATAAAAGTTCCTAGTCATTTCCTAGAAGAGAAGAAACAAACAACAGCAAAAAACCCAAACCAACCCTAAAAGCCAAAGCACCACATTAAGTATGATATAAATCCTTCACCGGCAACAAAAATCAAACAAAATATCTTGAAAACCCTGAGAGGCTAAACAGATGGGAATGAAGATGGTACCTGAGAGAATGTAGCATGCTTGCCATGCGTGATCCTCTCCCAGTGCCAAGGTGTGCTGTGGCATTGCTCTTGAGGCTGCTTAGAGATGTGTTAGGCTAATGTGTGGTCTCGATTACAGTGGCACAGAGCTGGAGCAGCTCCACTAACTTCAGCTGGAAATGCTGCTCCATATTTTCTCATGCATGTGGATGGCAAGAATTTGGTCCTTCTACCCTGGTGCCTACCCCACATGCATGACTTTTCCCTTCCTTATCAAAGAATCAGTCAGGGTTGGAAAGGACCACAAGGATCATCTAGCTCCAACCCCCCTGCCACGGGCATGGACAGCCTACCCTAATTCAGACTGGACCTGGCCTTAAACACCTCCAGGGATGGGGCCCCAACCACCCCCATAGGCAACCCATTCCAGGGCCTCACCACTCTCATGCTGAAGAACTTCCTCCTCACATCTAATCTGAATCTCTCCATCTCCAGCTTTGCTTCATTCCCCTTAGTCCTGTCACTACCTCATAGACTAAAAAGTCCCTCACCAGCTTCTTTGTAGGCCCCCTTCAAATACAGGAAGGCCACAATGAAGTCACCTGGGAGCCTCCTCTTCTCCAAACCGAATAGCCCCAACTCTTTCCTTGTACTCTGTTGCTGTAACACATCACCTGTTGCTTCTATTGAAGGGGAAATTTGCACATGATTAATGCTTGAAGTTTTTATGGATATTTGCAAGGCATCGCTTTTTGTAACCACTTGAATTCAAAGTTTAGTGAGGCTGTTAGAGCTAAAATGTCTGCACTGAGATCTTTTCAAAACCAGGAACAAAGCAAATTCCGTATTCTTTTACCTGTAGAAAGAACTGTGCATCTGAGGAGCTGCTGGAGAGCGTAACATAGAGCAGGTCCCTCCCCATGTGAACCCGGGGCAATACCTAAGTCGTTGCCCTGGCACTAATGATGTGATTCCAGGGCATCCTGTGATGAGGGAGAGCATACTTGGAGCTGCAGTTTGGTGAGATATCTGTCAAACAGGCTGCCTTTGGGTGCATACCTGAGCCTCTTTGGGGATGTACCACGCACCTTTCCACAGCCCCCAGGAGATTGCATCCTATGTTTGGCACCGTTGCTGGTGCTTGCAGGAAGCACTCGAGACAGCGTAGGAAGGTGGCATGGGCTGACACGGGAGGGAAGGAATGGCTCCTGCAAAAGAATCTGGAAAACTGCCTCAGGAAACCAGGCCTGGGCATGCTGCCTCTGCCATGCTGGGTCTCACTGGGGGATGTAAAAGCTGGCTGAGGAACCCCATGGGAGGTGCTACAACATCACACAAGGTTGTTCCAAAGCAACACCACATTCAGTCCCCACATCTCCTTGTAAAGAGGACATTCAGTATCTTCATTAGAGTGCTGTGCCTATTTACAAAAGCCCAAATTTTGCTTGGTTCAGTACGCACCCAGGGCAGAGCCTGGGCCTTGCAGCTCTTGTAATGAGCTGCCTCAGTAAGGGACCCTGTGGCCTTCCCTTGGCCACCCCATCAACCCATACCAACTTGTGGTATTGCTACAAGCATTGTTTGAACCTCTCTCAGAGCAGTCAAACTTACGCCCTGAGGGAGCTCATTCCTCCTGCCCTGTGTCCGCCAGCCAGCTGAGTAACCCTGCTGGAATCAGGCACTGGGATGTTGGTGGAGCTGCCGGGCACGCAGCAGTGCCCCACCAGCGCTGTGGTGTGCAGAGCCTCTCCTTGGCACCCAAAAGCCATGGAGAGCATGCCCCCACGGGAGCCAAGAGTGAATACCAGAGGCATGAATCCTGTCCTAACAGCTCCAGGTTTGCAGAGCTTAATTAAAATGATAAAACTTGTGCAAGGCTGGGCAGGCTCACTGGCACGCGCCTGGCAGCAGCGGTGGGGCCATCAGCTTGCCTGCTTTCTTGCTGCCAAGGGGTGTGAGCTGGGGAAAGTCTGCTGGTGTCCACTCTGCTCCTCATGTTGCTCCTTCTCCCACCGTCTTGGGAAGGAGCTTATGTCTCAGGCACAGAGAGGGACTTGCTTGATCCTCAGGTCCCAAATGTGCCCAGAGCTTGACTGAACATCTATCATGGATTTAGCCCTATTTTTGTGAATGTGTCTGCACAGACACGCATCTGAGAGATCCACTGTGTTCTGCACCAAGGGATACTGTTGTTATTTTCCTCTTTGCCTGAGAGATGGTCAGCTTTTGATATTGCACGTTCAGGACATTGTTGTAGTGGTGTAGGATTTGCCTTTGTGCTTATCCAGCCCCCACTGCTGCATGGGCTGGGGGGATTCAGCTCATCTCCTCTTGCTTTTATAAAAACCCCAAACCCCATCTCTTCTCTTCAACTGAAGCCAGCCATGCAGGGGTCCTATCCTTACATATTGTGTCTTCAGTCCCTGAGGAAAGGCTCCTGCCCATGGCCTCCACAGCCAGGAGCAGCTCCTCTGAAGTTCCACGGGTCTCTGGAACCCCAGCTGGAACTCACTGTTTGTTGCATGCACAAATACTTGTGACCACACAAAATACTCTGAAAGTAGTCCCAAGGACTTTCACATTACAACCAGGCGAAGGTGCTCCTCTCCTAGCTTTCCCACAAGACCTCCCCTCCCCTCCTCTCTCCCCACCCAGGCTCATTTGTGGGCTTAGAAAATCAGGACTGAATGCCACAGGAGCATGTTCATGCAGCTACAATATCTCTCTGAGCCCTCAGTTCCTCCTCTCTTTGCTACCTGTCTATAGGAATAAAAGTTACTAAAATGCAGGCGGTTTGCAAAGGGCTTGGATTCTTACACATTTTGTATCTGGATCCTTTGCTGTTCTTCAAACACAACTGTCTTTCCAACATCCAGCAAGATGTCACAGAAACCACAAAAGCCTAAGATACAGACACTTTGGCTTCCTGGAGATTGCTGCCTCTTATGGTACCCTCAGGTACTGTCACTGCATTTCCTCCTCAGGGGCATCGCTGAGCACTTCAAGGACAAATATTCCAATTATAGATAAAATGGAGAGCTCCCAGAAGCTGGTTTTACTATTTAGCTTACAGTTTTGGCTTTTCCACTGCTTCCTCTAATGTTATCAGGCAGCAGATATAATCCCATCCACTTCTCTTTCTGTCCACAAGTCTCAGAGTAGTGGAAGGAGACATCTCTGTCACCTCCTGGTAAAATGGGAGATGTCCAAACGACATCTCTGCAACCGGAGAGCAGGGAAGGAGACATGACAGGTGTGCAGAGCACCATGAGTTCACATGATAGCAGGGTTTTGGCCACCCAAAAACCAGCCACTGGCTGAGCTATGGATAGGATTGAGAAACTGTTTGCTTGAGGAAAGCAGCCTGGAGACTGTCTTCGACCCTCGCTCAGCTGTTAGCAGACATCTCTGTGTTATGGGCCTCTGCTCTGCCACAGAGGAGGTGGAATGCTGTGAATATATCACTCAGACCTATGAGGCAGCACTAGGATCTACATCAAACGCTGTTGCCATGAACGTCCCATCTCTTTCAGGTAAACAGCCATTTATCAGGGGCAGAAGAAAGAGAGAAAGAGTATATCAAAGCAAAACAACTTGTTTTCATGGAGCAGAGAACCCCGAGAATTATCCTCTATAGTAACCATTCCTGTAAACAGGCCTGAAGCAAAAGCCCCTGTCATCATCAGTAATACTCTGTTCTGCTATACTTTTCAGCTAACTTTTTCCACAGCCAGGAAGCAGAGAGCTTCAGAACTGAGCCAACAGAGTATATGATAGCAATGGGACAGCAGGAGAGCCAGTCCCAGTTGCAGTGCTATGTTCTTGGGCAAATCTCTTATCTGCCCCACTGTTTATCCTTCCACATTTTGTCCATCTTCTCTGTCCAGACTACAAGTGCTTTGGGACAGACACCATTTTGCACCATGCTTTTGCAACAGTTCTCTTTGGAAGATGCTGAAGGCCACAATAAGTGCTTAGTACACCATAAAAGTATTTAGTAAATAACAGACAGTTGTGAGTCACTGCTCTGTAACTCCATGTCTGGCTCTTGGTAAGTATTTTCATACACAGCTAAGAGATGTAAGGACCTACAACCCATCTTCAAAAGGAGGAACTGAAAAGTCTTGACTCATGTGGAGTCAAAAGCACAATGGCTAGGGCAGACAGAGCTTCTGCTCAGCCTCTGCTGCAAAGGCACCCCTCTCAGGTGGGGAACATGAGGTGGACAGCTGGACTTCAGCTGTCCCATTTCATAGTGGCAACCACAAGCCCTTGAGCTCCCACTACCACAATGCTCTGAGTCGGAAAACACAGCTTCTTTTCTTGACAGAAGAATTTACTGGTCTCCTGATATTAAAACATGTCTTTATTTTGTTCTGTTTGTTTTGCCTTGGTTCTTTACTGACCTCTGAGCAGGACTTTGTCTCCTTTGCGGTCTTGTTTCATAATTTCAAAAAGTTTGCTGAAATACAGCTGTGAATCAGCTTTGGTCTGCTTGAAAAAGCACTCATCTGTAGCGGCAGCTACACCTGTAATGACATCAAAAGGGATATGCCCCTTTGCCCCTTCCTTTCTTCACCTGTTGCTCAGCTCCATTCATTCAACTACATGCTACTTTCTCTTCATTCTTCAGCAGGATCATCTGGCTCTGCAGCACCACAGCAGAGATGCAGCTGGTGAAGTCACACAAAGTTAGGTGTTCTTGACCTAATCAGAGAACTCACGTTGCCAAGAATGTGCCTCCTCACCTTCAAGCCCACCAACCTTTGCACTGTTTTGACTCTGATCAACCCTTTTGGCAGCCTAAGAAAAAAGTCTTGGGCGACCCTGGCAAACATACATCAGCAGAAGTTGGATGAGGCCTGGGTGTGCTGTAAAGACTATGCATGCACAGGTATTCTGTCAGTTCTTTGTGCTAAAGGTCTGATGAGATCAGCATGGCAGCTGGGTCAGCCAGATGTTTAACTAAGTTCAGGGTATCATTTGAAGAGGTGAGATGAGGAACCAGCACGTTTTTTGTCTCAACAAAGAGCTTTGCATGTATCTCCACAGATAAGGGAACAATCTAAAATATTTACCTTTGATAATCTCTTCTGACCAATTAAATTAACCACCAGCTTTCTTGCCCTCCCCTAAGGGCTGCATTGAAATGAGAATGCCCATAAAATTGTGCTGGCAGGAGGAGAAAAGTCAGTTCTGCTTCCTACATACATATAAGGTGAAAAACCTGGGGATTTTCAGAAGGAACTGAGTCCAGGAGAAAGCAAGCACTTCTGGGATCAGACCCATTCTTTGTTCTCCAAAAATCCATCACAGCTTTGGCCCAGGCCAGTGTATAAAAAGAGGAAAATTCTGCCATGTTATTTAGCTCCATCACAACCTGACTGATGGGACTCTGCTTTCTCCTGATCTCTCTGTAAAAACTTCTGTAAACAAAACTAGAGCCTGTGGGCCATGGGGTACATTTTATGCTGGCGGAAAGGACAAGGCTGTTCTCCCTGAGTCCCGATGCGTTCCTGCTGCTGCTTCTCCTTAAAAGGCATTGCCCACCTGGCTTCATTATGGACATGGACTAAGCAGCCTCACACTCACCCTTGCATAGCAACTGCTGCAGAGTGACAGATTTGAAGGGAATTGGAGGTTGTCTGATATATAGTTGAGCAGCCACATTCAAGGCTATAACTGATCCTTGCTCTCTTTTCTTTGCCACAAGCCTGCCTGCTAACTGCAGCTCTTTCCATCAGGTTGGCCTCTTAAAAAAAAAAAAAAAAAGAGAGAGAGAGAGAGAGAGAGAGAAGGGATTAATCTCGTAGCATAGTTCAAATTACACAGGAGTTATTTGACAGTGTAATATCTGCTCACTGAGCTAAATAACCAACCTGGGAGTTAAAAATCAAACAGGGCTGTTGCCTTAACGTTTAAAGCCTGGAGGCGAGGCTCAACTGGTGACACAGTGACAGGGTGTAACAGACGACACAGAGGGTGGATTTGCTTTATTTCGTTTTCAAGGGCTTCTGTGGTGCTGTGACATGTACTCCAGGCTAATGCTGCTTTACCTTAAACTGCTCCCCTTGGGTGAATTTAACAGCTAACAACTTGCATGTTATTCCAGCTGTAGGCAAAACGTCTGAGAGTGTGTTTTTAAATTGAAAAGTAATGTCACACTGGTGCAAATAAATGGGGCTGGAATCACTGATGCTGCAGATTATTTGCGGCTTGGGAAGTACAGAAGGTTGGAGTAATGCCTCGTTTGTCAGCAGGTCAATATGGAGGTTAAAACCTGAAATAGAGTCATTGGCCATAAACTTTTGCTATGTTTGGTCATGTTTCTTGAATTATTCTTTCTACAGAGATAAAATCACTGCTTTATTTTCTAGCTTTTCTGGTCTTATGATCACAGAACACGTTAACATGTATTCATTCTTTTGCCTTTCTGTAGTTGCCATCTCATGTCTGTGAACACTGGTGAATTTAGCACAAAGGCATTTAGAGACAGGATGACATTGATTCACCAGCTTAGAGGTGAGGAAAAAGACCTGGGGTTAGATAGGAGGGAGGGAGAAAGTGGCTGGAGGCAGCTGAGATGCCAAAGAAGTCACAGAGGATCCAATGTGCTTCACCAAACTGTAGCCTGAATCTACTGGTCACTGGCATTTGAACCTGGATTCTATCCTCAGCTCCAGGAGAAATTCTGTGTGGAAGAAAGGACCAGGAAAGCATGGCCTAGGATTAATAATTACTGTTTGATTGCCAGTTCTGGCAAACCCCAACATCATGGCAACAATACAAGGAGAAAAATCCCCATGGGCTTTTGCTTGGGCTGTGCTACCATTCTGTGCCTGGTTCCCTGTCTGCAGAATTCTTCTTTTCACAGGCTCTGTCTGAGTGTCTTGGTTAATGCTCACAAGGGGAATGATAGTGACCAAGGTAACTCACAAGGATAGTGCTTTTAGAAGAGAAATATGCTTCCTATTGACAGCCTTATCCATAAATACTTCAACAAAAGACCTGTTTGTTGAACAGGACTTTGCAAACACTAAAGCCTGACCTCAGCCGTGATTATACAGGACACTGGTGCAATCAATAACACTGCAGTTCACAGCAATTGGGAAGTAAATTAAACCTCTGTCTGCAGAAGGGGCTGTGCATTCATATGCCCCCATAAGCCAGGGGCATACCAATTTTCCAGACAGGGTAATTTCCAGTTGAATAAATTACTACTAAAATGAGAAGAAAGGAGGTTGCCCCCATTCAGTGCAATTGCACACTAGCTCTGGGGCTCAGCTGGCCAGCTACTATCTACAAGGCAGCATTACACAGGCAATCACTCCAGGGACAATCCTTCACATTTTGGTGATTATCTCAGGTCATATCTGCTCAGGATGAAGCAGAAAGGTCCGTGGCCTGAAACCCTGTCTTGAACAACCTTCTCAAACCACCTACAGAGTACATCTCATGGTCAGGACAGCAGTCTGTACAGCAGGATGTGCTGAAGAAAACCTGTTTTTCACTTCCCTCCATGACATATGCAGTCATGTATGCAGAGAGCTGGTGGAGCCCAAGAAAAGGACAAAGTGACTGGTCAGGTTTTAGGTACCAGAGCATCTCATCGCATCAAAATGCACATGGCATTATCTGTGAATTGTTTGTTCATTATTTCTGAATTATTTGGTTTTTTAACTAATATTCTCCTATTGTTCTGTTTATTTTTTCCCCCTAGCTTTATTAAGTAATTTATAGATGCGTGGAATGACAACTGACAGGATGTTGGAAAAATGGAATGAAATATTTCAGGAAGGAAAAACAGCTGAAAAGTTACATTTGATCTTTTATCTGAGACAAACAGGGAAAAATGACAGAGATGTCAAGAGATGATGTGGAGTTGACAGGGCAGTGAAGAAAGAGGCACCTAAATATACCAAGAATAGAATAGAATAAAATCAGCCAGATTGGAAGAGACCCCCAAGATCATCCAGGCCAACATAGCACCCACCCCTATCCAATGGCACTAAGTGCTCCATCCAGTCCTCTCTCAAACACTCCCAAGGATGGTCACTCCATCACCTCTCTGGGCAGCCCATTCCAATCACCCTCTCTGCGAAGAAATTCTTCCTAATATCCAGCCTATACCTCCCCCTGGCACAACTTGAGACTGTGTCCCCTCGTTCTGTTGCTGGTTGCCTGGGAGTAGAGACCAACCCCCACCTGGCTACAACCTCCCTTTAGGTAGTTGTGGACAGCAATGAGGTCACCCCTGAGCCTCTTCTTCTTCAGGCTACACGACCCCAGCTCCCTCAGCCTCTCCTCACAGGGCTGTGCTCCAGGCCCCTCACCATCTTCATCACCCTTCTCTCTATCACATGTAGTTATAGAGATTTGCTTTTCATGGAGAAAAAACAAACAACCCCAAGAAACCAACCAAACACCTGGAATTGCCTTTGTGTTTTAGATAATTTAGTACCTGGTATAGCTTTACTGTTTTTTTCCATAGGAAGTATATTGGTCTTCCAGACAAAATGTGTTTCTGATCCCTGTGTTGGGTTCCCCTGTTGGCACAGTGCAGGCTGTGATTGTGTGTCTGCTGCATTACAGAACACATCTGCTCTGTGGTCTGTGACAAATTTGCTCATAACCTCTAAGAGGTTATGTTCTTGCTTAAAACATGCATAGAATCATAAAGGTGGAAAAGGTCTCCAAGATCATTGAGTCGTTATTCTCTTACCTTTATCTGACTACATCCTGGGCAACTTTAGAGAAATAATGCTTAAATTATACTAAATCTGATTTGCACTTTTTTTTTCTCCCCCTTACTTAAAATACCTCTTCTGCCCTAAATTTGGAATTTATATGAAATTTCAGATTTTTCTAAATACAGTATTTCTAAAGAAAAAAAAAATTTTCAGCACAAGTAGAGAATTCTACCTTTAGCCTTTTTTTCCTTTTTCTTTTTCTTTTTTTCTTTCAGGTTAGAGCTTGTCTTTGTTTTATTCTTCCTATTGTCCTTTTATGTCCAACACTATGCAGTTATTGGAGAATCACAGATGACAGGACTTGTCACCCTCTTTCTTCACTGTCTTAGATTTAGATGTCTAGTGAAAACTAAGCTAAGCCTTTTGCCCCTTCCTAGAGAGCGTGGGATAACTACCAGCTGGGTCTCTCCCTGCCCACTGTAAAATGAGCCTAGAAGATCAGCTCAGTGAGTAGCTAACTCTCAAATGGCTAAAATTGCGTCAGATGATTTGCACCCAGAGTGACCAGAAGACAAATGAGACACAGGCAAACAGATGATGGTAAGAAAGCTGCAAAGAGAATGCAGTCTCAGACATCATAAAATCTATGTGACATTAAGCGACAAGTGATGAACAAAAGAACTTGCAATGAAAACTAAAAAGGGAAAAATAAGGAAGAAAATTCCTTATTTTCCTGATCAAAATCAGTATTTTAAATGGCAGGGTTGGGGGTGGGTATTTTTTGTGTGTGTATGTTTTTGTGGGGTTTTTATGTTTTGGGTTTTTTTTGTGGGGGTGTGGATTTTGGTGGTTTTTTGTTTTGTTTTGCTTAGTTTTGTTTCATTTCAATACAAAGTTAAATATTTCTGATAGGTCTATCTTCATAATTTTTGGAGCTTTTTTTTTTCTTTTTCTTTTTTTTTTATCCCCAGTCTCTGGCATTTATTGCTAAATAAATGAAGCCCTTGCATTTAGCAGAATAGATTCTGGCAGCACAACCAGCTTCCTCTGTCCTTTCCTGCATCTCTTTTCCAGCTTCAGCTGTTCTCATCTGCCTTCATACATGGTATGTGCTGCTTTTCCTGGTTCCAAATGGCCAGAGAGAAGTCAGATGATGGAGTGCAGGCACCACAGGACATCCCCATCAGTCTGCAGAAGAGACGATCTTCTTCTCCATTTCTGGGATCATCCTGATATATGGTTTTTGGATGTGCTGGACATAGTGGCGTGGTGAAGCTGGTCCTGATCCTTATAGAAGAGATTATATAGATAAACCTGTGTAACTGGTTATTCCTGCCATCCCCTGTCCTTGCAGCACAGAGCATGGCCCCATATGCTTTCATCTTCCGGGATATGGAATGTGTGATCTCTGTTTCAAGCACTCTAACTGATGACAGCATGGCCACAGCACTATTGCAGGAAGTTTAAAAAGAAAAAAAAAAAAAAGTTAAAAATTATAATTCTTAGAGGGTCACCACATGGAACTCAAAGTATATACAGTATATGGAGCATGACAGAATTTAAGTCAATTGGTGTGCCAGGAAGGTCCCATCTCTTATTGCAGGTATTGGTACTTTTGGGCCAGCCCAGGCTTCCCCTTGAGAAGTACCTTGTGGCTGCCTCTGCCTATGCACCTTTAGAACGATAGAACCAGTAATCTTTGCATGACTTTGCATAACAAGCCAGTCTGGATGGTGGCTGTTCCTGGAGGGCAGGCAGCAAAAGCTTTATGTGAAAGCACCCTCTGAACCAAGAAATGAGGGAACCTCATGAGTTTAAACAATAGGAAATGCAGGGTTCTGCACCTACAAGAAAGATGGAGAGAGACTGTTTACAAAGGACTGTAGTGATAGGAAGAGGGACAGTGGCTTCAAGCTACAGAAGAGCAGATTTAGATTGGATGTTAGGAACAGGTTCTTTACCATGAGGGTAGTGGAACACTGGAGCAAATTGCCCAGGGACGTGATTGGGGCCTCATCCCTGGAGATATTAAAGGTGGGGCTCAACAGGGCTCTGGGCAACTGGATCTAGTTGAGCATGTCCCTGCTTACCGCAGAGGGGTTGGACTAGGTGACCTTTGGAGGTGCCTTCCAACCCAGACTATTCTGTGATTCTATGACAGATAGGAAAGGAGCAGCCCTAGTAGGCATTGCTCTGCAACATGCCACACCAGCATCAGTACTGCAGACAAGTGCCTGTACCACTGCAACTCCATAGCCCACCTGAGCCTCAGTTACTCACATGCATCTTCTTTATTTGACGAGGAGTCCAAGAGCTCTCTGTCATGTGAGTAAGCACATCAAGTGAACAAATAGCCTTTCCAGACCAACCTCCATTTCCCAAGGTAACTTTCATGGGTTTTCTAGTGTTTTGTTGGTTCCCATTGCTTGATCTTCTGAAGGTGGTTGTAGATTTTTAGGAAGTTGCACTATTTGAAAGGATCAAAGCTCAACTTAAAGATCTGTATTTGGCTGGAAGACTAATCAGAAAGCAGAAAAACGTGAGCAGGATGATTCCATGTTGTGCCAAGAAAAAGGAAAATCCCCATCAGTATTATGGCTTAGCCATCCTTCATAGCACAGTGAATTTGGAAGGTGAAAGAAAATTAGAGAACTTTGGAAGTCACTGATATCTATGACTGAAAGTGTTACAGTTGCAGTCAAAAAAATGGTGTCCCACTTCCAATGTTATAATCTATTTTATCATGTTTCTATAAGAGGCAAGAAAAAGTACTGGAGATTAGGTTTTATATTCCATTGTCCATTTCTAGCAGTTCTAGTAATATCTGGGGTTGGACTAGATGGCCTTTTGAGGTCCCTTGCAACCCCTAACATTCTGTGATTCTGTGATTCTAACATTCTGTGATCTGGCTAATCTCATCCACCTACCCACAGAGAGTCATATCGGAAGTACATTTAAAACTATTTTGAGGCAACCCACAGGTTATATTACTGTTCTAGTACCGCCTATAGGCACTAAGACTGGGCACACTGGAGCAGCCCTTGAACAAGTGCATGTTGAGAAGCAGAGCTTGTGCCACACAGCTTGCAGCTCCAGCGCCCAAAAGAGTCTAAAGCTGGGGCAAGGATAAGAAGCAGTGTCTGAACTGGAGTTAGACAGTATCAAGAGACAATAGAATCCAGGTGTAAATGCACTTTTCCTCTGGCATAGTGGACCAAGCTGCCCATTTTCATACATTCCTAAGCGCTATACACCAGGCATAAAGTGCTTTATCCACATTTTCTCTGCTCTGAAATGGATATAAACCCAAATACCAACGGCCTCTGCAAAAGATCTTGAACCATATCTGCTGGTTTGACAAGTTCTGACTTACCAGTGAGAGCAGCACATAACTGATTTGATTTGGTGCTAGCATGCACCATTTTAACAAACTCTTTTCTTCTTTTCTCAAAGTCAAATATGGAAAAGCTGTGACAGCAGTATGAGCAAAAGGATATTGGAAATAATCCTCTTCATTCAGCCTGCATGCAAGATTTAGTGATGCAGTAGCATTGCAAGGATGATTTCCATGCATCTGATAACACTGTGACACCCTATAATAAAACATACACCTTCTGTTTCGTTTTATCCATTTAAGCCCTTTGAGCAACCAGCAGTTGTTGAGTTCCCCACTCCTACTATTAATAGTCAGGGCAGACCAAGTCTGCCTACTTAGATTTATTACATTTTAACTAATCTTGATTGAAGTCTTCATATGTGTAGGCTCCACAGCACTCAGTCACCAGGGTTACACACAACATATACACACATACACACAGGGTTTTCCCCCACCCCTCCCCACCACTGGCCCCATTATTAGCTCAGTAGAACTCACATTAAAAAAAAAAAAAAGCAAAAAATCAGGTTTTGATTTTCCCTTTTCCTAATGAAGCATGAACAACCAAATACAAGAATCACCTCTTTCACTATCACAGATGAATTCTGGACTTAACTCACGTGAAAATCCTGGTGAAGTCCATGGGGAGATTTCACCGAGTCGGCAAACTTGTGCAGCCCTACAAGCTTTGCCTTTAAGGAGCAGCCATGATTCAAATGAGACCACATGCAGAAAGACAGAAATTCCTCCTTCATACTCTGTATTTTTTGCTGGATAATTTAGATACTATGCTTTATGATGAGGGATTTGCCAGTGATGTGAAAATATGATCAGGGGAAAATTGGTGATGTAGTTTCTCAGCTGGAAGATGAGCTCCAACTAACTCCATGTATATATTGCATTTTATGTATGATGCAAGGGATAGTTCTCTCCCCATGGCTGAGAGAAGAGGGTTTGAAAGCTGCCATGTCTCTGTGTTCCTCATTCCTCCCATAGGACTGCACAAGAAAGCTGGATGCCTGGCTGGGAAAGGGCTTCTGAAGACACCCTAAAGACTTTGCTTTAAATGTAATGTTGCAGTCCCTGTAAGCAGAAATATTTTGATTTTCGTGTTTCAGTTTCAATTGCCCCAACAGAAAGCCCATCATTCTCAGTTCCTAAGTGACATATCAGCTTCAAATATTTCTCTCAGGAGTGGCCCCAGCAGAAAAAATTGAACAAAATAAAAATGCTTCCCATTTTGGGAAGTAGCAATGATATTCTCAAATTCATTCCACCATGAGTGTTTCCAGGAACTGAATTTTCCAGTGAAAGAATTGCACACTGGCAATACACCCTAACTGTAGGCAGCCCTTTCTGGGTGAACCATGGGACCTCCTGCTCCAGGAAAAAAGGCTATCACCTTTTAATAATCCTCAGGATACAGTTTCTTTTGGTTAAAGCTGATTTTCTTTGGATGCTTTCTGCAACTGATATTGGGAACAGGCATAGGTAAAGTATCTGCTGTGGCAGGGTGCTGGGTGGGATCAGGCCCATGAAGACACCCTCGAACCATCTCTTATTCCCCAGAAAATGGAAAAATCAACCAAGAAGGACTTCTTGATGCAGAGCTGCAAGACTTCTGAAGGCAAAATTTCTATCTAGGAGCCTCGTAAATGACCCAGGCTCAGATGGATCTCAACCACCATCTTGGATTCCATAAGTCAGATGAAGACCCAGGCTCCAGAGTCCCCAAGTGATAGTTAGCAGCTTCAATGGCCTTTTACTCTTTGCTGTACTCAAAGGACAAATCTGATAAGGTTAACAGGCATGAGCAATGCTGTCGAAGATACTAGCCCCTCAACACCTCTTCTGGGTTAGCAAGTACTCCTACAGCAAGAATAGGATAAACCTGGATTTTAAAGGTTCACTCCAAAGGTTCTGCAGCTGAGTATACTGGTGGTCTGCAGCTCAGGCAGGGCAGTGGGTTTGCTCTAGCTGAGGACATGCAGGGGTCTGGGCAAGACATGGTAGGTATGGGCAGAGACACTGCAACAGCTGTGTTGGATGCATCAGTTTCCTGGAGCAAGCACCATGCAGGAAAACTGATGTCTTCATGGAGCTTCCTGACCATATACAAATCTCCTCCACCACTTGTGCACAGCAGGTGTAAGGTGTCCAGAGTGCACTCAATGTATTTACCACATGCTGCATGTACAGCTTGAATGTGACCAAGACCACCTTGTGGGATTTGGGGATGCTGTCAGCATGCTGTGGGTCTCCCTGTCAGAGTGTACATGAACTGCACAGCCTTTTTCACCTATTTCTAGTAATCCTGGAAAGAAACCTGGCTATCACCAAACCTGTATTTAGGGAGGGGCACCAAGAGACTGATAAAAAACTGTTTTCTTGCCAGTTCAGAAAAAAAATCCAAGGGGAACGATAACTAGGGAGGGTCCTGGGCAATCTGAGTTTTGGCAGTGGGATATGTCTTATCAGGGACATTTCCATCTGTTAAAGCCCTTCAATTGTGTGGGCTGATGAAAATTTGTTTCCGCTTGCTTCACTCCTTTGGCATGTTGGGGTCTTCTACTGGAAGCATATTGTGCGTGTTGAGGACAGCCTTGATCCTGCACCGCATGGCTGGAGCACAAAGAAGAGGCTCTGGAGAGCTGAGTGATGCTCACACAGCTGTGGGAGCTGAACTGAATGGCCTCAAATGCCTTCTCATCCTACACTGGGTGGTGTCTTCTACTTTGACCCACTGCTTTGACCTGCAAGATGAGGAACAGACGTTTGTGGTGCTCTGACATGTCAAAAAGAAAATTCACCCATTTGCTGATCTTTCTGTCGCTGATTGTGTGATGCATCTCTGACTGCCTGGTCAGAAAAGAGGCATGTCAAGGAGAGCTGGTGGCTGGTGGCATTTGGCCTCAAGAACAAAGTAAAAGGTAGATGTGGGAGTCAGTGCTAGGTGTGGAAAGGTGATGTGTACAGTGCTCCAACGCTTGCACAGATGCTGTAAAGCTGTGTGGTTCAGTCAGTGGTTTTTGCCAGGATCAGCACAGTGTGTTTGGCTTGTGACAATGGATTACACCATACATAGCTGAAAGGACCTCTGCAAAACCACTCGAATCATAAAAGCATCAGCTGCAGGGGATTTGTAGCTAATGTCTTTCTTGGCACAAGAAAGAGACCTCCCTACCCCCAGTGCCCAATTCAGCCATCCCTTTATCTGTCTTTGCTGTGCTATGTAATGCAGATCAACAAATCATCAGGGAAACCTGAACACTTCTGAAAATGATTTCAGAAAGAGATGCTTCTCTGAGCACACATGCAACAGAAGTTGAATTAAGAGATACAGCACAGTGACAAATCCCTTCATCACTAGCAACATACAATCATAGAATGGTTTAGGCTGGAAGGACCTCAAAGATCATCCAGTTCCAAACCCCTGTGCCATAGGCAGGTACATCTCCCACTAGAACAGGTCACTTGAGGCCTCATCCAACCTGGCCTTGAACACATCCAGGGTGGGACCATCCACAACCTGTTTGGGAAGTTCTATGTCTTTTTCTGTCTCACACACCTATTGCAAAACTTTATATCTTATCTGCTCTAAACAGTGCCTGGATTTCCTCTGTAAACGATGTTTAATTCACAGTCATCACTCTGTAATTGTTAATGACATTACTTGAAAGATATTTTTTACTATTACCAGCAGATCTGTCTATCTATCTACCTATCTATCTATCTATCTATCTATCTATCTATCTATCTATCTATCTATCTACCTACCTACCTACCTACCTACCTATCTATCTATCTATCTATCTTCCATTGAAAAAACTAATTAAGCAACAGATCAAACTGTGAATATTAAAATGTCATTTTAAGACTACTGACACACAACATGGAAGAAAATCTTGCTGGGAGAGGGAAACCTCAGTGACTGCTTTGGAGCAAAGGCTCAGGGTCATGGCTGTGGTCCCTCCTGGGACCTGGGCTGGTAAATGGACTTTACTGTTTTTAGATATCTGGGAAACCTTCTCCTTTTCTTGGCATGTGGATTTTGCTGAAACAAGCCTTTGTACTTGCAATCTGTTCTCCTAGGTGTTTGCATCAAAGGTGCAAGCCTATGGAGTGATACCAGTGAGGCAGCCACCTCTGCTGCAGTGCTTCTTCAGCTAATGGGCTGCCCCAGACTGGGATCCAGCAGTCACTCCTTGCTTCAGCCTGCAGGGACTCATGAGCAGCATCAAGCCCATGGACAAGCCAGACCTTGCTTAGGGGTGAGTGTGGCAAAAGCCCTCCCTGAGGTACATCCCTGGGCTGACCTCAACATGAAGTTGGCCTATGGTAAGAAAATGTGAGTGGGAGAGGAGAAAAGGAAGCATAGCTATGAAGAAGTGGAGAGTAAGAGAAAGAAAAAACAGAATCACAAAGAACATGAAAGAAAGAGGCCCAGTAGGAAGTGGTTGAAGCTGAGATGCCGAGACAGGTCCAGATCCTGCAACTGCCACCAGGGAAAGGCTGTTGCAATCTGAGACAAAGCACATCAAGATCTGTCAGAGGTGTTTGTTCAAGCCACACTTCTTCGGTGTTGCTGTGGCCAAAGTGCATTGGGAAAAAAACCCGTCCTATTTGAAAGAAAATAAAGGGTTTAGCAGAGTGTATCAATTCAGCAACACTTACAAAACTCTCCACTTTCTGCAGAACTCTGATGCCTCACTTAGTCACAAGCAATCACTTAGTGCATTTTGCTTTCCAGACAGCAAGAAGTCCTCTGCAGAAAGCAAATTGGAGCTGCATCTTGGAAGAAGCCAGTATAAATCAAAGTAACACCCTGATTGCTGAAACCCTGATTGCTGAAACCCCTACTGTGAGCCAGCACATCAGGGAAGGAGAACGTTTTCTTAGTTTCTCCTCCTGGGAACCATTTCAGAGGAAGCCTTTCTCATGAAGGCAGAGCATGATCCCAGCCCAGTTTTGCTCCTTTTAAACATCACCCCTCTCCCCAGACTTTGCAGCAGGCTTGGGTGGGCTCAGCCGAGCCTAGCATGACACAGATTTCTTTAAAAATTATCTGCATGCCTCCCTTGAGCCTCCCTGTGCTCATGCTCCCCTCACTCCAGGGAGGTAGGATGACTTTGTGAGGCTGCTGTGGTTCAGCCAGACTTGAAGCAGTCCCACAGGCGTGATTGATGGGCACTTTGGTGGTGGGAGCGCTGAAAATAATCCCAACACATGTTTCCCAGTAGCACCTGGCAGCCAACCAGAAGACAGAACTAGCATTTCCTAAATACTGGAAAAATGACTATCATTGCAGATGCCTCACTAAATATAGCCTCAATGAGGTGGTAGCCTACAACAGGTTACAGAGAGGCAGCTACATACATACAGCTCTGGTCCTGTCTGAGCCCTGACAGTCATCCTTTGGCTGTGAGATATCCAGTGCTGCTTGCTGCACAGGCTTTGATGTCACAGACCTGATAGGGAAACATCTCTCAAGGAGCAGGTGCCAATAAAATATGGGAAATTGAAAATATGGAGATATTTCAGCAAAACAAAGGCTCTTACCCTCCGTGGGCAGGAGATGTGCTTTTGGGTATCTCTCCACATCTGGGGTTCTCTGGGGGGAAATCTGCCCCCATCAAGGCCAAGCGCTTGGGACCACCAAGGTTCATGATCTTCCACAATGCCTATTCTCTGCCTCTGCAGAAGGATCCAGAAAATCCCCTCCAAGTGGCACCTAGATGCAAGATGGGCAGCTTGGACAACTACAATTTCCTTGCTTTTGTGATTTTTTCACAGAGCAAACTGCTGGTGTTTTTAATTTTTAAAGGAGATGGGGATTACCCTTCTCAATGTGCCACTCTCCCCTTTGCCCCCCAGCCTCACAGCCTCACCTCAAGGATTAGTTTACCAGCAGAGTCCAGTGGTCCCTCGGGTGACACAACTGCAAAGCATCAGTCCTAAGAGCAGCTCTGTATTGTGTTACAGGGGGAGTCAAAGGCTACTGCTGCCCATGTTTGCTTTAGCAGCTTGCCGGGCCACCACATGCGTCCAGATATGTGGTTCTGACTCTGATATGTGAGGCTCATTTCCCCGAGCAGGCTTTTGTAGGAGAGAGCAGAGTTGATGGGACCTCTCAGGTCATCCCTGAAATCTGGCCTCTAAGACAAGCTCCAGCAAAGGTGTTTCATGCTTCTGAGACCCAGCTGTGTCACTTTAAGACCCCAAATGACAAAGAATGCCTAGGAATGCCTAGAATTGCCTAGATTTGTGCTTCTAAGACAGAAGAGTTTGTTTACAGAGTTTCATTTACTCTTCAGCCTGCTGTCATCCACCAGCATGAAGTGCACAAGGTCAGCCCTAGGCATAGCTTCTCAGCTGGAGACACAAACCTAAGGAACTGTGTCATGAATCCTACCAAGGCAGAGTCAAAGGGCAGAAATAAGAGTTTTAGACAACCGGGGTTTTTTTTTGCCACTTACTCCCACCACAGAACATGTGAGCCCTGGGGAGTGAGAAGGAAGGTGACGGAGGAGAGCCTTCAAACTGGGGAGTGCAGAAAGCCCCCCAATAAGGAGAAAGCCCCCAAAAGATGAAAGCCTGGCTGAGGGTGCAAGCAAGGCAGTCTGTCTTCATCTAACTAGTAGGAGGAATGTGGTAATTAAAGCACCATGGGCTTGCCTTTACTTGTGTAAACTTTCAGGTCCCCAGAAAGTTTGTTCCTTTTACTTGTACTTGATAAAGTGCACATCATGGCATTCCTGAAGGTGCTCAAGGCTAGATTGGATGAGGCCTTGAGTGACCTGTTCTAGTGGGAGGTGTCCCTGCCTATGGCAGGGGGTTGGAACTAGATGATCTTTGAGGTCCCTTCCAACCTGAACCATTCTATGACTCTTGCTAGAGATATGTTAGCAGTGTGCTAACATGTGCAGCAGTCATGCTTCATCCTGCTGGGTGGAAAGACTGACAGATGAGGCAAAATAGCTTAACACATTTCTAGTTTTGTACTCCAGGAAATTACTAGAATTTTTCTCAGGAAAGTTACAGGAACAACCTTACTAGACACAAAGCCAAATCTTCTAGCAAGTGTTGATGGAGAGCAGTTCTCTGCCAGACAGAGAAGAGCTAAACAGTATGTTTCCAGTCTAGATGCTGTAGTCCAGGTTGGCCTCCTTGGTACAATGTGCACGTCACTGCTGGTGGAAAGAAGTTAGGCAAATCTTAGAGACCTCTGCTGGAGTGTTTGTAAAAGCAAATTTCAGTTGCTTTTACATTATCTACTTTTGGATGCTTGGTATCTATCTGTTCATAGAATCAAAGAATCATAGAATCAGTCAGAGTTGGAAAGGACCACAAGGATCATCAAGTTCCAATCCCCTCTGCCATGCCCAGGGACACCCTACCTTAGATCTGGGTGGCCACAGCCTCATCCAGCCTGACCTTAAACACCTCCAGTGAAGTGGCCCCAACCACCCCCTTGGGCAACCCATTCCCGGGCCTCACCACTCTCATGCTGAAGAACTTCCTCCTCACATCCAATCCAAATCTCCCCACCTCCAGTTTTGCTCCCTTCACCCTAGTCCTGTCACTACCTGAGAGCCTTAAAAAGTCCCTTTTCAGCTTTTCTGTAGGCCCCCTTCAGATACTGGAAGGCCACAAGAAGGTCACCTGGGAGCCTCCTCCAAACTGAACAGCTCCAACTCTTTCAGTCTGTCCTCATAGGAGAGGTGCTCCATCCCTCTGATCATCCTCATGGCCCTTCTCTGGACATGCTCCAGCATGTCCACATCCCTCCTGTAACAGGAACTCCAGAACTGGACACAGCACTCCAGGTGGGGTCTCAGCAGGGTGGAGTAGAGGGGGAGAATCACCTCCCTTGACCTGCTGGCCACATTTCTCCTGATGCAGCCCAGGATCTGGTTGGCTTTCTGGGCTACAAGTGCACATTGCTGGCTCATGTTTTGCTTCTCATCCACCATCACCCCCAGGTCCCTCTCCACAGGGCTACTCTCCAGCCAGTCACTGCCCAGACTGGATTTGTGCTTGGGATTGCCTTGACCCAGATGCAGTTTAGTTCACCACTGAACAGAAGCATACCCCAGATCCTACATACCCCATTGAGACTCAGGACCTTGCACTTGGCCTTGTTGAACCTCATGACCTTGGCTTGTGCCCACCTTTCTAGCCTATTCAGGTCCCTCTGGATGCCATCCCTGCCCTCCAGTGTGTCTGCTGTACCACACAGCTTGATGTCATCAGCAAATTTGCTGAGGGTGCACTCAATGCCTTTGTCCATGTCGCCCACAAAGATGTTGAACAAGACTGGTCCCAGCACTGATCCCTCAGGGACTCTGCTTGTCACTGGTTCCAGAATTTGAGTTTCATTTTGGAACTCAGTTAAATTTCACCATTGGAGAACAAATGTACAAGTGGGAGATATGTTTTTCTGGATTTGGCCTTGCCCTTTGATTCTGAGCTGTGTGAAAGTAGTAAGTAGGTTTTCCACATCTCTTATTCATGAGAAAAAACAAAAACAAAAAGAATATAGGATAGGATAGGATAGGATAGGATAGGATAGGATAGGATGATAGGATAGGAAGCCCATCCTGTGATGTTACTGTAAACTCTGGGCTTTGTCCTTTCAATATGTTTGCATAGTGCCTGCTACACCAAGCCCAGCAGTCCTGGAGACTTATCATCAGACAGGTAGTTAGCAAAGTAAGGCAACTGCAGGCTTTCACTTCAAATCCATCTTAAAATGTGCTGGCAGAGGGGGATTTTGGAAATCATTATTTGAAGCTGCCATCTTCTAGATGCAGCTCCCCGTATGCAGTTCTAGCTGCTCTTTGGGAAATCTCGCTTGTCCCCTTCTTTAAATGATTCAGGCTTCAACACATCAAGATGAACAATTACATTCTGAACCAAGAGTTTCTGCCTTGCAGGTGTTCTCTCTAATAAGAGCTGTCATAGGAACGGTTCCTACAGCAGAGTAGGTAAACAAACAGCTATAGAACATAGCTCTCCATAGGACAGCTGCCGAGAAAAGCTGTAAGGGCAGAAGTGTCATTTAAACAAAAATAGCTAATTTGGGATCTCCTGTACAGGAGCCCTTATGAGTTCCCAGTGTTTGCCCATACCAGACCATATGGTTATGACTGATTAGTTTTTTTTCTCTCTAGCATTATCTCTGCAACCTAGAATGGAATAAGTGAATTTTTTGATGCAATACTTTGCAAGAAATGAGCAAACCCCATCTCAGTAGAGGGGACATGCAGCTTCATCAGCACTGCACACACTTCTTGGTTTCCTTTTTTGCCATGCTCTTCCCTCCAGTCTGGCTGTCTGTGTCCACCTGTTACCCCTGCTCTTCATTTTGATTGTAAGAAGCATTATCTTCATCAGAGCCACTTGTTCGGTGTCTGAGCTTGCTGGTCTTAATGCTCTGGCATTCTAGAATCATAGAATCAGTCAGGGTTGGAAGGGACCACAAGGATCATCTAGTTCCAACCCTCCTGCCATGCCCAGTGACAGAGCCTCATCCAGCCTGGCCTTAAACACCTCCAGGGATGTGGCCCCAACCACCGCCCTGGGCAACCCATTCCAGGGCCTCACCACTCTCATGCTGAAGAATTTCCTCCTCACCTCCAGTCTGAATCTCTCCACCTCCAGCTTTGCTCGATTGCCCCTAGTCCTGTCACTACCTGAAAGCCTAAAAACTCCCTCCCTAGCTTTTTTGTAGGCCCCCTTCAGATACTGGAAGGCCACAAGAAGGTCACCTGGGAGCTTCCTCTTCTCCAGACTGAACAGCCCCAACTCTTTCAGTCTGTCCTCATAGGAGAGGTGCTTCAGCCCTCTGATCATCCTTGTGGCCCTTCTCTGGACACGCTCCAACATGTCCACATCCCTCCTGTAATAGGGGCTTCAGAACTGGACACGGTACTCCAGGTGGGGTCTCAGCAGGGTGGAGTAGAGGGGGAGAATCACATCCCTCGACCTGCTGGCCACACTTCTGATGCAGCCCAGGCTCTGGTTGGCTTTCTGGGCTGCAAGTGCACACTGCTGGCTCGTGTTGAGCTTCTCATCCCCCAGCACCCCCAGGTCCCTCTCCATAGGGCTACTCTCTAGCCAGTCACTGCCCAGCCTGGATTTGTGCTTGAGATTGCCTCGACCCAGATGCAGGACATTGCACTTGGCCTTGTTGAACCTCATGAGGTTGGCTTGTGCCCACCTCTGTAGCCTGTCCAGGTCCCTCTCGATGCCATCCCTGCCCTCCAGTGTGTCTGCTGTACCACACAGCTTGGTTTAGTGAGCAAACTTGCTGAGGGTGCACTCAATGCCTCTGTCCATGTCACCCACAAAGATGCTGGACAAGACTGGTTCCAGGACTGATCCCTGAGGTACTCCACTTGTCATTGGTCTCCACTTGGACATAGACCCATTGACAGCCACTCTTTGGGTGTGGCCATCAAGCCAGTTCTTTATCCATCTAGTGGATGTGTAGTAGTCACTGTGCCACCATCATTATGGCACTATTGAAAGACCTAAGAGCTTTCTGTATTCACAATCCTTTAAAGGTCTTTCCATAGGTATGTATGAAAATGTGTGCTCACACAGGTGCAAATTGCAGGGTGTGACCCCTGGAGGATGGCATCTGATCACATGGGAAGTGTTGGGGTAGGACCAACAAGCACAGGGTTGGATGCTAGGGCAGCTGAACCACTCACCTCCCAGCTAAAGGAAGAGACACATCCTGCCCACTGTAACTTCTCCTGCCTTTCTCAGGGCTCAGCTGTGTGCCCATCCCTGGACCATGATGTGGTACTCCTGGGAAAGCTCTTTTGAGGCTTGCAGTATGGAGCAGCACAGGGATACTATGTATGGAGTTAGCAACTCCTGATCCAGAATGAAGGGTACAGTCTTTGAGAGCAAATCATTCAGCTGAGGCATGAGTGACAAAAATCAGTCCCCTTCCCAGCACGTTGTAGGGCAAATCACCCTCTTACAGCCTTGCTCCCATCCTCCCATTTGTGTCATCCTTCATCACACCTCCTTCCAGTGTCCAGTCTGCAGAGCTAGTTGTATTTTATACCCATGTTTGTGGCATGTAGAGGAGTAATGAGGAAAGAAATGGATCCTTCATCTCACCTTTCTGGTTCCTCATTGCCTCCTGCACAACTGTCCTTCAGGTGGTGGAAGCAAAAGCAAATGAGTCTGCCTCCTGCTATATCATCTGAACTTGACTTTTTGAGACTTCATTGTGCAAAATCTCATAACCTTTAAGGAGATTTCTCAGGATTCCCTCTTGCTTCAACATGCTTGAGGATGCTCTCAGGTGCAGTAGAGCAGTCCTCCATGGCTGAAACTAAGAGATCTGTGTTACCCTGCATCAGCTGTCCTCCAGCAGGATGCTGGCTCCAGAGAGGAATTAGAGGGTACAAAGTAAAATAAGCTCCTCAGAAGCTCCCATAATCCTCATATCCATCTTCTTTAGGAAGACCCATTGCATATCTTCTTTCCATTCAGGTATTAGCAGAGCTAACAGGCATCTCAGGAGCTATTACGATTTTACTATTCATACACTTTCTTAATTGTTCTCTTCCCCGTGCCTTTTCTTTCTGCCAGGAGATGATAATGTTCCTTGCCTAGAGCCAAATTCCTCCAGGTCCCTTACTAATTTTCCTACAAATTTTGCAGCAAAAGCTGTAGACTTGTCCAATGTTTAAATGGTAGCTAGGGTGAAATTTATCTCCCCAGCTCCAGGTACCTCTCTTTAACTGGTTACCATCTAGCCTGATGCTGACTCTTTGGGGTCAATGTCTTCAAGTGGTATTTATCTCATAGTAAAATAGATACCCAAAATAATTACATCTTTCCTTCTCTAGAATGTGTTGCATGACTGGGAAGGGAACTCTGATAAGACAGCAGTGTTGTAAATGTCTAAAATGCTGTGAGATGACCCACAAACTGTTCTCCAGTTTTTTAATTGCTGTTCTCTGGTAGTTAAAGGTGATTATAAAGAAGAATGCAAGAAATTGTAAAAAATCCACAGCTGCACTGAGAAAGTCATCAAAAGCCCAGAATTCTTCCTAATTGCTCCAGATTAATAGTTCCTATCACCTCCCAAACCCAAACAACCTCTTGAACCTTCCAATCCCGATGGCAGGCCCTAAGAAATTTATATGAAGCTTCTGTGTCAGCTTTCTGGGTGTATGTTCACAACTCGTTATCTCGTACGTAGCTGAACTGCAGGTTTAAATGCTGGAGAAAGGAGCTTTCCAGCCCTGTAGCTGTGAATTTAGGGCAGGCTGATGAGCTGTACACATGCTCTGTACACCCGTGCTCACACCAAGCCAAGCACAGTCAAAACGAGCCCTGAGTTCTTCTGAAAGCCTCTGGGTGGGGAGGAAAGTTTCACTTTGGCTGTGAGTCCTGAGCTTTCACTGATTTTGGTGTCTGGAAAAGCTTGTAGAGCCTCTAATTTAGGGGGACTTTGGCACATGCCTAAAGACAGCCACCTAGTGAGCTTCCCTCCTGTATGAGGAGACGCTAAACAGCAGGGCCCTTTGAACAGAGCATTGGTGTTTATTTTAGGTCTTCGGGCAGAAGTTATGCTCTTGCTGTATGGTTGTTCAACGAACTGGAGACTGTGAGTCTGCAGATACACACATGCACAGACACACAACTGGTTTGCAAACTATCCATTACAGCTCTGAAAAAGAAAGCTTNTTACAAAATTAAAAGCTCAGAACTGGCAGGAGAACTGTCCAGAGGTAATAAGTGAAGTTTTTAAGCTAAGTTTGAAGACTAGCTGCAACTTGCCACACAGGAAAAAACAGAAGACAAAAGCACCATTATGCTTTCTTAAAAATGTGAGAGTACAGC